>PVIW01000587.1:0-320000 GCA_004026585.1 Noctilio leporinus
GTCAATCCCACCTGTTGTCCATGTCCATGGTTCCTTTATACTAGGTTCTTGTCTAAGCTGCTTCCCTTCCTTGCCTCTACCTCCCCCTCCCCCCAACCCCGTTCCCCTGACCACTGAAGGCCTATTCCTTGTATTCATATACTTGGTTCTGTTTTGCTTGTTGTTAGTTTTGCTCATTATTGTCCCGTAATGGGTGAGATCATATGATATTTGTCCTTCACTGACTGGCTTATTTCACTAAGCATAACTCTCCAGTTCCATCCATGTTGTTGCAAAGGGTACAAGTTCAAAATTGGAGAATTTTTGTGTGATAACTTTAATATCAAAGATGACAGAAGATGCACAACATTTTGGCATACTTTATTATTCCAAGAAAAGTGAAAATGGACCTGAAATGCAAAAAATTAAATGTGTGTAGTGTACGGTGAAGGTGCTGTGACTTATTGAACATGTCAAAAACAGTATGTGAAGTTTCATACTGGTGATTTCTCGATGGACAATGCACCACGATCAGGTAGACCAGTTGAAGTTGATAGTGCTCAAATCAAGATATTGAGAGCAATCAACATTATACCATTAAGGAGATAGCTGACATATTCAAAATATCCAAATCAATAAAGTTATTAATGAAAATAAAAATGTATCTTTTTATTTTATGGAAAAAAATAAATAGGCTTTTTGGCCAACTCATATATAGTTACCACATCTTTATTCAGTCATCTATTGATGAACTTTAGGTTGCTTCCATGTCTTGGCTATTGTAAATAATGCTTCAGTAAACATAGGGATGCATATATATTTTTTGAATTAGTGTTTTGGGTCTCTTCAGGTGAATACCTAGAAGTGGAATTACTGAATCATAAGGTAGTTCTATTTTTAATTTCTTGAGGTAACTCCATACTGTTTTCCACAGTGGCCACACCAATTTCTAAGCTGATCAATAGTACCAAAAGGTTTCCTTTTCTCCACATCCTTGCCAACATTTGTTTTCTGTCGATTAATTGATGATAATCATAGTGTAAGGTGTGAGGTGATATCTCATTGTGGTTTTAATTTGCATTTCTTTGATGATAAGTGAGTTGAACATCTTTTCATATTTCTACTAGCCATCTGTGTAAGAGTTGACCTATTTTAAAGGAACCTGTTCCTTGTGCCTGACACTGTGCTAAAGACTTGGCACACATTAAAACACTAAATCCTTCAGCAACATTATGAAGTGGCTACTATATTCTTCATTTTGCAGATGATAAAATTGAATCTCAGAGAGGTTATACACTTTGCTTTGTTACTGAACAACTATTAATGATAGGACAGAGATTCTGCCCTGAGCGGGCCTCTTAACTACACTATATATTGCTGTACATTGCGGCCATAACTCAGATGCAAGCTTAACAGGCACTTT
This sequence comes from Noctilio leporinus, assembly GCA_004026585.1. Classification (NCBI taxonomy): domain Eukaryota; kingdom Metazoa; phylum Chordata; class Mammalia; order Chiroptera; family Noctilionidae; genus Noctilio; species Noctilio leporinus. Next base: position 1,403 of record PVIW01000587.1, read on the forward strand.
GGGCTGTTTAAGCTCAACTCGATTCAGTCAGACATCTTTAGGGCCTCCCTTAGGATTAAATTACCCAACTGAATAGGAATAATGAATGTATTCCTTAGCAACTTTTTAACAATCAGCTTTTCATAGCCATCAGAAGCAGAAAACAAGTCATGGGGAGTGTAGGGTCCTAGGTTTACATAAATTCTCTAATTTTTCTGAGTTCTGAAGTCAAAGCTTTGACTAAATTCAATATTTGAAAGAGTCAGCCTTACAGAGTTGCCAATTGAAAAAGATAAAGGGCGTCAGGTGAGAGAACTAATTAACCCTGATGACTCTGAGATGGAGAACACCTGGAGCTCAGACTCTCATCCCCTTGACAATGAGACGGGGCATCCTATATAGAGAAACAAAGGTGTTGGCAAGTCAATAAAACAAATGCCAAGCCAAAAATAAGAAAGACAGAGTCTGGTCTGGGGGTAGTGAACATGTGAACATTTGGAAGTTGGGCAGCGATGATGGAATTTAGTACATGTACAGACCAGAAGGAAAGGTCTTGAAAAAAGCCACCTTTTAGTTGTTTGCCATTTTTTCTATTGTGCCTTGCCATTCCTTTTGTTGGAAGGAAAGGCCCTCAGGCTTGTTTTTCCATATCATTCTTTACTTCCATCCTTATTAGCAGCTTCCTGACCCAGGACTGCCTATGAGCTGTTTTCAAAAAATTTGATCACAATCACCCTTTCTGCTGACTTGAATGCTATTAAACAATCCATGATTTCTTTTTTAAACTCTGGAGGATATGATATATATACATAATAAGCCAATATGTTTTCTTCTTCTCTTTCCTTTCTTTGTTTAATCTTCCCTGGCTACTCTTAAAACTATACCCACTTTTCTCTATCTGTGCAATTCTTCCTATATTGTTGTGTTAAATTAGTCATAATCCATTGTGGATTTTATATTTTGTGATAGTAATTCAATCTGTTACAGTTATACTGCTTATAGCAGGTTCAATTTGTTTACTTCAGTGATAGACTATGCTGAAGTGGCTTTAAAAAAAAAAAAAAAAAAAAAAGCCAAGTTCCCTTATGAGGGTTGTAAGCCAAATTTCCTCTGTCCAGATGGCTCCTTCTATCAAGCCAGGAAAATGTAGAACCTCTCTATTTCCTACTGATTTGTTTATAGTGGCCCTTGATTGCTATTAATGATCCCCAGCTGTACCAGCTACCTAGCCCTGTCTCCCTTCTGTCTCTCACCCCCATTAACACCTTGGGGTTGGTTCCTGTTTCTCTGTTGTCTGTCTGATCCTTCTTCACTTCTTTGCAAAAGAAACAAAACTTGAATTTCAACAACTTTTTAGGAAACCAGAAAAACAAAAATAATGTATTCTGCCCTCAAAAGGGAAAACGGCAATGCTGAAAACTTAATGATTCCAGGGAGGGCTTCTTTCCTTTTATTTTTCTTAACTTGGTTCTCATGACACCATATACATGCTTATTTTCATTCACTTTTTAAAGAAGTGATACGTTCTTTACATATATATGTAATATACACATATTATATACATGTAAGTAAATACATGTATTTCTGATTGTTTTTAGAGATATTTTAGTATAGTTCAGTTAATTTTTTAAAATTTAATTTTATTGTTGTTGTATTACATCCATCCCCTTTTTACTCCCCTCTGTCCCCTTCCCTACCACCCACTCCCTGTCAAAATCAATCCCACTTGTCCATGTCCAAGGTTCTTCCATACTAGTTTCTTGACTAAACTGCTCCCCTTCTTTGCCTCCTCCTCCCTCCTCCCCCCTGCCCACTGCCCACTGAAAGTTTATTCATTGTATTCATGTATCTGGTTCTGTTTTGCTTGTTTGTTCATTATTGTCCTATAATGGGTGAGATCATATGGTATTTGTCTTTCACTGACTGGCTTATTTCACTAAGCATAATACTTTCCAGTTCTATTCATGTTGTTGCAAAGAGTAGGAATTCCTTCTTTCTTTCCGCTGTGTAGTATTCCACTGTGTAAATATACCTAAGTCTTTTGATCCAATCATCCACTAATGGACACTTAGTGCTGTTCCAGCACTTGGCTATTGAAAATAAAGCTGCTGTGAACATAGTGGTACATAGGTTCTTGTAAATTGGTGTTTGAGGGTTCTTCGGGTATAGTAACAAGATCACTTTAAAGCTAAAGTTACAGTTTCATAAGTTAAAGTTGGTTCTTATCCATTCAGCGATCCTATGTCTTTTAATTGGTGCATTTAATCCATTTACCTTTGTACTTGTGTTCCTGTCTGTCTCTCTGTTTCTTTATCTTCTTAAAGCAGACCCTTTAGCAAGTATCTCTTGCAATGCTGCTTTGGTGGAGATGTATTATTTTAGACTTCTTTTGTCTTGGAAGCTCCTTATTTCACCTTTCATTTTTAATGACAGCCTTGCTGGGTAGAGTATTCTTGGTTGCAGGCCTTTGTTTTTCATTGCTTGAAATATTTTTCACCATTCCCTTCTGGCTTGTTGTGTTTCTGTGGAGAAATCAGCTGATAACTTTATGGGAGCCTCCTTGTATGTTATTAGCTATTTCTTTCTTGCTGCTTTTAGAATTCTTTCTTTGTCTTTGAAATTTGCCATTTTAATGATGATGTGTCTTAAAGTGGGCCTGTTTGGGTGCATTTTCCTTGGGGCTCTCTGTGCTTCCTGAGTTTGCATGACATTTTCTCTCCTCAAGTTAGGGAAGTTTTCTGTCATTACTTTTTCAAAGAGGTTTTCTATCCTTTGCTCCTCCTCTTCTCCTGGTATCCCTATGATACAGGTGTTATTACACTTCATGTTGTCCTGCAGCTCTCTTAAAACCTCTTCATTCTTTTTCAGTCTGTTTTCATTTTGTTGCACTGCCTGGGAACATTTTTCTACGTTGACCTCCAGCTCAATGATCTGATTCTCTGCTTTCTCTAGTCTATTTTTGATTCCTTCTACTATGCTCTTCCATTCAGAAATTGTATTCTTCATTTCCTCCTGGCTCTTATTGATCCTTTTTAATGCTGGTGTAGTTCTCAGTAAGTTCCTTGTAGCTTTCCTGGAGTTCTTTGTAGTTCCCCTGGAGTTATTTGCAGTTTTCTTTGAACTCGCTGAGCTCATTGAGCTTCTCTGTCATCATTATTTTGAATTCCATGTCTGAGAGTGTGCTTGCCTCTGTTTCATTTTGCACTCTTCCTGGGGATTCCTCCTTTCCATTTGCTGAGGGTTGATTTCTTTGTCTCCCCATTTTAGGTGACTCTTGTTTGTTTCTGCTTCTTGGATTGGTCTGCTTTGACTTACTGTCTTAGTGTAGTGATCTTCTGTGGTATAGAGGTACACTTTTTTTCTTCTTGGATCTGTGCTTGGTGACATCAGCTCGTGTCCCAGTCTGGGCCTAGTCAGCCAGTTGGAGACTACCAGAGATCCACTGTCTTTATCTGTCTCCTTTAGTTGTTAATCCAGTCAACCTGTGATTTGAGGTCAGGTTTAGGCACTGCTGGGTGGGGTGGATTAATTCCTATGGGTGGGGTGTGGCTTCCCCTCAGGCTCCCACCATTTGGAGAAGAGTGATCTGCTGGCTGTATGGGGGATGGGTCAGCACTGGACTCTCAGGCTGCTCTCCCAACTCTCCCCCTAAAGCCTGTGACCCAAACTCTCTTTAAGTGTCTCTAGTTCACTCTGCCCCTCCTCTGTTGGAGCCCACGGTTGGTATTTTCATACGTGGTCCCTTTAAGAACTCTGTCTCTGTCAAGCCAGCTAAACCTGGCAGCTTTTTACTTTTCACAGCTGGTGCTGTTTTACTCTCAGCTGTGCTGCTGTAGGCTGGGAAGCCCAGTTGGGGGTTAGATCCCACCCTTCTCAGGTGGAACCCTGGCTGCTGAGCTGTTTCTCTGTCCCTTCAGCTGCCACCCGTGGGAGCCCCGCCAGCCTCTCACGTCTCCGCACTTTCTACCAGTCACATTGTGATGAATCGGCTCTTCTGTTCTGTACCTGGTAATAAGACTTTTCTCTAATTGGTGTTCCGTTGGTTATTCTAGATGATTTCTCCCCAGTTAAGTTGTAATTCCAGTTTGGTGTTGGGAGGAGATTGGTGTAGCTGCACTTACTCCTCTGCCATCATGGTTCTCTATTTTTGTCAAATTTATAAAGGTGTTCATTACTCAAAGCCAGTCTTGACTACCACCTCCTACTTCTTCTTTGTAGGTGCTATTTATCTTAGATGTCCAAGACATAAACAAATAAATATACCATAGTGATGGCCAATTTCCATTATGCTCAGAAGTGGGATATTTTTGTAACCCCTGCTTGAAGTAGAATGTTCTGTAAAAACAAAAACAAACAAACAAAACAAAACATTAATAAAATGGAGAATCAACTCACCTTTTATCCTTTTAGCATGTAGGTAGAGCCAGCCCAAAGCAGATAGAGTTCCATTAATTAATGTGAAGTGAGTTAAAATGTTTTTCACCTTTGGTATTTTTCTAGCTCCACTTTCACTGTTGTTTCCTCTCTTTCTACCTTAAATAGTAAGCTACAAATTCCTTTTCAAAATGTCCAGAGTGCCTGTGCGTTCTTTAGTGGGCACTTGAGAAAAGGCGCTAACATCACAGAACATGTTTGAATCGCCCAGTGTTGTTCCATACACATGCTTGCACTCTTTTATTGATCGCAAAACCTTTTCAGATAGATTTTTTGAATTGCAGAAGGAGATACTGAGAGTTTGGGTATAAACATTATCTGTGCCGTTCTTTCATGAATTTATATTGAATAAACTCAATTTCTAAGTTTTTTGTTTCCAAGCAAAAATCCCTGAAATTAGTGATTCAGGCAGAAGGCTCTTGTAACCATTGTTTTAGGGCAGCAATTATCAACCTTTTCCCTCTCATGGCACACATAAATGAATTACTAAAACTCTGTGGCACACCAAAAAATATACTTTCTGCTGATCTGATAAAAAAAAAAAATAGGTATAATTTTGATTCATTAACACTAGACAACTGTTACTGTGTTGACTGTTGACTTTTTTTTTTAAATTTGACAATCCAAGGGAAAAGAGGTCAGTGCTCCTGACTCAATAGACAGATATTGCATGTTTTTTAAATTCCTGTGGCATATTGGGTGAAACTGGCTGCATTTGGGGAAAGAATCTGAGACCTAAGGACAGGGGACTCATGGTTAAATGGCAGCAGCAGGAAAGTCTTGATGTCTCCAGCTGGTAGCAAGTATGGATTGAGGCTGCTAGGATCACACTGATTCAGTAATCTCGCTACTTTTTCTTTCTGAGGAAGGAAGACCAAATTTGCTTTTGTATTCCTCACTGGGTGGTAGAAAGAAATCCCCATGGAATAGGAATAAAAAAACATATATTTTTAAAAATGAAAAGCATTAAAAACTCTCTAATAAACTTAAAATGCCATAAATTAACATTATTAGTAACAAATCTCATAATATGGCCCATGAAATTATTTTAGAATCTGTAGGCAGTTTTTCTTGTATTTTGTGACCCATTTCTTTGAAGGAGTTTCTTCATAACTGCTAAAATTCACATTACATTCATAGATTATACTCGTATACTGGATCATTTGAGGATTATCTTTGTCATTTCATCGTTTTTTTAGCTTTTGATTTTTTCTTTTTTCTTTTTGTTTTTCTAATTTTAATAGTTTTTATTTAAAAATAACCATTAGCAGACAGTTTGTGATTAGAGCTATGAGTAATGAAGTCAGAATGTCTTCCAGTGTCTCTCTGGGAAGGTTGTTTCGTTTGGGGAAAGCAGGTCTGCTGAACTAATCCCCTGGTCAGATACACTATCTGAGGCAGCATGTGGTGCTGTGCTTTAAGTGAACAGATATATTCCAAAATAAAATGAGGACTTGGGGAATTGCCCACATTTAACCAAATAACCAGCTGTGCAAATGCTAAAATGCAATTGATCTACTACAGTATTGGAGAATCATGGAGGGTCATTTAGTTCAATACTCGGATGGTTACCCAGCAGGGTTGGAAGCTTTGCAGGTCCAGCTGTGACTGATATTAGTCCTCACTGGAGATGATCAAAAGGGCTGACTGGGCCTCTTTTTAACACAGCTACTATTCAATTTATGCATTCCTCCCCTCAATTTCTAGATCCTGTAAATTTCCACCCTAAAACTTGGCAAAGAAAGCATATATATACATATATATATATATTTCTCCTCAGTTGGATTCTTGCTCTTACATAGAAATGGCAAAATTAAACATAAAGAATCATGGTTAATATCAAAGAGAAAGTAAGGATCTTAGTAAAACAAGATTTTTGTTTGTTGGTTTTCTGAGTTTCTAGTTTGTCCTTCATGATTTGTCAAATTTACTATGATGATTTTTGGCCTCTGAAGTCAGTATTCACTTCTTTTCTTCCATGTAGATATAAAACTCTCATACTCATCTTTAATACTTCACATTGTTCTGTTTTCTTTGTCTTTATCATGTGTCGGGTCTTTTTTTTTTCACTCAATTCTATTTTAATGAGTTATTCTTGGTAACTTAAATATTGTCCTGGTTTATATATTTTGCTTTCTTGCTAGTAAATAAAATAATTCACATAGTAATAGAGTGGAATCACTTAAAATTATAACATCATATTTCATAGTTTTTAGAATAAGGTTGTATGAACTGCTGTTGAATTTTGGTAATCAAATCTTTGTTCTTTAGATAAGGACTCTTATAGCAAAAAGAAAAGTATTTCCCTTTGGCTACACATAGCAATTTTAGTTTCTAAAGTGTTTTGAAACAATGGTTTGGAACATGCTTACGGAATGTGATTTTGATTCATTTAAAAAAGTTACTTATTCTTTGAAAGAATAGCTTGGGGCTGACATTTCACATTTTTTAATGAGATGCAAGCCAAAAAAGAATCAATTCAAATTATTATTTTGTTTAGAAAAATAGTAATTACATCAGAAAATGTTGAAAAATCATACCTCAGCAGAACCTAGAGTTTTATGGAGAGCAGTGTTAGTGTGTAAAAGGGTCTAGGAACCAAACAGTGGAAGTTAAAATGAAACTACCCAGTGAGCATAAGCTTTTTTCTTTGTGTTTGCTTTAGTGGAGAAGGCAGAAAAACTGGTTTTAGTGCTCTCTTCCATACCTAGTCATGGGATTCCATTTTCTATCACTAAGTCATTCACCTGCAGGTGGCTTCTGTGATCCCTTTCCATTCTAAAAGTCTATAGAGTTTAAGAATATTGACATAGAAATTATTTCATAAGTCTTAAGTACAGGCCAACTAATCCAATCACAGGAATCAGACAGGAGAGACTCCAGATTTTCCAATGCCATAGTTTGAGCTTCTGAGTCGGAAAAAGAAATGCATTTGATGTTACTGAAAAGTCACATTTGAATAATAACATTTCAATGCATCTTAAACTCTGAGTTTCAGGGGAAAACTCTAAGTTAAACTTTATCTTATTTCATAGGCTTAGAGTTTCAAAAGATAGCCTCATTCTTTGATGATTTGTGCGGAGAACAAGGACTAATAGGTACCTCCAGCCTCATTCTTTGATGATTTGTGCGGAGAACAAGGACTAATAGGTACCTCCACTGCACTCTAAATACTTTGAGGTTAGACTTCTATTTGTATCTCTCCCCACTAAGTAGTACCAGGAGCTATCACAGTGCATATTTAGAGCAACTTTTATTAACTAGATTTCAAATCCTATGTCTGTTTCTTCACAAAAGGAAAAGTTAATTTGCATAGTTACTAGAATACTTACTATCTAGAGTCAAGTAACAGACCACCCTTTATCTCATTTTGTGAAGGTGGAACACTTTTTATACTGAAATTATTGTTCTATTTTTTGCAATATTTAGCATGCATGACCAGCACTTTTAGAACACCAGTAAATGTTTGATGAGTCTGATTGAATTAAACTGCTCTCTGATAATAGATAGGTAGTTGAAGAATACTTATGTTCACCACCAAGCTACATTTATTCTGTTATTTTTGGAAGACGTGGACCAATTTTTCTATACACTTGCCTTTGAATTTGCAATCTAATACTAGGCCAGATACCATGTTGGTGTCTTTGAATAGTTTAATTTGTCATTAATCTTGATTAAAACTGATAGCTACTTAAGTTTAATGTTCTTTTGGAAACTAAGATTTTGACCCTTGCCTTCTGCTATCCAGCTCTCTTCTGTTAAATTTGGCTTCTCTCTGACACTTATAGCTAATTAGTTCAGTTGGTTATTTAAATAGACCATCTCCACAAAACCAATTTAACCTTTCCAATCAAAAACTTAATAAACATGTACACATGTTTCTAGGTTAGGAAAAATATTAGATAAAGTTAAAAGGAGGGTAAGGCTGGGCAGTGATTAGAGATAGAGAAGGAAGTTGCCAAAAAAGAGGAGAGAGTGAGTATAAACTAAATATCTGGTTGAAAGTCACCATGCAAAAGAAAGGTGGGAGGAAGAGGCGTCAAAACATTTCAAGGCCAGTTATATATCAAAGCGGAATATAATGGATGTGATACCGAGATATCTGATAAAGATCACTGGGGAGAGGTGAGGGATCAGTAGGAGGAGTTGCCAAGGCAATGGGAAGCAAGTCTGGGATGGGATTGGCTGAGATATTGATGCCTTCACAGCCAATGGAAATAAAAAGAGGGCGGGCTCTTTGGATCAGGATCTTTTCTGGCTCCTAAGGTGGCTCTCTCTCAGGTTCTGGCTCAGGCTTTCTGGCTCCTGTGGCTGGTTCTTACTCTCAAACTCACTCTCAGACTCTTCGTCCTTGAGGATGCCTGGATGATGGTCCTGCAATGCGTACATTTCCTAATGCATGGTATTTCGGATAGGAAGGAACTCAGGGCACAGCCTGGGATTGGGTTGGCCAGGCAGAGGGTGGCAGGTTTATTCTTTGGGTGTCTAGAGGGAACAGGTTCTGAGGCAGAAGCCTGCTATTCTTCCAGAATTGTGTAGCTTTTGTGTATTATGTTGTTTTAGTTTGTAAACTAACCCTACAGAATGTAATGGGAAATAATAGGAGAATCCAGGTGTTAGAGTTTGGCCTTAACTGATAGGCTTAAGTAATTAAAGCTGTGACTTGATGGGCTTAAGTGACTGCTTTTTGAATAAAGGTTTCTTTCCTTTATCACCAAACCTTTGCCTCTGGAATTTTGCCTAGAGGGTGGTGGCTACAGTGGGTCCCCAACTTGCTATTTGGTAACAGATGGAGCAATGAAGCACATCCATGCCCTCAAATTACTGCAAGAAAATGAGAGCTAAATTAAAAAAAGATAAGACTAAACCACTGAAAATACTTTATTTCACTGATAACTGGACTGTATGAAGCACAAGCCCCTAACAGAAGTTGACTGATAACAAGGCTGCTTGTAGCTAAAACCAATTAAAAGGGAGCAAAATATCGTTAATCTGTTTATGACTAAATATAATTAGATTTGCATTATAAATAAGGTAGCATATGTTAGGGAAAAGTTAAGATATTTGTGCAAATTGCCATCAGGGCTTGATTGAGAAAGCAAAACTGGGAGAAATAATGATTGGCTGTGCTAAAATAATAATAAAAAAACCCTTCCATATGTAATTAGTACCCACTTTAGATATTGATGTAATTTACACTATAGTTTATGCTGCCTCCCAAGAGGTTATTTTAAAAGTTTTGCTATAACTTGGTATTAAAATTTTGACTGAGTAGTATTTGCATTCATCTTGTTTCTGGTTATCTACTTTTGTTGGTTGTGAGGCAGGATAGTAAGAAGTTAGAAAAATTCTTTGGCAAGTAGAATGGGGAAACCGAGGCAAATAGCTGAACAAACTGAATAAGCAATTTGCAGACAGGTGCAGATAGTCACCAGGGTGGAAAGCCCCAGTACCTGGCTGGGGACAAAGCTAGGAAGACAAGGACCTCAATCCCAGAGTAACTTCTCCTCCCCTAGGCTTTCCTCCCTGGGATTTTAGAGGGAGAAGAAGGATGGGAGAGAGAGAGAGAAGCATCAATGTGATAGAAACATCAATCAGTTTGATCCTCCAACTGGGGATCAAACCTGCAGCCTAAGGTATGTGCCCTGACAGGGAATTGACCTGCAAGTGCTTGAGGCACCTAACCAGGTCAAGATCATTTTTCTTATTTAAATTAGTTAACTGAATTAAATTAAGTATTTTCTTAGATTAGAAAATGTGGTGGGAATGAATGGATTCAGGGAAAATTATTCTATGTTAAAGTACTAAAATTCAAATGTTTCCGCATCAAGAGACTAGCTTCCAATGTCATACTTTTCTTCTTTGAATGTATAGCATATATGAAAGCGTTGGCAGGTATTGTTTCCCAAAAGTTAAAATTTCATCTTATTATCTTTGTGATCAGTAGGCTTAGCTGTGAAATACCTGGTGTATGCAAAGCAAGATTTATCAGATTTGTGAATTTCCAGTGATAACTCATGGATCATGAGTGTGGAGGAACTTTCCCAAAGTTGAGAGTTCAGTTTAACTACTATAAACCAAAAGAAGAGCACCTATTCTTTTTGTTTAAAAAAAAAAGTAGATATTCATAGAGAACAGAACAAATGTAAACTACTGCCTCTTTCACTCGTTTTTGCTTTTTTAATGGGCTATCTTATGAGGCAGTGAGCAGGAAACAACTGACACATACATTTGGGGGTGAGGTGGCCAATAAAATAGTAGTGGCAGGGGAGAAGCTCCTTGGATAATTCAGCAGTCTCATAAAACTGAAATCTGCAAGGAGTTGTCAGAGTCAGCTGTCACATCCTGAAAGAGCTGTGTGCTCTGGGAGGAAGTTTCTAGTGGGTTTGAAAGAGGGTTTTGACACACAAGTCACAAAAGGTGTGGAGCTTAACACTTCCACTTAGCCAGTCACACCAAATTAAAAACAGAGGACTGGGGAGAGGTAGCTGGTCAACTCTAAAATGTGTAGGAACAAAAGGTTAATTCTTGAACTTCTCTGACCATCTGCACACAGGTTTAAAGGTTGAGAGAAACAGTAGGTTGTGTTATTTTGATGACTGTGGAAGAAATGCTATCATGCATTTATAGGATGTGGGAAGGAAACTAATGTTTATGGCAGGTTATTGTATGTGTCATACTATATGAAAGTGATTTTTCTATATCACTTACAATCAGCCCTCAGCACTTTTTGTGTTGGGTTTTATCATCATAATTTACATCGATGAGAAAATGAGCCCGGAGAGGATAAATGATTTACTGAAGGGCCCACAGGTAGTAAGAAGCCCATCTGGAATTAAGACACAAAAGCTGAGTAATTTAAAGGCCCAAGATGCTTGCAGGGGCTTGGAAAATATTATTACTTACGATAGCTCTAGGAGCAGTGTGAAGCTTACTCATGGAGTTAGTGTAGAGAACTGCTTGTTAATTAAAAGGATGTTAAACTTGTAAATAAAAAATAAGCACTTCTTTTGTTTATTGTTCAACAACAAGTTGAACGATGCCATGGATATTCAGTGTGGCAGAATAAAACACATATAAAGAAGTCACAGTATCCACCCTCCAAAAGAAGGAGAAATGGACATATGAATGCAAATTACTATATCATATTAAAAGAGCTCTAACAAAGGACCATCAGATAAGTGCTAGTTTTACCAGGTATTCATTTAAATGTTTTTTTAAATATTGAGGCAAACTTTATACACAATGAAATGAACAGATCTTTAATATACCATGTAATGAAATATGTCATTAGGTGTTACCTCAGTAAGCAACATCAAAAGCCATGGGATATTTTCATTATTCTAATAAGTCCTCTCTTATTCCAGTTGCTCCTCATTCCTTAGCAACAATTGTTCTTATTTCGTCACCATACAATTTCAACTAGAACTTCATAAAATGAAATCAGTTATTTATTTATTTATTTTTTTGATCTACCTTCTTGCTCTTAACATAACGTTTTGGAGATTGTCCATATTGATCTTTATCTATGACTCATTTTTTATTGTACAGTAGTATTTCATTGTATCATACCATAATTTGCTTATCCATTCACGTGTTAATAGACATTTGGGTTGATCCAGTTTGGGGCCCATTTATTGTTATTTAACATGTAGATCCTTAAATAGATCACTGGTCTTCAAATGTATATGATTATGCCAGCTATTTATTCATTTATTCATTATATATACAGTACCATTATCATTAACCAATTTCTCAATGCACAATATTTATTCTCCTTAATTTACGATGGGTTTATGTCCCTATAAACCCATCATAAGTTGAAAATATATTAAATCAAAATACATTTAATACATCTAACTTATTGAACATCCTAGTTTAGCACAGTCTATTTAAACATTTTCAGAACACTTACAGTAGCTTACAGTTGGTCAATGAATGAATATACACTGTACAGGAGAATATTGGTTGTTTATGTTACATATTGCTAGCTTGGAAAAAGATAAAAATTCAACATTGAAAATACGGTCTCTACTGTCTGCATGTTGCTTTTACAACATTGTAAAGCTGAAAAATCATAAACCATCTTAAGTTAGGGACTTTCTACATACATTTAGGGTAAGAATTTTTTGTTATTGGCAGTGGGTATATGTTCATCTTTTTCATAGTTCCCTTGATAATTTTAGTTCAGTTTTTTTTTTCTGATATCTTGTTGGATCTGATTAGACTTTTGATTTTACTTTGTAATGTGGCCAGAATTGTTAATTCATACTAGAATTAGCAATAATATAACCCTAGCCACTTGTCCGTTTTATGTGGGTTTAATTTCGTTGAAACTGGATGATACTATTTATAAATTCACTTGGTTAAAATTGGGTAATATGACCTATAAATCTTTGGTGCAAATTCAGCCTACAACATGCATCAATACGATGAGAGCAAATGCATAAGGGAAGGAGCCTCTGTCCTATTTGTCTTAATTGTAGCTGTCCCACTCTTTTCTCAGGACAGCTGAAAATTGCAGGTGATATGCCCTAATAAGGGGACTAGTGTCAACCTGTATGTTAAAATCTTATGAAGACTTAAGTCCTTATATTTTCTCTTTTAAATATAAAAAGTCAATATAATTAGAAATGATTAACACTTTCTACACTCATACATTGGCTTGGTTTGTGTACATTCTAGGGTATGTGCACTCCACTTTGCAGATCCCTAATCTAGAGCACACATTAGTGGAAAAATTGTGGATCAGCTAGCCATCACAATGCTTATTTTCTAATGATATCACATTCTCTAACTCACTGAGGAATACCATGCCAGTCTTTCTCTATCTCTGGACTCTGATTGCAGGATAAGGCATTTGGACTCTTTCAGCCCTAAGATCATACCCTATCTAATGTTGCATGATGTTGAATTCCTTATGTCTTTGTGTTCTTTTCACTGTCTCAGGAAAGCCCATATTTTCTTAATGTGATGTCTATCCTGTTACGGATAACAGCCCTGAAGACAATATTGAAGGCTAACTTAGTCTCTCCCTTATCTTTTTTCCCCTCATAGTGTAGCTAAATGTCACATTCTGAAAAGACTCCCAGCAGATGTTCTCCCAGGTGCAGTATGTAGGTATCTACGATTAACAAACCCAGGGACATCCAACTTGGAAGCAAATGTCCAAAAGTTAAGTAAATAAAAAAAGGAAAAAAAATTCTGTAACATATTCTCACTGTCTTGGAAAGAGTTGGTAATAATTGTATAGCACTTAGTAGCAGGTATAGTCACAGTCAGAAGTTTTATCCCATTGTTTCTTTGGCCAGGACTTAGTTCTCTTTCTGGTGCTAACTAGAATACTAATCTTGAGGAAGTTTAGCACTGTTCAGGTAATTGTAATAGCTGGAAATTAGACTACTTAGAATTTTCATCATCTTACTAGTAAATAATTTAAATTACTAACAAGCAAAATAAGGGCAGCTACTTAATTCATTCAAGAACTATTTAAACAGGAAGACTAAAGTAAGATTTTAAATAGAAGCCAAGTTGGTTTTTAATTGGATTGAAAGTCGGACTGCAGAATTGAAGCTTTGTCTTGTAGGTAATAAGAGTCATCAATATCTTTTGAGTTGGTTCAGACCTAGTTGTTAACCATATTTAAGACTATGTATAAGATGAAATGTAGGAGTTAAAAAAATAAGCATACCTAGAGGAGATCATATAGTGATGGAAGCATGCCATGTGAAATGGAAAACTTAAGATAGGTCTGGAGGTAAAAAAATATACAAAATGATGATTGATTTTAGGAAGAAAGAAAGGGAAAGTCTCAAAGATGATACTGGTATAGTTTAAAACTTCCTCTGAATTTAATGCATTAATTAAATACTGCATTAAATGCAGTTATTTTTTTACAAAGATTTTATTATTCTTACAGAGAGGGACAGGGAGAGAGACAGAGGGAGAGAGACACCAATGCATCATTGCCTTTCACCTGCCTCCAGTTAAGGACCTGGTTGGAGACCTGGCTTGCAACTTGGTTATGTGCCCTGGCTGGGGAATTTAACCAGCGACCTTTGGGTTCACAAGCTGGCGCCTAAATGGAGTTATTATTAATATATATAGTTATATCATCTGTACATATAAGTGTATGCATGTATTTTTATCCCTTAAATTCTACCAAAGCTAAACTTTTGAAGGAGAATTATTATTCCTCAGCAAGAGAACCACGAGGTGCATACTTAATGAAAACACATCAAGGTTTGCTATCATCATATTTTTCCATCCCTCTGGCAGCACTATAATGAGCAGCTATTAGTATTTTAGTTGTCACCAGCTACTCATGCAAACCACATTAATTTTGTTGAAAGTGGTCATTAGGAAAGTTAATTATTTTAAAGTGTTAACTAATTATTGGGTAAGTATTATGTATTCATTAATTATTATTCCTTTCTGTTAATTATATATAATTACCTAATTCCTAAGAGCAGATGATTTTTATTTTGCCGTGCTGTTCACTTCTGTTAATTTGGTTTACTGGAGTAATCCTTTGTACTAATGCAGAGCCATACACTTGAGTGTTTAGAGTAAACTTAATGAACATTAACTTGTTAATCCTAATGACTTCATGACATTAAAATGAAAAACTTTTTTTTTCCCTAGCTGAGTCTCATAGTCACTGTCAAGTAGAAAATTGAGTGGTACCTGAATAAACACAGATAATAAAACCATATATAATGCTGGATAATCCATGGGGATTAGTCCTTTTCCTCAATAAAGAAGGAAAATAAATCATACTTGAGATACAGAATTAAATTATTCTGCTTATAAATAAAGAACCTTAAAGATCACAGTTTTAATGTAAAGAGGAAATAAATAAATATAGACAAACAAATCAAGTAGAGGGAGTCAGTCTTTTTTTTTAAAGATTTTATTTATTATTTCCAGAGAGAGGGGAAGGGAAAGAGGCAGAGAGGGAGAGAAGAATCAATGTATGGTTGCCTTTCACCTGCCTCCAGCTACGGACCTGAAGGGAGACCTGGCTTGCAACCTGGTTCTGTGCCCTGGCTGGGGAATCGAACCTGCGACTTTTGGGTTCGCAGGGAGTCAGTCTTTATATTCACACTTTATGTTTACATGAACAAATGGAAATTTATTTGCAGATTGATCCAATTTTGGGACACAGTATGATCCAATTGGTTGCACCTTATAGATACAAACAAATGTTTCATGAAATAATTTAATATTGTGCTATTTTCTATTTTTAGCATATCTGTCTTTAGTAGTTCCCTCCAAATGTGAAAATGATGGGTTTGAGTGTCAAGAAATTCCATACATTATTAAAACACCATGTTTCTCTTTTTTCTTATATTTTAATTCCTATAGACATTCATTATGATTTCAATTATATTTGCAAATATCTCTTTTCCCTCAAGACATGATCATTAATTAGCCTGGAAGAAAATGCTTGAGAAAGCAGAGTAGTGAACCATTTACTATGAAATTGAATAAAGTGGTTTAGCCTTATATTTTTTGCCATTGTATTATGTTAGAACACATTTCAAAGATCATTATATATGCTCCTGATAAACACTGTATGGAAAGAAACAACTATACAAATATAAGAATTTATTTAAATGAGTAGCTACTTTAGCTTAGGCCAAATGAACATAAAGAATTATTTGCTATTCAAGTAACAATGTAGAATGTGAATTAAAAACTCATTGTTCTTATTTGTTAAGGTCAATAAATCTCAGTGTTACTTACTGATTGTCCTATAAGGAAGTCACCTTGCTTAAGATAAACAAATGACATTCATCATAAAAAGATGATCTGTTCAATTCTATTAAAAAATAGTTTTTATTTTATTTTTATGCACAATAATACAATTACTTAGAATAAACAGGAAAAACCAAATTGAGGAAAAACACAGGTTGGTGTAGTAGAAAGTGCGTTAGATAAAATAATGGAAGTGTTTTGTAATTATAATGCAATCTGCTATTCTAATTTATTATTTAAAAACTATTTATATTTAGAGAGAGGAGGGAGGGAGAAATAGAGGGAAAAAAAACATCAATCACACCCCCCCAATTAGGGGTCTGACTCAACCCAGGTATGTGCCCTGACAGGGAATCAACCTGGTGACCTCTCAATCCACAGAGTGGTACTCAATCCACTGAACCACATAAGCCAGGGTTAATTTACTATTTTAATCATTACATGTGGTCCTGTTCCTCATTTGGCAAACTATCAGGGAGATCTTGGGCAAGTGTCTTATTTTCTCTTGATCTAAACCTGTTCCACTTTCAAGTAATATAATTTGACTAGATAGTTTCAAAATTGCTATTTTCTTAAAGTTTAATGAATATGTAGTAGGTTAGATGTGTTAAAACCTACACAATTAGGTAAAATAAGAATTCTAGATCCAGATTCATTGAAAAATGATCTACAGGGGTTAATTTTTTTCCAGCTCTGTAAATTTCTATAAATTTAGTTTGAGCTTTTTATTCATGCTAGTGTTTAAAAAAATGTAGACATGTGTGAATGATTTGCCATCTACATTTTAAAAAGTTAGATTAACTTGAAGGATTCTAAGAAATAAGACTAAGTTTCTAAAGTGATGAAGGTTTCACCTATGAACTTTGTTATTTCTTTATCCTTATAAAAATATAAAATACAAGCTTATTTAGTAAGCATAACTGGGTTTCATAGAATTGATATGATTTCCCTAGTCATAATTATCACAAAGTAATCTTTGAAAAAATACAATTTTATCTTTTTCTCCTTTACATATTTAAAGAATGGATTTTTATTATTTTTTGCATGGAGTCATCCTAGGATTTAATACACTGGAAATCTCTGTTGTAGTTCTCTATTTTTATAGACAAACACTAAATAAGGAAAATTTCCAGGGCATATGCAACTCAAATTTTGAGTCACATTCATTTAATTAAAAGAGAGTGAACTTTTGTTGTTTTCCAATCCACA
The DNA here is from genome assembly GCA_004026585.1 of Noctilio leporinus. Classification (NCBI taxonomy): domain Eukaryota; kingdom Metazoa; phylum Chordata; class Mammalia; order Chiroptera; family Noctilionidae; genus Noctilio; species Noctilio leporinus. The sequence continues at coordinate 18,785 of PVIW01000587.1, forward strand.
TTTTCCCCCACCTATTATTTTCTAGCTAACACCAACTTAATGTGTAGGCTAAAATGCTTAAATCTAATGATGATTATTGCATCAATTTGTTGTTATTTTTATTTTTATCCACCCCTTTTAAAGTCTAGCAAGAGAGATTCATAGATATCTTCCTTACAAGGCAATTGTACTAGCTCTGAATAATAATATTAGCATTCTCTTTTTCTTCAAGTGAAATTTACAAAATGAAAGAGAAGAGAAAAATATCTCATATAATATGGATGCACTTTTTAGGAAAGGAAAGTAAATATAAAGATAAGATTTGTATTCAGAGAAATAGTAATAATGTAAACGACAGCAGGTATCATTTACTCTCTTGTGACCATACTCTTTAAACTCAGAGGTCAGTGTCCCAAGAGATTGAGAAAGAACCAAGCAGAATATCATCACTTATAACCCAGCATCGAACTCACACAGCATCATCTGTGATAGACTTTATTCAAAAAGTCCCACTCATTTTCAAATAGAGGGGGAGCAGATTCTACCCCTTAAAGGAAGAATGGCAAAGATCTGAACATAATGCTGTGGAACAAGTAATGTTGCTGTGGCCATTTTCTGCAAATGCATTCTGTCCCACTTCACATATGATTAACAAGCTTTGAGGAGCATAAATTGGAATTTTTCTTTGTTTTTGGTTTACCTTTAATCACATCTTCTCTTGCATTTCTCTATTGTAGCAAGTAGTCAATCATAAATACTTTTCCAGAATTACCTAACAGACAATGGCAGAAGCCAACAGGAGTTCATGCATGGCTCAGCAATTTGCAGGTTTGATGGATACCATTTATACTTAATCTAATATACTTACATGTATAAAGAAAGGCAAGAGTCTTAGCACAGACAACTCTCTAAAACTACTTTAAACTTGGAAGGTGTCTGAATGTATGAACAGGGGAAGAACAGAACTATAATAACTGCTGTGGAAAATACTTTGAAAGCAAATGAAAGTCCCTAAATTAGTCTATAGCTAAGTATTACATGTAGAGACAAACATGTGACACATTTTCTCAAGTTGGTGTGATAAAATTATTTAATTGCTTGAAAGTAATATCTTAAGTATTTTTAAAACTTGATAATTGTAACAAAATAATAAAATTTTGATTTTATTTGGGTTTGAGCATTCATTCTTTTAAATAATAGTGATATATTTTTATCATGTTACAACAGTCGTTTTTTTCCAGAACTTTGCTAGAGAACATTCCAAAAACGGTCAAATAATCACTGTAAATTCTTTCTATTATCACTTTTCTTTACATGTTTGTCACCCCCTTTCTATAATGCTTCCCTTGACATCACTTCCTTCCCCACTTTCTTCTGAAATAGTGTAACATAGGAAAAAGCATTCTTCAATGGTTGGGTGTTCTTAGGACTTCCAGTTTAGATGCCCATTGGTCAATAGTGGTCACAGAGAAGCACAAATTGGTATTTTGTGCCTCCACAGGAATTGGTTGTGGGTTTGTCTTCACTATGACTGGCGCCAGGCAAAAATGAGAAGCAAAGTTGTGTTGAACCACATAGCAAGTCTGTTGGGCATTAAATTTTAAGTTTGTCCAGAAAGAAGATGAATTCACAAATTGCAGATCATTGGATCTTCTTAGTAAGAAGCAAAAACATAAAATGAGGTGCAATACAGTTTTATATGTAATGCTAAAATTAACTAACATGTTTAAAGATTCTTTTTTTTTTTTTTCATGTAACATGAAATTAGACAATTTTAGCCAGTTTAGGCTGCTATAACAAATTATCATAGACTGGGTGGCTTAAATAACATACATTTATTTCTCACAGTTCTGGGAAGTCCAAGATCAAGTCTCCTGCAGATTTCACGTCTGGTGGGAACTTACTTCCTGGTGTAGATGGCAGACAGCAGAGAAAAGCAAGCTGTCTTGTGACTTTTATAAGGGCACTGATCTCATTTCATGTGGGCTCTGCCCTTATGACCTAATCTCATTTTAATTACTTCTTAAAGGCCCCACCTCCTACTATGATCACATTGCAGGGTAGAATTTCCATATGTGAATGAAAGGAATACACAAATATTCCATCTGTAACAGACCAGTAACATCTTAAGTCAAGAATGGAAAGGAAAAATTGAAATAAAAAGAAGAAAATGACATCTACATTTAAAGAAAGCAATGTATTTTTGGAATAGGTGAAGTGCATAAATATCATAAGCAGACAATTTGATAATGTCAGTGTCTGTGATACTTAGAATCTACAGAAACCTGTCACTGCTCAGTAGATACTGTTTTATATATTATTTCCCATGATAAACTGGCTTGCCCACTAAATGCTGGAACCCTTTAAAGAGAGAACTGCCGCATGCCACCTGCATGTAAGGGTAATTTATTCAGCACTGGATTTTTCTTGGACTAAAAAGACAAACAGGTAGATAAATAACAACCAAGGTTACGAAGACAGGTTCTTACTTTAATTTGGAACCGTTTTACTCTTACAATGTTGTCAATCAGAACATACAAATTGAATCATATTTATTTTATTGCAATTAAGTCATGAGTGGACATTTTCCACACTACTTAAGAAATAAACAATAAGGTACGTTACTTGTTACACTATTTATTTTCCCAATATGAAACTAATTAGTGAGCTCATTCTTTTAACAGCTGTCCCTCGTGCTCAGGATTTTTCTAGGAAGATTAGGGCCACTGGATGGAAATAGAACTTAAGAATCTAATAGTAATAATAAAAATCCCACAAAGCATGTCTGAGGAATTAAGTAAAAACAATAAATAAGTAATTTTACAAGAGTTCAGTGATCTTGAACTTCCTATTCCACTTACCCACATTGAGGTTGTGTTGGTTAGTGTCAGTGGGAAATCTTACCGTAAAATGGGAAAATATTAGCAATGAGCCAACCTCAAAGGGTTCACAATGAGTTTGAGTAAGTATTCTGAGTTCAAAAGTCTATGGGGATCTTAATTAAACCTCCACTATGTACCAAAGCAGACCAAAACTTGGAGAGAACTGGCTTTTTTCCAGTATTGTCTCAGCATCTTCTTGTTTTTATCAGAATGTTATTTTTCAAATTCCCATAGCCCTTAAATTTAATATCTTTTCCATTCGCTCTCAGTGGGTGTTCCTTCACTCCAGCCTTAGTAAAGTTGAAGAAAAATTTATATATGCAGAAGATAGGCAGTAGTAATGAAAAAGGTAAAAACTGAATGCCAGAGAGATAAAACTAAGAGTTTTAGAACCTTTATTTCAAAATGAGTATGAGGAGCAAATGAGGGGAAAAAGGCTAAAAGTTCCCCAAATCATACAAAAATACATGGCAAGAAATAAAAACAGTGTTAAGTTAGCAGGCTACATACACTAAATGTCATTTGATGAGATTTTTATAAAAATAACTATTTGTCAATTATACCTAATAAAGCTAGGAGAAAGTTTTAAGCTATTAGTTTTTGGTTCGTACTGCAAGTGTAATTTGTCCATTATCTACTCTTCATTCTATAAAAAAAATCATATGCTGTATCTCAAGTAATTTCTATAATGTGATATGGGCGTTGGGACTTCTGAACATCAATATTTCTATTACTAGTGTTTCAGACTTTCCTGAAACACTAACCCTAACCAGAGCTTAATGTAAACTCTTCATATATAGTCAAGTAGACACTTTTAGTTGATCTTACTGATTTGTGACCATGGTAACCCAAAATTGCATGCTAATGGTGTCTTCAGATTTGAACAAATTAATAGGAGATAGGGATAGAATGGGCTGTTTTGTATCCTACGAATAATTATCATTGGATGTACTGCAAGTTTTTTTGTAACCTCTAACAAAATATTTGATTTAGGGAAGGATTATTAATGGATGATAAAATCATTAGATGAAAGATTTCTTCAGATGTTCATAGAATGCTGAAATATCATCACAAAGATTATTTGCAGATCACAAAGGGAGAATGATGTAACTTCACAAAGGAGGAATCAGGATGTCATCTGTGTAACCAGGAGTTGAATGTTAGCATCACTAAAAGTGCAGACATTATGTGCTTTCTATCGTGACACATATCCTAACACAATATTTGGTTCTTAATTGGCTTCTTATTTGAACAAGTTCTTTTTTGATAATTGGGGAATTTAAAGATGGGGTTAAATGTTATAAAGAACTATTAAGTTTGATAAGTATGAATATAGGATTTTCTTATATAGAAATATATTACTTTCAGCATTATAGATAGTAAGTACTGACCTGCTTAGGGATGAAATGTCATAATATGTGTATTTACTCTAAATAATTACACACAAATATAGATTAAATAAATATAGCAATTGCGAACTGTTGATAGTGATGATGAATGATGTATTATTCAGGGTTCCCTGGAGAAACAAAACCAAAAGAATGTGCATGTGTGTGAGTGTGTGTATAGTTACTTATTTTAAATTATATATACTATACATATAAATATATACTTATACATTTATTTGAAGAAATTGGCTCATACAATTATTGAAGCTGGTTGGTGCAAAAGCTGCAGAATGGATCAACAGGCTTGAAGCAAGGGATGAGACAATGTTGAAGTCTGAAGGCTGTCTGATGGTAGAATTCTCTTCTGCTTGGAGGAGATAAGTTTTTCTTCTATTCAGGCTTTCAACTGATTTGATGAGGCCCACCCATTTTATGAAGGGCAAGTTGCTTCCCTCAAAGTCCACCAATCTGTATGTTAATCTCGTCCAAAAACATCTTTACAGAAACATCCAGAATAAGGTTGGCCAAAAATCTAAGCATTATAATCCAGCCATGTTGACACATAAACCTAACAATCACAATGGGTATATGGAAATTTATCATATTATTCTTTTTTACTGTTCTGGAAGATTAAAAATCTTCAATATTCACAATGAAAGTTTTAAAAATAGTTTTTTAAAGATAGTTTAAAACTTATCTTGTATGTATCCATTTCCCATAAAATATCAGTAAACTGAAAATATTTTTCTTCATAAGAAGTAGTACATAGAGAACAGCAAAAAAAAAAAAAAAAAGAAAAAAAAAATTTTGGGTACTTCAAGTTTAATTTGTGATTTTTAATAACATCAAGACACAGCCACATATTCCATGAACAGTTTAGTTTAAGACATATACAGTGGTACACATAGCACTTAGAGATGTAACTGGTATTGGCTTTGTTAAATATAAGTAAAAGTGAATCTACAAACTCATTCTATCAATATGATCATATGTGAAATTAGTTGTATTCAAAGCTATACAATACAGAATAATCACAGAATATAGATCTGAAGATTCCTTTTATATCCAGCCCTTTAATCTGCAAAGACTTTAGCAAGTTACCTGATATTTTCTGAATTTTCTTGTCTTGTAAATGGCGATAATGCTCTGTCTGTGAAGAAAACTAATGCTTGAGTTCCAACTTTACGCCAAGCACCATGTTTTAAAGATATCTACAACTTTATGTGATAAATATTATTATTTTTGTATAACAGAAGACTAAACTTCAAATGGAATAGAAAAAGGAAAGATCAAAGCCACACAGCTAGAAAGTGATAACATTTGAACCAGCTATTCTCTTGCCAATCTAGGATGTAAATAATGTAAGTGATTATACTTGTAAACTATGAAGGATCACATAAATCTAAATAATTTGAAAAATTCTCAGTCAGCTTTCATCATTTTAAATCAAAGTTGATTTTTAAAAAAGTCTGTCAAGTGAGTGGGCAGTAAACCTTAATACAAAAAATTAATCCTTCAAGAGTAGGAATTGTGTTTTGTTTTTCCCCTCCAATTTTGCTATGATTTGCTTTATTTTTTAACATGGACAGAAATTATACTAACAACCACTCAGTTCTTCTTTATTAAAGTTTGTATAAAGGGAAAAACAATGTTCATTAAGGTAACTTCAAATATGTTTGATCCACTAGAGAAATGAGAAAGCCTTACAGTTCCAATAGAATCCATGTGCATACCACATGCTTGATAATGTGTTTTTTATTGGCAATGTCCTCCTGCAACCTTATTTTTTAAATAATAGTTTTTCTTCAGATCCTATTTACAATTTAAATACTCTATATCGCAATTTCTTCTTTATTTGAATTCCATCAGTAGAGTACATGCCACATTATTTAATAATTATATATGTAAAATGATTTACTCTAAAAGGTGACTAATTTTCATAAGAACATGCAATATTTGATGATAACAAGTTTTGTTTTTCCATGGTAATTATATATAAACACCTTGAAATAAGTTATCTTTTCATTATTATGCCAAAAGCTTTTAGTAACGACTATTATTTTATGGTTGCTCACAAATTTAATGATCATAATAGCAAAGTTTTATTGTTATAATGGTTCTTCAAACTTTCCCACTACTATTCATGTAAAGTCAGCTTCAATCTCTACTAATAATTATTTTAAAAGTTGAAGAAAACAATGCATAAGAAATAGTGAAATGTGTTCCATTCTTATATGCATTTCTATAATTATTTGAATGAAAATATTTAAATGCTATAACTTATTTATAGAAAGGAATAAGTAAAAAACAAATTGCTTCAGAGAAAATACTTCGCATTTATTAACCAGATGGCAAAACTCAGAGATAAAACATTTTGACAGTTGCCAGATGGGAGGGGGGATGGATGAAAGGTAAAGGGACTATGAATGTACAGTAGTAGTTACAGAATTGTCATAGGATATAAAGTACTGTATATGGAATATAGTTAGCAGTATTATAATAACTATGTATGGTGTCAGATGGGTACTAGACTTATTGGGGTGACCACTTAGTAAGTTATATAATGTTTAATCACTGGGTGCTACACCTGAAATTAATATAATATTGTATGTCAACTGTAATTGAAAAATAAAAAACTATTTCCAGTCCTAAATAAATAAATACATAAATAAATACCATCAGATTGTACATTATCAACAGAAGTCATTATGTGACTTCATGGGTGGTAGTGACTAACTGAATGTAGCTTTTTCTCTTCTTGTTCCACAGATGTTTCCCTAACAACAAAGAAATACCCAACCCCCTATATCACAACTTTTATTGGTGCCAACCAAAGAGCATGGTAATGTTTCTGTTAAAGTGGAAAGGTAAACTGTGTAAATGTAAACTTTTCCTGAGACTTTCTTTCAATCTGTCAAAATGCAGGTCAATAAATCTAAACCCCATCTAACATCGGGCTCATAGAACAGTCATTGTTGCGGCCAGGTCCAAACCAGCTCTATCTTTCAATAACTATGTCAACTTGAACACACTCAATCAGAAGGCTTTATTCAGTGCCAACAGCAATTTCTTTTTCTGAAAACACATAAAAAGAATTTCTTTTAATAATACATCTACCCTCACACTTATAAGGACTATCAGGACAAAAGGAATTGTCAGAATAGATCATGATCTTGATACTGCATTTTTAGAATCAGCTTATCCAGGTTGGAGTTAATTCATTTCATTGGGTAAAGTGTTCAAAGAAATTGCGGTCATTGCCCTCCTAAATCCTGGAAGAAATGAAGAATTTCAGTCTTTGGTGCTGTCAAACCAACACCATTCATCATCCTTGAATTGGCTTTTGGCTTTAAAATAAATAAAACAAACCAGAGATCCCCTTCAGACCCCTGAAATAAAGGCAACGCTCTACAGTAGCCTGTCTTGGTTTGGGAGTTGATAGCAAAAAAAGATTTCAAGTTTTTAATACTCCCAAGCCTGCACCTCACACCAGAGTCAAAACCATCTCAAGGAGTTACTGAACTAGGTATCGATTGCAGATACTAGGGTTGTTTGTAATTTGATTTTTCAATTTTCAAGGAATGAGGTGAAATTCACATCTCTCCAAAAGACAGTATGCTCTGGTTCCTGAAAGCCAGAGTTTACGTGACTTGAGTTCATTGGAAAAGAATAATTTATATTGGCACAAATAAGTAATAGCAGGAGGTTTTAACTCTCTAAACAAGACATTCACGTACAATACTTGGAGAAAAAATTTGGAACATATTGTAATATAGCCTGTATTTTATATTATGAGCAACTTAAAGAATAAAATAATTTCAAAATCCCCTAGCCACTTAGGGTTTTTTTTATCTGGACTTGTCAAACAGTGTCCTGGCATCATTGAAGACAAAAGAGCAGTTTATGTTGTAATCAACTGTCTCCTTACTAAGCTTGCCTGGTAAACTGGAAAGCAAATGCTTTACAAATGATATGAGACTGACATTGTGCCCTTCTATCAAGTCTCTCTTCATGAGAAACAATAGCTACATAGTCAGTGCATTTTATGAAATCGTAAACCAACTTGTTGGGTGCGAGAAAATTTCTGCATCTTTATCACCAGTATCAATCTGTAGGCAGAAACCTCCTCAGCTGCTACTAATTAAACTCTGCTTACTGCTTCTGGTGGATCTATCTGTACTGAGTAAAGCATTTGCAGGGTTTGTTTCCTTTGTTCACATTAAATCTTATCTGAACCAAACTCCTTTGAATTAATGTAATCATGTTGACTATTGAGCACCATCCTCCTGAATTCCCCATTTTATAGGTCAGACTTTTGTTGGTCAGGGGCCAGTAAGAATAGATTTAATATTAAATATAGAAGTAAAGACTTAAACTCCAACTAATGTGCTTTAATTTTAAGGCTTAAGGACCTCTGAATAAGGGATTAATTAAAACCAATATTTATTTCAGAAAATGACTAAACAAACAAAAAAGGGGTTGCATAGCTTATTGGAAAAAGCATGAACCAGTAATGAAGAAATATTAATTCTGATTCCATTCTGGCACTAAGAAATCTGGGACCTATGTGCAGTCATATGACTGAGCCTCACTTTTCTTATTGAAAGAGCAAGGATGATGGACTGAGATCCTGTCTAGCATTATTATTATTTTTTTTTTTTTGTAAGCTAAGGTCCTGCATTGAGCTATTTTAGATTTTACTACTCTAAAGGGAGAGCAATAAACTTACTTTTTTATTTACTCTTAGTAGAGGCACTTATAAGTAATGGGATTTCATCTGGTCCTCCATTTACACAGACCATTTCACTAACACCTTTTCACTTCCTGAAATCTATTTTATTCTCATTACTGAGAACTAAAAATCTTACTTATAACTAGGATGTGAGAATTAATTTCATTAAGATATTATTGAAATTTAATAGGATTTCAGAATTTTGAAGGCCAGTATATTACCTAAAATAATGGGACAATATAAAGCCTTATTCTGCATGTTATATATATGTATTGCTTTCCATTTGTTGTGGCAAGTTGAAAAATGATTCCCCAAAAGACAGCCACTAGAACTTGTGAATATTATGTTATGTGGGGATAAAAAGGTCTTTGCAGATGTGATAAAGGATTTTGTGATGGGAAGATTATCCTAGATTGCCAAGGTGGGCCCTAAATGTTTCTTCATAAGAGAGAGGCAAGGGAGATTTTCTACAAACAGAAAAGAATAATGCAATATAACATGAAGTCAGAGATTGTAGTGATGTGACTACCAGCCAAGGAATATGGGCAATCTGCAGAACTAGAAAAGGCAAGTTACAGATTCACCCCTAGAGCTTCCAGAGGGATCAGGACCCTGCCAAAACTTTATTTTAGTTTGGTGAAATTGATTTCAGACTTCCAGCCTCCATACTTACAAGAGAATAAATTTCTATTGTTTTTAGTCACAAAGATTGCGGTAATTTATTGTAGTAGCCACAGGAAACTAATACATATGCCAATATTTATTTTTACTCTTACTACCAAAGACTATGTACAATGCAGTATTTATTCCAGAGATTTGGTAAATAATGGAGAATCTTTTCTTCTATTTTGCTTCTATTTGGCATGTTTTACTGTAGATGCCACATTTCCTGAGATTTTTTTTCAGAGAGCAATCCTAGGAAAACTTGTGTTTTTTAGGGTATGGTGTGACATTAACTTTTGACTGAGTTTTTCTTGGGTACTTTGGTCTCCAGGAAGCTGAATGTGAAATGTAAAGTTTGCCCCTTAACCATCTGGGTTATATGTTTACTTTCCTTTCTTTCAAGTTAAAATTATATTTATATTTCCCTGGATTAAACCCACATTTCTGTTTTGATTTCACCATTTTATCATAAAAATTTCTCATAAAAGTCATCTTAAAATCCTTTCCAAACAACGAAGTGCACACACACTAAATAATAGAAGTATGATAGATTAATTCCATTCAATGACTAGAGATTCATTAATAATAGGTATTGAAATGGTTATAGTTATAAATTTAAAAGTTTATTGTCTCAATGGGTAGAAAATAAATTGTTACATAAATGGTTTTCAGTCCATACATTATTTTTACTCAAATCATCCAGAATACTTACCTACATCACAAATAAAATGTTATGGTCCTCTTATTCCTTTGCAGTGAAATAACTCTATTAAGTTAATAAATATAAGTTAACTAACAAGTATATCATATACCTAAGAGGGAAGTTCATTTTGTCTCCTACTGCCAATTCAAAATGCATGCACTGAAGATATTCCTTTATGGATGAAAATAGATGCAGTCACCTTAACTTTTCTATCATTCTGGTATTATAAGACTTCCATGAGCTTTATGTCTCCAACATTGTCTCAAATTGGCCCATAAGATGTCTGGTCCTATATTATTAATTTAAAAAAAAAATCTGTGAACTTGATTCACTATCAAAATCTTTTATCTCCATTCCCAGGTTGAGCCAGCCTCAGACATGGAAGTCTGCAGTAGGGAAGGAGCAATGCCTGGTTTCTCCCCCTCTCCTCCCTCATGCCTATACTACCATATCACCCTGCTCTCACTACTTGTTAGCTCCTTTCATATGTTAGCTGCTGTTTCTTATCCAGCAGGTTAAAAGAGAGGAAGAGAGAGACAGGAAATGAAGGATTCAGAGAGTTCTGACTTGAAATTTTCCATGTTTAGTTCACTGTGTGCTCACGGGGTCTAGTGTGTAATTCTTTCTCACATAGTGCCCCTTCAAGGGCTTTTTGGGAAACTACTAATCTCTCTTTTGGGGGTTCATAAAGACTCAAATTAGTCACTCAGGTCTCCAGCATCCAAATGGACAAATGTGGCCTTTTCTTGACTGGGGTGTTTTTGCCCCTGAAAGGGCCTTATGGGATAGTATCCAAGATGACTCACAGCCAACCCTTATTCCCTGATCATCTTTGAGATAGCAACCTAGTGGCCACATAACAGAAGTTTCTTGATCCTTAGATAGTCTTGGAGTTAGATCCAGGTAACTGTTTAACAATCCCAGTCATGATTTGGCACCTATCCTCTGTCACTCAACTCGAGAAAATACATTTTAAAGCTCCCAGAGTGATCCCCTTTGAAATATGTTGCCCTTTGAACTGTTTGATGTGAGGAGAAAGGCACCCTTCTGTTAGGATGAGTGAAAATAACTCTCCCCAAACAAGTTTTCCTTTATCTTTAGACTTTTTCCATGCTCTGCCCCTTTTTATTGGTCCATAATTTGTTGAGAAGATTCAAGAGTTGTGGAATTGGTTCACAAAGACATTGTTTAAATATCTGCATGTGTATATTCCTCTCATACCTCCTGCAGTGCTTGCCCTCTCCTGTACTGAAAGCTCAGTTGCTAAAGTACAAAGATTTACATTAAAAAATTCTAATAACCTGCGGTCCTTCCACCCTGACTGTGCATAGAATCATATAAAAATGTTCTAGAACACCCATTTAAAAGTATATAAATGATATGAAGCTTATGAATTTTTATCCTTTTTTGATGGAAAAACACAGATATTATGAATAATGCTTTTATAAACTCTTCTAAACAGTATATACCCTAAAGCTATATTTTTATTTATAAGAATGTGGCAAATTCTGAACAATGTCTTAGAAAAATTGGTAATCCATTAGGTTAAAAGATAAAAATTAATTTATTGTTGTTCTATTACAGTTGTCCCATTTTTTTCGCCATTGCTCTCCCCTGCCCCACCCATTCCATCCCCTTTCTTAATATTTTCTCCTATAGTCAATCTCCATCTTGTTGTCCATGGGTCATTTGTACTGGTTCCTTGGCTAAACCCTTCCCCTTCTTTCCCCTTTTCTTCCCTTCCCCCCAGTAATATATTAAGTTTTGTGCATTTAGACAATTTAGAGTTTCTTTTTAATTTCCTTTTACTGCAGAGTCATTTAGTAGATAATCAAATATGTATCATATAAATCCATAATTTCTTGTGTGTCATTGCCAGAGGCTAGCATTAGTGGAGAAACCATGGTTTCACTCAGATTATCAATTCAGACCCTTTCTGGGGCTAATATTGCCTTAAACAAAGTAATAATTTAAAATTGATTTTTGTTTATTTTCAGGGAAATAAAAAATTTAAGGAAAGTTTTCCCCTTAATGTATAATATAATTAATGGTACAAAAATACACTATATAATATTTTAACTAAGAATTATAATTAAACACTTCTGGTAGCCAAGTAAAATTTAACAAAAAAATTTCTCTGTTGATTCATTTAGGCCACAGTACTTTAGGATAGAATGCGGAGTCCAACCTATTCTTGATTTCTGTCAAAAATTTGTTGTTGGTTAACTCTTTTTATTTATTTGTTTTCAATTAAATTTACTCCCATGATTTTAACTTACCAAGTATTTTATATAAATTCTCACTCAAAGACATGATATTTTATTGATATTAGAGAGAGAAGAAGGGGAAGAGAAGGAGAAAGGGAGAGACAGAAAGAGACATCTGTGTGAGAGAAAAACACCAAGAGTTGCCTCCCATATGCACCCTTACCCGGAGCTGAACTTACAGCATAGATATGTGCCCTGATCAAAAATAGAACCCACAACCTTTTGGTGCACAGAATAATGCTCCAACAAAGTGAGCCGCCCTGCCAGAGCAGCATACATTTCTTACTTCCAATTTTTGTGGGTCTGAAATCTAGACACAATTTAGTTGCATCTTCTTGTAAGAATGCAATCAAGGTATTGGCCTGAGGAATCTCACATGGCCAATGCTGGACTGGGGAAGGATCCCCTTTAAGGTTCACATATATGGTTGCTGGCATGAATCAGTTCTGTAAGTGTTGTTGGACAGAGAGCTTCTGTTCTTCACTGGCCATTGGCTGGGAGCTGCCTTTAGCTTGTGCCCTGTGGGCTTTCCCAGCAATGGCAGCTTGCTTCATCAGAGCCAGAAAGAGAGGAAATGTGTTAGCTAGGCAGAAGCTGCAATTTTTCTAACCTAATTATGGAAGTAATATCCTATTCCCTTCACCATATCTTAATAGGGGCAAATAACTAAGTCCAGCTCACTCTCAAGGGGAAGGAATTACATATACAAGGATATAAATTCCAGTAGACAAAAGTCACTGGGGACCAAATTAGAAGTCTGTCTTCCATAGACATCAATATGCTAAGGGCTCTGAAATCTAAATCTTCAACTCAACAAGGCAAACGTGTAGGTTTGTTCTCTCAAGAGCCACAGCTTAAATATGTCCAAATCTAATTTCCTTGTCTTCTTTCATTTTACCAGCCACAGAGTTTCCTGTGCTAGAGACTTGGTATCCTCCTCAACAACTCTTCATTTTTTACCCACAACTAGCTCATTTCTAAGTCATAAATGCTTTGACTGGGATTTTCTTAAATTTCTCTCATCTACCCAGCTGTCACTGTTTTCTACTGATCATCTTTCACTTGGACCATTTACAAGCCTTAGAGACTTTCACGTGTCCTTCTTATTTTAATCTACCGCTTTGATACCTTGGTATTTTGTTTGGGTTACATCTTCTCCAGATCCTACTCTTTTTTTCTATCACCACTCTTTGCGCAGAATGCTTGTTCATTCATTAAGAGTAAGTTTAAATGGGTCTAATTACTAAAAACACACTTGCCATAGCAAAGGCCCTATCTCTGAAATCGTGGGTAAAAATAATATACAAGATAGGGATGACAAGAAAATTTTACTTTAAACAGAAAACTTTTCATATATGAGCAAAAATTTGCATGTATTATTCATCTAAATTTAACTATAAAAATCTACATGCAATTTCATTTGATTTTATTTTAAAATTTTATTTATTATTTTTAGAAAGAGAGGAAGGGAGGGAGGCAGAGAGGGAAAGAGACATTAATGTATGATTGCTTTCCACTTGCCTCCAGCTATAGACCTGGCTGGAGACTTGACTTGCAATCTGGCTATGCTACCTGGGAATTGAACCAGTGACCAATGGGGTTTGCAGGCCAGCACCTTATCCACTGTGCCACCAGCCAGAGCCTCTACATGCAATTTTAAAGTAAAAAATGCTACCTCCAGTTAATAGCACTATCTAGGAGTACCATATTTTTTGTGTGGTTTCCTGTGTTTTGCTGTTTCTTTTGCTCAGATCAGTTTAATGTGATGGCTAACAAAACAAATAAGGATTTAAAAGTTCTTTTAGCAGCACAAAGTTTCAATATCTATATTTATTCAATTATATAAACACATTAAGAAAACTATCCTCTAAAGCCTGGTGTTAATAGGTAAAAAATGAACGCCAGGAGACCTGAGTTTTAGTGCCAATTCTGTCACCAACCAGTTTTGCTTCTTTGGAGAATTATTTTCCATTATGGTTAACTAGCTTCCTCAATAGAATAAAAAAATGATACTAGATCAGTGATATTTATTTTTTTATTTTAAAAATATTTTATTTACTATTTTTAGAGAGAAGGGAAGGGAGAGAAGCACAGAGGGAGAGAAACATCAATGCATGGTTGCCTTTCACCTGCCTCCAGCTGCAGACCTGGCTGGAGACCTGGTTTGCAATCTGGTTATGTGCCCTGGCTGGGAATAGAAGCAGCGACCTTTGGGTTCACAGGCCGATGCCTTATCCACTGTGCCACCAGCCAGGGTTAGGTCAGTGATATTTAACCTGTTCTTTTAAACTCTCGGGTGGCAGTGCTTTACAAGTTCTGAAATAATACCTTGATCATTGTGTAGACTCATTAAATACTTACTTTTACTATATCCTCTACCTCCATGACTAATCGTATTTCATTTTACCTCTACTAGTGGTGGCTGCTGCCTCTGAGACTGTGAACCTCTTGCTTTTGCTGCTAACATGAAGTGAAAATAGAAATGGCCTACCTCACCTCATTAAGACTCTCATCCTTTTTGGGCTCAGGACTCCCAGTGTACACATATAAATATTTCTGTATTAGCAAATTACTTTTAAGAGAACTTGGTTTTAATAATTATTGTCAATTTAAGTATATTCATACCTTTGTACTGCTATAACATTGCTAGCTCTGAATGACTTAGAATTTTTAAAACAATTATAAATTCAATCTACCCCTTAATTTTATTTAATACATGGATTTACCCTTTTTTGTGGTTTTCTGCAGTGTAGATCAAGTTTCTGAAATTTTAATGTTAAATAATGAAATTATCTCATAGTAATTGCTTTAGTTAAAAGTCTAGGCCCTGGTTGGGTAGCTCAGTTGTTTAGAAAGTTGTCCTGAAATGCTAAGGTTGTGGGTTGAAATGCCAAGTTTGTGGGTTCAATCCCAGGTCAGGGCACATATAAGAAGCAATCAATGGATGCATAACTAAATGAAACCACTAATTGATGTTTCTCTTCCTGTGTCCCTTTCTCTTTCTCTAAAATCAGTCAATAAATATATAAAAATTTAAAAAAGCACTCAAGACTTTTCAGTTGACAAACTACACTTCTTATTATATTGCATTTAAAACTAACATACCCATTATTTGACATTAGGCTAGCCTCAGACTTTGATCAGGGGCAAAATTGAGAATTTTCCTTCATTTTCAGTTTACTCAGAGATACAGAGATGAGGTGCAGAACAGGAAAATATGAAGACATCATTGAGGAAATAGTGTTGCAGACATCATTTCTTAGAGTAGGTTTTACTTTTATTTTCTTGCTGTCTATATAACATTTTATTAGAGTGATCTGTGAAGAAGTTGGGTGACAGTAAACATTGTAATTCTCTTTTGAGAGCTTTGGGTGAACAACTGAATATGGCCTAAGACATGAAAATTGAATGGCTCCTGTGTCTAAAATGACTTCTTTGAGATGTGATATATTGTAGTTATATAAGAGATTTTATTCTGCATGTAACAAATGATAGAGGGAACTCCCAGTAGAGATACTTTACTTCCTTCAACAGGAAACAGTAATATTTCACATATTAAGATCACTCATAGGCCTGATTCATCATAGGTTTGAATATTTAATTGCTTTTGTACAATAATTAAAAACCTATTTTTCACATGCATCATGATTCCTTGATGATAGATATAAATTTTACAAGAAGAATCAATATTAGTTTAAGAGAAAGAATCAATAAACTGGTTAAATCATTGTAATACTAAGTTGGCATTTCTCGGGATTACTTTATAGTCATTCAATATGTTATTGAATGCCTATGAGTGATAGGAACTAGCACAAAAGATGGATGCTACATAAATGTATTGCTACCATACAAATTTTCCAGCTCTGCTGTGGGAGATTCAGCATTAAGTGAGAACTAGCTAGCATTGCTATTAGAATATCTCCTATTAGGTGATCTCAGGTCCTATAGAGGGACTATGACTGGTGAACTATTGGATGGACTCTAGCAAGGCCTATTTATTCCAACTTGTATCAGACATCTTTCTTTATTAAAGTGCTTTCACTTACTGTCAGAGCTGGACTTTCAGGCCCTAGAAGAGGTCATGGGCAAAAACAGAAAGTTCATCTGTGCTAGACATATGAGGAAATCTATCATAATATTACAAAGGAAATAACTTTTAAATGAGAAGTACTAAGGTGCATTGGGTGGCAATCTGCACTAATGTTGTAGACCAGGCCAGGAAAAAATCTTTAGAAGTTAATTGTTCAAAAACATGTTATAAAGTTCCTTGAGGTCTACCTAAATTTTGCTGCAATAATCAGAACTGTCTGTGGGTTATTTATATCCCAAAGATTGCCAGACCCTTTCATATCTTCATTTACTCAACTGAGTTAAGTGCACTATGGGAAGCACCAAAGTAAAATATAACTATGGGGTTGGCTTTAACTAGTTTCCAATCCTGGCTTAATACCAGGTAAATTATTTGACAACTCTGTGTCTCAGATTTCTCATTTGTCAAATAAAGTAGTACCTGTTATGCTTAAATACAATACAGTACTATTAGTGGCTAAATACTGAATGAGTCAAATAAGTGTAAACTTGCTGTCTAGCCCAAGAACATGATCAACAAATGCCAGTTTCCTTTTCTTCACATCTCTATGCTTGTGCCACAATTTCTAATGATTTCAGAAATAATTTTCTAACAATGAGCCTATTCTCTCAATTAGGTAACCACAATCACAGATTATTAGTGTTTTCTGTGCAATTGAGAGTAGTGTTAAAAGCACAGACTCTACCATTTCAAGGTGCAAACCTCAGTTTCTCAAGCTGAGTGACTTTGAGAAAAGCTACTACTCTGGGACTCAGTACATAAAATATAATCTCCATGGTAGAAATGAGATAGAATTACATGAATTAATAAATTTAGAGCACCTAACACACAGTAAGCTTTCCAAAAAATGTTAGCTCAACATAAACAAAAGTCACTTAGAATTGTGCAAAGAGCAACATTATCTCTAGTCAGAGGTCAGGGCCCTAGTTTCTTTACACCTGCTAGATTTCTTAGTCAAGGCTCTTAACCTTACTAAACCTTAGTTTTCCTGTTTATAAAATTAGGTTAATATTACTTCCCTGTCCAGCCTATATTACAGGGATAAACTAAATGACATTATGTAAGTTAGATGATGAGCATATTTTGACCAAAATTATTATTATTATCTAGGACAGTGTTGTTTTAATGATTTAGTCTACCAATGTCATAAGAAAACCATTTATTGAATAGTTATATATGCACTATTTTAAACTCAGTACTGACTCAAGGCTGTATTCATTCTTATAACCACTAGATCAGGAAGACAAATCACAGAGGTCCTCAGCTATGCTGCAGCTGATGCCCCATATCTTAATTTTTCCCTCTGTTTGCAACCTTTCTTTGTATAATTGCTAATTGATAAGAAATATCTTCTTGACTTTAGGTCCTGCCTTTAAAAGTTAAATTCTGAAGACTAAGCTTCAGGCACATTATTATTATTAATTATTATTATTATTACTTTTTTGCTAGTAAAATATAATTACGTGAACCCAGCAGAGAAGGCACTTCCACAGGTAAAATATTTAAATTATTCTATGAAAGTGTAACATTTCAATTACATTAACCTACATTAGGGAAAAGCGTTGTGTTGGGATGAAGTCAATCCAATTGATTTGTGGAAAATATACAAAGATGTTTTTCTGTAAGTTAGAATGAAAGGTGGTAAGGCTGTGGACAGAATGTGGCTTGTCTTCAGGGAGAATTATTCTGAAACTTCCCACCATTTTTCTCCTCAAATGCATGCTCACTGCATGATTTCTTTCCAACCTCATTAACTTTAAAGTGAATTTCATGTTTGAGAAAGATAAGCAGGATTGGAGGAAGAAGAAAGAGCAGGGGAGGAAAGACAGGTTTGCAAAGTGAAAAGACTTGTGTTTTTGCCTTCAGTACAAAGATTGGGAAGTTTTCTATATGTACATGTTATGTTTAAATCCCTTACCTTTCTTTTTGTGTTATTTATTAAAGTATGGTTGACATACAACATTATATTAGTTGCAGGCTTTCAGATAGTGATTTAAAATTTATATATCATACAATGTGAGGATCCCTTATTTTTCTACACATAAGCTCTTTTAGAACTGTGCTGTACCTGAGATTTTAAAAAATGAGGTCTCTTTCTATTATTGCTAATGAAGTTGGTAGTAACTGTAAAAGTGGAAGAGAGAGTACGTGGAATGATGGCCTCCACAGTCCAGAAAAGACAGGTGATATGACAAACTTAAAAGTGCTAGACTCTCCAGGCCCTGACACCACATCAGCTTTCTTGTTCACCCTGACCAAGTTAGACACATCCCTGGAGAAGGGAAAACCTGGAATCCATGTAATTAATTTTCCATCATTTCAGCAGAATATGGCACTTTACAGAAATGAAGTTGAGTAATAGAAACATAAATTAATATTTCTTAAATTATATTTTGAAATTATTTCAAACCTACAGAACAATTGCTAAAATAGTACAAAGAAGTCCCTTATTGCAGATCAGTTCTTACTCTATGGAGCTACCCATAGTCATCTGTCTCACAATATCAAAGCAATCTGCAGTTATGATGCCCATCATCCCTAAATATTCCATTGTTTACCTCTCCAAAATAAGGACACTCTCCTATAGTAGCTCTGTACTAGTCTGCCTCTCCATACTAGCCTACAAATCAGGGTATCAACAACGATGCAATACTACCACCCAAGCCACAGGCACCATTTAAATTCCACCAATTTCCCCAACAATGTTGGTTTTCCCCCATGATCTAGAAACCTATGTCACATTTACTTGTCATGTCTCTTCAGCTTTGTTCACTCTAGAACACCTTCTCAGTGTTTTCCTGTTTGTTAAGACCTTGATAACATGATCTACAACATGATTGTAATGCAAATGGTATCTCTTAACTATACTCTGGCCATTCACTCTTGGTTGAAATAGCACAAAAGGATGCTTTGCTCTTCTCAGTTCATGATGATGGAAGTACATATGTTGAGTGGTCCTACTACAGGTGATATTAATTTTGATCACTTGGCCAAGTTGGTGTGTATCAGGCATCTCCATTTCCCCCTTTGCAATTAACTAGATTTCTGTGAGGAGAAGTTCTGATATTCCACTACTTTCCTGTTGTGCATTACACCTCCACTCTAACAGCATCCAGTGATGATTTCCTCCTGAATCAGCCATTCATCTATAATGACTGTTAAATGGATGATTTTCTATTTCCATTATTCTGTATTCATCTATTAGTTGTCATACTATTGAAAGCTTTCCCTTCTTACTCATTTATTGTCTTCATAATGTCGGGCTCTATTTTTATTATTTTTTAGTTTATTATGTACCATACATTTAAGAAATTCCCATTTTATTAAGTGGGTTAGTAATCCATTACTCTCATTATTTATTTTGATGTCAAGTCATAGATTTGTTCCCTTTAAGCTGAATCCTCTTTTTGCATTTTTATACTGTCTGGCATAACAAGAGTCCATGCTTATCTTGTTTTACCTCATCCCAGCCTTGGAATCAGACATTCCCAAGAAACTCTGGTTCCTTTTAATGGAGGATAGTATTCAGAAACCAAGATCTAGGTACTCCATGTGTTTGTTGCTATTAGGATGGACTTCCTTTAAGGACCTCTCAGAAAACAAATAGGAAATGTATATCTATAATTTAAAAAATTCATATCTTTTAAAGTCCCTTCAAGAGTCTTTCTCATGTTTGTAAATTTTTTCTCTGGCAGTGAGAAACATGCTTCCTTTATTTTCTATCTCTTCTCCATACATGCAAACACACAGACACACACACAGACACACAGTTTGCACAAACAATTGACTTCTTTAGTGCAAACAATCTCCCAACCATACTGGCTGTCTGTGCACCTGCCTGCTCTCTACCTGTCCCCCAACTCACCCAGCTTCCTGGGCTTCTGGCTACTAGCTGATGTACCTGTGCGGCCTTCTTGGCCTTTTGCTCACTGCAGCAGCTGACCCTCCATGTTGAGAATATATTTCTTATGCACCTGAGTTTTATGGCACTTATATAAATATGTCTTTTGCAAAATTATTAATGCATAAAACTTTAAATTAAGTCGCAGTTAAGATAATACCTTCTTGCCCTGGCTGGTTTGAGTCAGTTGGTTGTAGTGTTATTTTGTGACCTGGTTTGATTCCCCATCAGGACACATACCTAGGTTGTGGGTTCAATCCCCAGTGCAGGTGTGTATGGAAAGCAACCAATTGATGCTTCTCTCTTGCATAGATAATATCCCTCTCTCCCTTGCTTTTTCTCTAAAAGCAATGAAAAAAAAAAATGTCCTAGTATGAAGACTAAACAGACAAACAAGCAAACAAAACCTTCTTGCAGCCCTCTCAGATCCTCCCTGTGGAAATGGATTTTCCTATTTTTTTTCTTTCCCAGATTCACCTCTGCCCTCAGGGCATTAGATCTTAAGTAAACATGTCTTGCCTGCTTCTTTCTGGCAATTGTTTCCTGGAAAGGGTACTGAAATTCAATGAGTTATCTTTTTTCACTCCAGGACATCTTTGAACTGATTTTGTTGATGACCTGACTCATAATAAACACTAACTATGATTGTAATGTTATTCCATTTTACAACACACTTGCCCTCACTTGCTCACCAGCATGTTTTCTGTGTACTTTTGTCTGATCTCTGAAAGCTGACTCCATTCTGGAAATGTAGGTTTTGCTCTTCTTTCCCTCACATTTGGGTCAAATCTCCCTAACTCCTGTAACAAAGGAGTTACTCCAGCTTCTTCTAGAAAAAGTATTCAATGCCTCTATCATGGACTGCAAGGTTCTTCTAACAGTGGTGCCCAACTTGCACATTGTACTGTTACTCCTCAAGGTCAAAACTTTTCTCCTTGATTTTTATATACTCTATAGAACATAAGACAAAGTTTTGAATATGATGGGTACTTAATAGATACTTTATAAATTTGGCCATGTGATAAACTAGTTTTCTCTCATATCCCACACTAAAATAATTCCACATTTGGTTTATTGATTTGTGGCTAGAATTTAGTTTAATAATTATTTATGATATTATAAGTCCATCCAATTTACTATGGTCCAATGTAGAATAGTGTGAGACAGAAAATTTCTTGAAAACAATTTAAACAATACCATATTTTCCTACATTTAATGTATTTATTTGCTCTACATTTGGAACTTCCAAAAGCCTTGCATTAATGTTCAAGTAATTTTCTACAGAAAATCAAATTAAAGGAACTATTTCTTTTGGGATTTTCAGTTTGCATAATTCAAGAATAGTTTCACCCATATAACAAATTAAAACACCATACATAGAAATTTATTGGCCACTCACATGTTTTCCAGGTAATAGTTTGTCAGCAAGAGGCTAGATTATAATTCAAAGACATTTATTCTCACTGTAATCACTTTAAAATATAATGTATAATGAGGCACCGGCCTGCGAACCCAAAGGTCACTAGTTCAATTCCCCTTCAGGGCACATAACCAGGTTGCAAGCCAGGTCTCTAGCCAGGTCTCTAGCTGGAGGCAACCATACATTGATGTTTCTCTCCTTCTCTGCCTCTCTTCCTTCCCCTCTGTCTAAAAATAATAAAAATCTTTAAAAATATAAAATAACCAGGTTGCAAGCCAGGTTTCTAGCCAGGTCCGTAGCTGAAGGCAGGTGAAAGGCAACCATACATTGATGTCTCTCTCCCTCTCTGCCTCTCTCCCTTCCCCTCTCTCTAAAAATAATAAAGTCTTTTAAAAATTAAAAATTAAAAAATAAAATATAATGTTAATTTTTCAAATCGCCATGTGTTAATTAGCTGACTTAACATTGGACAATACATAAATAGTTCCAATGATTATAAAGCTAAAATATTCTATTTACTTTACCTCTGTAACCTAGAGGTCAACTTATGTTCATTTTTATTTCTAATTGGCTTTATCTGCTAACCTAGTAAGAAATATTACAAATAAATTTATAGTTAGAATCTGAGTTCTGTATTCCAACTGTTCTGACTTTTGTTTTTAAGGCATTTTCCTTACTAAATGGACATCCAATTACAGTGTCTATCAGAGTTGCTTATAAGGAGAAGGTCTTAGTTAACACATTGTTGATGGACAATTTTATAGCAAAAGCTAATGCAAGTGGAAGAATGAGTGAACCCATTATTAGTCAACAATGTTTGGGCTTGAAAACATCAGTTTTTCTGTGAGCAGTCAACATTTTCTCATGCCTAAATTAATGATAAAACAGGCTCTTTATTAATTCAATCATTTATCCACTTAACAACTGATACATAGTGAGACAACCATCAAGCCCTTATTCCCACGTACAGTTTACTTCATAAAATCTTAACTTGTGATGGGTGAAAAGGCTTTTTGGTTGTTAAATTCTCAGTAACTGACATTCTTGACAGAAGTAATGGCAATTAGAAAGGAGACTGGTCATTTACCATCCACTATTTAAATTCAGTTTCATAGATCACTCATTTCCTACCTCACTCTTCTTCTTGCCTGGAACCCACTGCAGATCCTTTGAACCTTGAAGGCCATGACTTATAGTCCCCACCCCAACCCTTCTACCCACTCCCTACCCAGTGACCTTTCACTCTTTTCTTTCCTCTCTTCCTGCACCCCCTGCTCTCTGTCTGTCCTATCTCCTCCTGTTCTCTACCTAAACCTCCCTGTCTCAGCAGTGGAGGCTGACCAAGGGGACACTGGGAGACAGGAGTGAGCTGACCTTTGGAGCCTCAGGGAGGGACTCTGCCCACTGTGGCATGGGGGACAAGGAATGGCCCATCTGTGACCCCAAAGAATAACAGCCACCACATGCTTAGTGAGCATTTCCTCTGGCTCTCTAAACCCACACAAACATCTTGGAGTTTCACTTTTGTTTCTCTCTTCTTGTTCAATTTCTTTCTATTTGTGAAACTCATTCTTGTTTTAAGGTCCTTAAGTACACAAGAGAAACCTTTTCAGTGGAAATTGCAAGATTTTTTCTAGAAGCACAGGTTTTGATCAAGTTTGTTTTAAAAATATAAGACAGAAAAAACTTTAAAAAAATTCTGACACTTTTTTAAAAAAGATTTTATTCATCATTTTTAGAGAGAGGGGAAGGGAGAGAGGCAGAGAGGGAGAGAAACATCAATTTATGGTTGCCTTTTTCACCTGCCTCCAGCTATGGACCTGGCTGGAGACCTGCCTTTGAACCTGGTTATGTGCCCTGTCTAGAAATTGAAACAGTGACCTCTAGGTTTGCAGGCAGGTGCCTATCCACTGAACCACCAGCCAGGGTCAAGACAAAAAAAACTTTAAGAGGAAAAAGAATCTTTAGTTTTCTCACAAGAAGTCACCATGAGTGATTTCATATTTTACATATTAAGTCCAAGACATCCATAAGAACATACAAAATAAAATTTGGAAATAAAATCTTTTACTTTTTTCCAGCTAATATAAATATAATTTTGAATTTGCACAGTCATCCAAATTTGCTCTGTAGGAGCCTACAAAAATTGAAGCATTTTTCTACACTGTTTTTTCTATCTTGGTATGAGAAACTCAGATTTAGTTACCATGATTTTTTCCACCTCTGCCAAGACTAGGCATCTCCACATTTGGGCTATTTTAGATTTGTTTATTAGAGCACATGAACTAATAATAACCCAGAATTGAGTTTCACTTATTATGGAATAAACCTTCAATAAATATTTGTTGGATTGAAATTGCCTGGTGAGGCACTGATGATAAATCATCAGATATTGATGATGTCTGCTGACCTTTCATCACAGCCACTTTCAAGTCAGACATCAAGTCTGCTTTCCATTCTCAGTCTGGAGAACCTATTATCCTTAAAGACTTTGTTTGCAAAATACATTACCCGTAAAAGCAGAATATGCTGTTACAAAGACACTGCGTGTTTACACAGAGTGCAATAAACTATTTTATACAGTAGTAAAAAATAAAACCAGTCATGCCTCCTCTTCCTCTGTAATATAAGGCACACAAATTTCTAGGTCTCAAAAACTATAATAAATGTGCTCCAGGAAACCATAACATCTTAAAAATTCACATATGTATTCTCACCATAAAACTGCATTTGATTCATTGTGTTGGAACAACCATTCCAAGTTTCTTGCAAAGTAAATTTTATATATTGTACCTGGTAGGCTCAAGTATGGAAAGTGATTTTAAGTCCCATATATATTGGAAGGACAAACACAATTCTATTTTACTGTAAGGTTTTAATATAGGTTGACCCAAAGACAGAAATTATGGAATAAGTCTTATCAAAATTGGGTTTGGTATCAACGTTACAAAAAAAGCCATTGTGCTAAATAAAGTATACTATCCAATAAAGAAATTACTATTCTAGAGCCCTTGCTTAGAACACAACAGAGGTTCCCACAGCTAACAATCCTTGTTAGTTAAAACCCATCCATATTAGTTTATTTCCAACTTAGTAAAACCTCTGCAGAGTGAAAGGAGTCATTATTTTTAGGACGTTGTTCCAATACCAATAGCCCTTTAAGAAACTGGTTGTGGAACTGGATCCATAGTGGGAGCGGAGAGTGGACCTCAGAAAGCCCTGAGCAGTCCCACCACCTTGCGGGCTTCCTTACCCTGTGGAAGTGTACAACCCCCACTCCCAGTTCTTGCCCCTCGCAGCTGTCAAGCCTCTACCTAGGCGGGGGCCCAGCAGCGCTCTCTGCAGGTGTCTGTGATACCAACACTATGGGCCATGGCCTCCTCACCCGACCCTCCCCATTGGCAAGTGGCTCAGTGGCTCAGGGAGCCCTCCGGGAAGGCTTCACTTAGGCCGGCCGCAAGGTTGTTGCAAAGCAGGTTTTGGGAACAGTAAGATGGTTCAATGTAAAAATATATATATGGTTTCAATCATAGGAGTAAGGACAAGAAAGATCTACTGCCATTAAGAATAATCCCTGGGAGTACGCAGTGTAGGAGATAGCAGAGGGTATGGAGGTGGCACCTGTTGCAGGCCTGGGTGGAGTTCCAAGGTCAGGCGGTAAATGTGCAGTGGGCTTGAGCCGTAATAGCCACCCTGAACGTTGCAAGGGTCACATACAGTCACCTCACATGCTTACTCAGAAATAGTGAAAGTGGGAGGGAATAAAGGTCCAAGAAGTGTTTCTGAAGGCAAGGCGCTCTGCAGGCCAGGTGCCCACCTACATGCATAGACCCTGTGGGTGTCACCACAGTAAATTAGCCCTGGGAGCAGGGATGGGCGACAGGGGTTGCAGACAACCAGGGTGTTGGAGAGCAGGCAGGCCAGCCAGCCAATCTGTATCCAGGGTATAGATCACAGTTCTGCAGATAGCACAATGGAGGAAATAAAGAAATACAGGCTTTGTTTATGATTGACTATGTGGAATAGTAAAATGATCAAAAAACCAGGAGTAAGCAGATACACTACTTTCTAGTCCCACTTCTCTTGTTCATCGTATAATCTGCAACAATTCATGTCATCCCTTTGGGTCTGTTTCCTTTTTACAAAGAGAAGGATTGGGGAAAGTAACCTCTAACATCCTTCCTTGCTTTACACTGATATAAATTGTGTTCATCACTATTTATTATTTCTGTCTCTCAGTGTCACCACATGAAATTAAAATGTAGATTTACTCTGTAGCTTAAAGAAGTCATCATGTTGAATGTTAGTAAGAAGAAAATAAAGGATGAAATTAAATTTATTACTTGCCTTTATGACCCAAAGCTTCTAATTCTAGTAGAGGTCATCTAAGTGTCCACCTGAGCAACAGAACACAGTTGTCTCATTTACCAGTGGAGAAGGATGCAGGCAGCAATCATATGCCAACCCACTGGCTCTTCCCTAGTCCTGTCTTCCTTTCTACTTAGTACATCACATTCACTTTCTCATTTTGTTACGTGGTCCAGAATTCATTCTTGCCTCACTGTCTTCTTGGTTGCTACTTGATTTGAAAGTGCTTTTGCCTAAATTTATAGAATTTTAACTGTCTGAATTCTGCCTATGACTTGAGTGGCAGAGTGTTGATAAAACATTGAAATCTTTTGAGACTAGCTTGAAGTAACCATGGGGTATTATTATTGATAGGTCATTCAGTTTAAAAAGAAGGTCGGCTATTCTAGATTTTTGCATGTGTTAGCGACTTATATGAAATGATTGAAATGACATTTATGTTTGACTGACTCCAAGGGTCTGGCCTTGAAGACTGTTTGGAAAAGAGCATAGTTTGTTTAATTGAAAATTCTCTTGTCTGTTATGATTTCCCATGTTGAAGCAACTAAGTTTACATTTAGTGGTGGTTGTTGAGCTTAGAAGTAACAAAATGTTTGAGCCCTTACATTACACATGTGACTGTGAACGTTGGTTTGCCAAAAGAGCTATCAGCAGCATCATACACAGACCCTGACTTGTGCAGGAAAACCTGCCAGACAGAAAGAGAATTATTTAAAATATCACAGTTTCCCGCATT
Organism: Noctilio leporinus; assembly: GCA_004026585.1. Taxonomy (NCBI): domain Eukaryota; kingdom Metazoa; phylum Chordata; class Mammalia; order Chiroptera; family Noctilionidae; genus Noctilio; species Noctilio leporinus. The sequence goes on from PVIW01000587.1 coordinate 45,914, forward strand.
AGTTCTTCTTGGTCTTAAGGGAAAGAAGCGGATGCAAAGACATCTGGAAAGCTTTCATAAAGTGAGATTTTACTTATCTACCTTTGGGTAGATAGTTTTAATTTCCAAACTCTTCAAGGGGAATATATTTGCTCATCACTCTATGGAGTATTGTAGGGCAAGACCTACTACAAAAAAAATAGCCCAATGTGGCTGAATCTTCCACATGTTGAAATGAAAGTTTTGTTTTGTTTTTAACTATAGAATTCAAGGATACCTAAGAGACTAATTTATGCACTAGTGAATATTAAACCTAAGCCCTTTTGTCCATTCTGTTGTGTGAATTGGAGAACATTTTCCTTTTTCCCATCTGGATTTATTTGCTGTGATAGGTTATTGACCTGAATTTAATACAAGAGAAGAATATGAATATATATACATACACACACAAGTATACACACACACACACACATATATATGTATCAAGAAAGAAGAAATTTGAAGTGGTATTTGCAATTAGGACATGTGGAATAAGAGTTCCTAGCTCTTCATTCTTTTATTGTATCTGAAGATTCTACTTTTATTAAATTTATTTTTATTTCACTGTTGTTGTACTATATTTATCTCATTCCCCCTGCACTGGTCCCCTGCACACCCTTCCCGTACCACCTCCCACAGTCAAACCCACATGTTGTCCATGTTCATGGGTCATCCACGCTAGTTCCTTGACTAAACTATTCCCCTTCTTTGCCTGTTTCTCCCCTCCCTCCTCTCCCTCCCTTCTGCACATTGAAAGTCTGTTCCTTGTATTCATGTCTTTGGTTCTGTTTTGCTTGCTTGTTTGTTTTGTTCATTAGTCTCCTGTATTGGGTGAGATCAAATGGTATTTGTCTTTCACTGACTGGCTTATTTCACTAAGCGTAATACACTCCAGTTCCACCCATGTTGTTGCAAAAGGTAGGGGTTTCTTCTTTCTTTCTGCTATGTAGTATTCCATTGTGTAAATGTACCAAAGTTTTTGATCCAACCATCCACTGATGGGCACTGAGTCTGTGTCCAGCACTTGGTTATTGTAAATAGTGCTTTTATGAACATAGGGTTATATAGGTTCTTCTGAATTGGTGTTTCAGGGTTCTTTGGGTATAATCCTAGCGGTGGAATCAGTGGGTTAAAAGGCAGTTCCATTTTTACTTTTTTGAGGAAATTCCATATTCTTTTCCATAATGGCCGTACTAGTCTGTATTTCCACCAACACTGCACTAAGGTTCCCTTTTCTCCACACCCTCTCCAGGACTTGTTGTTCATTGATTTGTTAATGATTGCCACTCTGATAGGTTTGAGGAGGTATCTCATTGTGGTTTTAATTTGCATCTCTCTGATGGCTAGTGATGTTGGACATTCTTTCATATGCCTATGGGCCCTTTGTATGTCCTCCTCAGAGAAGTGTCTATTTAGGTCCTTTGACCATTTTTTAATTGGGTTGTTTGGTGTTGGGTCACATAAGTTCTTTATAAATTTTGGAGATCAAACCCTTGTCTGAGGTATCATTGGCAAATATGTTTGGGCAGTTGGTTTCCTTTAATTTTGCTGGTGTTTTCTTTAGCTGCACAGAAACTTTTCAGTTTGATATAGTCCCATTTGTTTATTTGTTCCTTTATTAACTTGGCCTTTGCAGAAGTATCAGTGAAAATATTGCTACATGGGATACCTGAAATTTTACTTCCTGGGTTTTCCCAGGAAAGTTGGTGATTTAGCTTTATTTTTTGCAGGTCCCTATTTAGTTCTCCCAACATCACTTGTTGAAGAGTCTATTTTCACTCCATTTTATGTTCTTTCCCCCTTTGTTAAATATTAATTGGGCCCTGGCTGGTCGCTCAGTGGATAAGGCACTGACCTGTAAACCCAGAGGTCGCTGGTTCAATTCCCAGCCAGGGCACATAACCAGGTTGCAAGCCAGGTCCCCAGCCAGGTCTGTAGCTGGAGGCAGGTGAAAGGCAGCCACACATGGATGTCTCTCTCCCTTTCTTCCTCCCTCCCTCCCTTCTCTCTAAAAATAATTAATAAAATCTTTAAAAATATATATTAATTGACCATAGAATCCTGGGTTTATTTCTGGGCTCTCTGTTCTGTTCCATTGATCTATATGTCTGTTCTTATGCTAGTGCCAGATTGTTTTAATTACAGTGGCCTTGTACCATAGTTTGATACTTGGTATTGTGATTCCTCCTACTTTGTTTTTTCTCAAGATTGCTGTGGCTATTCATGGTTGTTTTTGGCTCCATATAAACTTTTGAAGTATTTTTTCTATATCTGTGAAATATGTCATTGGTATTTTAATTGGAATTGCATTGAACTTATAGATTGTTTTGGGTAGTATAGACATTTTATAATGTTAATTCTTTCATCCATGAACATGGTATATGCTTCCATTTACTTGTATCTTCCTTAATTTCTTTCTTCAGTGTTCTATAGTTTTCTGAGTACTGGTCTTTTTACCTCCTTGGTTAAGTTTATTCCTAAATACTTTATCTTTTTGTTGTTGCTATGGTACATGGGATTTGTTTTCTAGCTTCTATCTCTGATGTTTCATTATTGTTATACAAAAATGACTTTGATTTCTAGATATTGACTTTATATCCAGCTATTTTGCTAAATTTGCTTATTAGGTCGAGTAGGTTTTTGGTGGAGTCTATCGTGTTTTGTATGTACACTATCATGTCATCTGTAAATAATGACAGTTTTATTTCCTCCTTTCCAATTTGGATACCTTTGATTCCTTTTTCTTCTCTGATAGCTATGACTAGAATTTCCAAAATGATGTTGAGCAGAAGTGGAGAGAGTGGACAGGCTTGTCTTGTGATTCATCTTAGGGAGAAAGCTTTTAGTTTTTGCCCATTGAGTATGATGGTTTTTCATATATGGCCTTTATTATGTTGAGGTATGCTACATTTATTCCCATTTTGCTGAGTATTTTTATCATAAACGGTTGCTGTACTTTATTGAATGCTTTTTCAACATCCATTGATATGATCATATGGTTTTTGCCTTTCATTTTGTTTATGTGCTGTATTACATTTTTTGATTTATGAATGTTGTACCATCCTTACATCCCTGAGATGAAACCCATTTGATCATAGTGTATGATGTTTTTATTGTATTGCCGGACCCGGTTGGCCAATATTTTGTTGAGAATTTTAGCATCTATATTCATCAGTGATACTGGCCTGTAGTTTTCTTTCTTAGTTGTGACTTGACCAGTTTTGAGATTAGAATAATATTGGCCTCATAGAAAGATTTGGGAGTCTTCCCTTTTGGATTTTTTGAAACAAGTTGAGAAGGATAGGCATTAGTTCTTCTCTAAATGTTTGGTAAAATTCACCTGTGTAGCCATCCAGTCCTGGGCTCTCGTGTGTTGGGAGTTTTTTGATTACTGTTTCAATTTCACTATTTGTTATTGGTCTATTCAGGCTTTCTGCTTCTTCTGGATTCAGTTTTGGTAGATTATACATTTCCAGAAATTTGTCCATTTCACCCAAGTTGTCAAATTTCTTGTCATAATGGTTGTTTGTAGTAATTTCTTACAATCCTTTGCATTTCTGAGATATCGGTTGTGATTTCTCCTCTGTTGTTTCTGATTTTGTTTATTTGAGTCCTCTCTTTTTCCTTGATGAGTCTGGTTAAAGATTTGTTAATTTTGTTTAGTTTTTCAAAGAACCAGCTCCTGGATTTATTGATTCTTTGTATTGTAGTTTTGGTCTCTAAGTCACTTAATTCTGCTCTGCTCTTGATTATTTCCTTTCTTCTACTTGCTCTGGGTATTGTTTATTTTTGCTTTTCTAGTTCTTGCAGCTTTATGATTAGGTTGTTTGTACAAGCTTCTTCTAACCTTTTTGGGTAGGCCTGTATTGCTATGAATTTCCCTCTGAGGACTGCCTTTCATGTGTCCCATAGGTTTTGGGCTGTTGTGTATTTATTTTCATTTATTCCCAGAAAATTCACGATTTCTTCTTTGATCTCATTGTTAACCCACTCATTATTTAATAGCATGTTATTCAGTCTCCATGAATTAGAATATTTTTGGTTTTTTCCTTTGAGGTTTGTTTCTAGTTTCAAGCCATTGTAATCTGAGAAGATGCTTAGTATGATTTCAGTTTTCTTGTAATTGTGGAGGCTTGTCTTGTGTCCTGCCATGTGGTCTTTCTCTGAGAAAGTTCCATATGCATTTGAAAAGAATGTGTATTTTTTTTCTTTGGGGTGAAAATTTCCATACATTTCAGTTAAGTTCATTTCATCTAGAGTGTTGTTCAATGCCATAATATCCTTGGTGTGTTTATGCTTGGAACATCTGTTCATTGTTGATAATGGGGTATTGAAATCCCCTACTATTTGTGTGTTGCTGTCCATATACTTCTTGAAGTCCTCCAAGATTTTCCTTATATATTTGGGTGCTCCTATGTTGGGTAGATATATGTTTATAAGGGTTATATCTTCTTGATGGATTGTTCCCTTAAGTATTATGAAATGCCCTTCTTTGTCTCTTTTTATGGCCTTCATCATAAAATCTATTTTGTCTGAAATAAGTATGGCTATCCTAGCCTTTTTTTCATGTCCATTTGCCTGAAATATATATTTCCATTCCTTTACTTTCAGTTTGTGTTGATCTTTTGTTCTGAGGTGGATCTCTTGTAGACAGCATATATGTGGGTCACGTTTTCTTATCCATTCAGCTACCCTACTATGTCTTTTGATTGGCACATTCAGTCCATTTACATTTAAGGTTATTACTGATGGACTCTTATTCATTGCCACTTTCCCCCTTTGTACCAGTGTTCCTCTCTGTCTCTCTCTGTTTCTTCATCTTTTTGATGTAGACTCTAGCATCCTTATCAATGCCAGTTTAATGAAGATGTATTCTTTTAGCTTTCTTTTGTCTGGAAAACTCCTTATTTCACCTTGCATTTTGAATGAAAACCTTGCTGGGTAGAGTATTCTTGGTTGTAGGCCTTTGTTTTCCATTACTTGGATTATTTTTTGCCATTCCCTTCTGGCTTGTATTGTTTCTGTTGAGAAATTATTTGATAACTTTATTGGAGCCCCCCTATATGTTTTTTGCTGTTTCTCTCTTGATGCTTTTAGGATTTTCTCCTTGTCTTTGAAATTTTCCATTTTAATTATGATGTGTTTTGGAGTGGGTCTGTTTGGGTTTATCTTCCTTGGGACCCTCTGTGCTTCCTGAATTTGAGAAACATTTTCACTCCTCAAGTTAGGGAAGTTTTCTATCATTACTTTTTCTAACAGAGAATCTGTTGTTTCTCTTCTCCTTTTGGTATCTCTGTGATACGAATATTGTCCTCCAGCTCTCTTAAAACCTCTTCATATTTTTTTTTTTTTTTGTCTTTTTTCATTATGTTGCACTATCCTGGAATATTTTTCTATGCTGTCCTCCAGATCACTGATCCAATCTTCTATTTCCTCTAGACTGCTGTTGACTCCTTCTACTGTATTCTTCAATTTGGAAACTGTATTCTTTATTTTCTCCTGGCTCTTACTGATAGTTTCTATGTTCTTTTTAATATTGGTGTAGTTCTCAGTAAGTTCTCTGTAGCTTCCCTGGAGTTGTTTGCAGTTTTCTTTGAGTTCACTGAGCTCATTGTGCTTCTCTATCATTATTATTTTGAATTTCATATCTAAAAGTTTGCTTGCCTCCAGTTCATTTAGCAGGCTTTCTGGGGATTCCTCCTTTCCTTTTGGTGATGGACTGTCTCTTTTTCTCCTCATTTTTAGGTTTCTTTTTCTTGTTTGCTTTTGTTTTTTATTTTTTTTTAATTTTTATTTATTTTTAAAGATTTTATTTCATTATTTTTAGAAAGAGGGGAAGAGAGAGAGGCAGAGAGGGAGAGAGACATCAATGTATGGTTGCTTTTCACCTGCCTCCAGCTAAGACCTGATTGGAGACCTAGTTTGCAACTTTGTTATGTGTCCTGGCTGGGGAATCGAACCTGCGACCTTTGGGTTCACAGTCCGGCCCCTTAACCACTGTGCTACCAGCCAGGGCCTGCTTTTGTTTTTTAGATTAGGCTTTTTTGAGTTCCTGTCTTTGTGTATGACCTTCTGTTGTGTAGAAGTGTACTATCTTTAATTCCTGGATTCACCTGTGGTGACGTCAGATCATTCCATAGTCTGGGCCTAGTCTGCCTGTTGGAGCCAAGCAGAGATTCACTGTCTTTGTCTGTGCCCTTCAGCTTTTAATTCAATTGATCTGTGCTCAGCTATCAGGTGTAGGTACTGTTGGGCATGACTAATTAGCTCTATTGTAAACTAATCAATCTGTGATCAGTGGTCACCTTAGGCACCACTGGGCAGATTGATTCGGTTGTAATCCTATTAATTTGCAATCAACCACCAGGCTCAGATGAAGTTTGGCAGGACAGACAGATTTAGTTGTGAATCAACGAATCTGTAATCAGCCGCCAGGCCCAGGCGCTGCTGGGTGAGACCCACCAACTCAGCTGCAATCCAATGAATCCTCAAACAGCCACCAGGCTCATTCACCACTTGGCAGGACAGACTGACTCAATTGTAAATTAATGAATCTGTCCATCAGCCACCAGGCTCAGATGCCACTGGGCAGGACAGATTGATTCAGTTGTAAATCAATGAATTCACAACCAACTATCAGTTCCAGGTGGCACTACACGAGACAGACTAATTCAGGTGCAAACCAATGAATCCTCGATCAGCTGCCAGGCTTAAACACCGTAGATTGGGACAGATTGATTAAGTTATAAATCAATGAATTGTGATTAGGTGCCAATCTCAGGCATTGCTGGGCAGGATAGATTGATTCAGTGTGCAGGGCTATGAAGACCCCTCAAAGGGAAGCTGCTTGGTGTAGCATAATCCACCTGAGGTGTGGGTGATAAGTCAGCACTGGGGCCTCCAAACTGCTTCCTTGCTTCTCTACTCTAGGCCACCATTGCAAACTCACCCCAAGCAAACTCTCCAGTCCACTCTGCCCTTCCTCTGCTGGAGACCAGGGTAAGTGGGTGCCAATGTATTTTCATTTGTGGTCACCTTATTAACTTTCCAGCACTCTCAGGCTAGCAAACCCCATGGCTTTCTGCCCTTCTGAGTTGGATGCTGTTTTACTGTCTGCTAGGCTTGGGAACCTAGCTATAGGATCAGAACCCACCCTTCTCAGGTGGATCCCCTGGCTCTATCCCTTCAGCTATTGCCTTTGGTGGGAGCCCAGCCAGCCCTCTCATGTTTATGCAATTCCTACCAGTCACGTTATGATGAAGAGCCCTCTTTTGTTCTGTTTGTGGTTATAAAGTTTCTTTCCAGCTGGTGTTCTGTTTGTTATTTCAGATGATTTTCTTCCCAATTAAGTTGTAATTCCAGATGGGTCCTGGAGGAGATTGGTGTAGTGCCACTTACTCCTCCACCATCTTGGTCCAGTCTTGAGATTCTACTTTTGTGCTGACTCAAAATTTGTGCTTGTTTTTATGTGTCTGTTCTTTGGCTGATGATTATAAGTCTTAGAGTTTTTGCAACTTAATTACAGATTTATCTGTAGTCATGTGTGCCAATAGCTATTGGACTGGACCAGAGATTTTAAAAACACTGGTGTAAGAGGTAAAGAACAGAAAGTGTGGAAAAAGTTTCTTTGATTAACAGACATGATTATCATTAAGCAATTTCTAATATAAGAAAGAGTCTTTGTTTGCATATTGGCTCCTATTGTTTAGGGGGTGAAGGGGGAGTTGTTGATAATACCTTGGGAAAACTTAGAAAATGTATATATGGAATTTTAGTAAGATATATTTTGAAGTATGTTTGAAGGTGAGTTATTCAGAACAGCACAGACTGTGGTAGCAAGGAATCTAAAGATGAATTTAATTATGTACAAATGACATAGAAATTGTAGTATATAATAAATTGTTATTTATGGAAATATGTATTCACATGAGACCAATTCTCCATCTTCCAATCTGATACGAATTTTGGTCATTCAACCTAGAATTACAACTATTGGTTTTCTAATTACATGCCAAAAAAATAAAATAAATAAAGTGAAATGAAAGATTCAAAGCTACTAAACTTTATAGCTTGAGATTTTAAGATGTTCTGGGTTGTTTTAATGGAATGCCAGGCATACAGTGCCAAGAATACACATTTATTGGCTTGACCTCTCTACTATTTACCAAATTACTTATTTTCTTCAGGAAAACTTTATCTTTTTCTGCTTGTTTATTGGTTTTCTTTAGTTATTGTGTTTTTGGTTATTGAAGGGGAGGGAAAATTAAGAATATATTATTCTGGACACCAATAGCTTAGAAGAACCCACATCACTTAGAAATTCCTTGATGGAATGACCTCAAGAATTCTTGAATTTATAGAATCATTTTAGGTTAAGTTCACTTTTCTGGAAATGGCTTGCATACATTTATCTAATTTCTTTTGATTTTCACTTTTAGTGGTACACTATTTGTTTAACAAGTTATGGTTTGTTTACTATTTACATGGACTTCAGTGCACTGCAGCATATATTCCTCATGGTGAAATTATTTCCATGTAGCCTATATCTTGTCATTTGCTATAATGATATTTTTTTCTAATATGAGGCTAGCAGTAACCATTATAGGACAGTGTTAACATTTGGTTTCATGCAGTGTTTTTTTACTTGAGGACAGAAGTCTCTCCTTGGACACTTACATTCTTGCATCTTGAATTTTCTAGCTACACTCTTGACAGGGCATTTATCAAAGGATTTCAGTATATAGCTTAACTGTTCTTTTTCCTTAGCTGTATCATTTTTCTTCTGTTCATTGTCAATTCAGAGCCTTCATTGAACTGAATATGCAGGAAGAAGAGAATGGCTGACAACAGGATTTTAGGTCAGAAAGATGACAACTGTTCATGGAATGACTGGATTTGGGGTGTGACTAACATATAACGTGTGATTTCTGTATGAGGGTGACATTATAATTATGATGCCTTCCCTTTCTTTTTTTTTTTTTTTTTTTTTCATATTTTTTCTGGTTCTGGAAGACATTGAGGTCAGTCTTCCCCAATGCATCATTCATGGTGGAGCAAAAGTAGATTTACAGTTGGGAGTGAAACACAGTTTATTCTTGTATTACTTATTAATTATGGTATCATTTCCCATCGAACAACTGTAAACCTACTTTTGACCCACCCTGTAAGTTCTTAGGAAAGGGTTTATATATTAGCAACCTTTATATTTCAAGTACTTAGCATAATATTTGACAAATAGTTGGCACTTATTGTGTTTTATTTTTTAATTTTATTATTTTTTATTTTTTAATTTTTATTTTAAAGATTTTATTCCATTATTTTTAGAAAGAGGGGAAGGGAGAGAGGCAGAGAGGGAGAGAGACATCAATGTATGGTTACCTTTCACCTGCCTCCAGCCACAGACCTGACTGGAGACCTGGTTTGCAACCTGGTTATGTGCCCTGGTTGGGGAATCGAACCTGTGACCTTTGGGTTCACAGGCTGGCACCTTATCCACTGTGCTATCAGCCAGGGTCTGTTTTTTTTTAATTTAAAGATTGTATTTATCATTTCCAGAGAGAGAGGAAAGGAGAGCAGCAGAGATGAAGAGAAGCATCAATGTATGGTTGCCTTTCGCCTGCCTCCAGCCATGGACCTGGCTGGAGACCTGGGTTGCAACCTGGTCATGTGCCCTGGCTGGGGAATCGAACCAGCAACCTTTGGGTTCGCAGGCCAGCACCTTATCCACTGTGCTACCAGCTAGAGCTATTGTGTTTTTGTTTTTGTTTTTTTTTTTAACTGAACTAAACTCAGTAAAAACTAAATGCCAGAATGCCAGAAACTACATAGCAGTTATTTTTATTGGTAGAGAAATGTCCATCATCAGTGAAAATGCCCATGTAAACATGGGCAAAAATGAAATGACCCAGTCTTCTTTCTCTTTATAAAGAAAGAGGAGAATGTACACAGTTTATAAGTAAGTGGGTCAGTTTAGAACTCTCTTTAAGCTAATATTTTTTCTGAGTAAAGAAAAATGCCTCTAATTTTTAGATAAAACTCAGAGAAATAGTCCCATGTCTTTCCCTGAGGGAGACATTTTGTTGGTTTGGAGACAACAGTGCTTATTTCTCAGAATAAACATGTTTTATACTTATTCTGCTTCATGGTAAGCTTAACATCTCATTGACCATATTAGGAAAGTAGTTTAAAATCATAGAATCCAGCTTTTGGAGTTGGAAGTGAACTAATTATTTAACTCATACCATTGTGCTTTGTAGGTGTATTTTTTACTTTTATGCAGAATGAGGACCAAGGTTTGTAAAAAGAATGATAGCTTTAGTCATGATGATACTAAATTGTATCATATGTTACACTGTACTAAATTCTATATTTACTAGACTATGATCAAGGATGAGGTTTAACTTGTGACCACTGGGAGTCACTGTGTAGCTGTCACAGCTAAGGAGGCTCCCACACCATCCATGCTAACTTGCTGGGCTACAACAAGATAACAGACTCATCTCTTTCCACCAACCACTGGCATTTATCCACTTGCCAACTGGTAGTTATTAAGTGCCCACAGAGAGCTGGGTGCTGTGTTAAATTAAGCAACAGAGTGAGAACAAGCTGCCTGTGTGGCTAGCCATGTTTCCCTTCCCCACCCCTAACCACCATGCAAAACTCTTTAAAAAAATCTTCTTTATGATTTATGAGTTTCATGTATTTATTATTATTTATACATTTATTTTTGAGATTTTGTCTTTCCTATTAGAGATCCTTGATAGCAAGGTCTATATTTTCTTTTTGTGATTGTTTATCCCATTGGTTGGTGGTATTCAGTAGTTGATTTCCATTACATATTTGAATAACTGGGTTCTATGCCAGTTATTTTCTCTTGTCATTTTTAAATATATTTTATCTATTTATTTTTAGAAAGAGAGTAAGAAAGGGAGAAAGAGAGGCAGAGAAACATCTCCATGTGCGAGAGATACATTTATCAGTTGCCTCTTTTATGCCCCCAAATGGGGACTTGGCTTGCAACCCAGGCATATGCACTGACTGGGAATCTAACTGGTTTCCCTTTACTTCACAGGCCATGCTTAATCCACTGAACCACACCAGCTGGAACTTGCTTGTTTTTTTGACTTTCCTGTTAATCCTTCTTGACTGCACTACTATCTAGTTGTTGCAACCTACCCTGCTATACTCCCTGCTCATTATCATCTAATGTGGTTGCAATAATGAAATGGTTACAGGTGAATAGTTTTCTTTTATGCATATTATTCCTCTTCCTTCATTCTGCTTAACAGCTTGGAGGTCTTTTTTATACCAGATTTTAAAAAAGGAATGACATCAGTTATCAATGACAGCATTAACATTCTCATTTTTGTAAGTGGGGATTAGAATTGAACAACATGTCTGAAAAGTTGTGTGGGCTGGAAAACAGCATTAGTTACTGGAAAGAATACTATGTTCAGAAGAAGGAATTCTACATTTTAATTTTGTATTTTTCACCAATGGACCCCTTCAAAATGGAGAATTATACTAATTCTTACTATTTCCCTTTATCCATCTATAAAATCCATTTAACTTCTTTTAAATGCCATTGGGGCCAGGCAATGCACTAGTTGTTGAGACTAGTATACAAAGGTGAATTAAGTAGAGCCTAGTACCTTAAAAGACGATGGTTGTGGTGGAAGCTAGAAATAACATAAAACAAATTGAACTTGAGAGGCAGCACTTAAGTGCCGAATGAATGAAAGAGACCATAGGTATTTAGGTATGTGAGTGATTCTGCTTAGATTAGATCTGTCAAGATTGGGTTCAGAAAATTGGATTTTGCCTTTAGTTTTGAAGTGTTGAGACACTCCTGTCCCCAAAATAGAGAGTAGAGGACATTATGGGGAAAGATACTCAGGTGTGTCTTGGAAATAATGAGGGAAATTATGTTTGAAGTGGAGAACCTGTTTAAGGGAAAGTAGAAAAAACTATTAAAGAGGTAATGAGTCCATTTTATGAAGTACTTTGAATATATTTCTAATCATGGGTTCTGGGGCCATAATGGATCATATGTAAAACTGGGTTTTGAAAGTCACTCCTCATTTTATATCCTATACTTATTTCTAAACAACTGGAAGCTCTCTGGAGGTGCCGCATCTGGAGTTACCCTATCTAGTAATTTTTTCTGGACACTGGTTATTACTAACAATACAAGTCTAAATATTGCCAGAGAGGTCTCTACTTTCTTGCAGAAATGTAGCATTTCATCCAAAGAAATGTCTGCCTTTTTAGGTGGCAATTTCTGGAATACGTGTCCAAAGGCAACCCAGTGTTTGGGAACCTGATTTGTTATAAAAAGAGCATAGAGCTCCAGGTCATATCATGGGTTTTCAGTTTTCCCCTTTGCTTCCACTAAAAAATTTTTCTTTAAGAAAACTTTCTGTCAGACTAGGAGCCACAGATGCTGAGCTTGTATGAAAAAAAACATTGAGGCCCTTAAGGATAAATTGATGGCAGGGAAATTTGTTTGTTGAATTAATTAAATCTTCATTTTAAAATATTTTAATCATTTGATAAATAGAAACATGTGCTTAGAGTATAATTAATAATATAATTTTGTTCTTATTCTATTCACTCTTTTCATACCTTCTCTTTTCTGCACTATGTTTAAGGACTGTCAATTCAGGGGAACAACCTTTTATTCCCATAATTGAGAACCAACCTTTATTCCCATAAATGCATAAAGATTTCTGTTCCTGTTAATGCCAATAGATTTTTAGTCCCATTAAGGGAAATGGATCTTTATTTTTGTGAATGCTGTAGAATGAGATGGCTGGAACCTCACAGGTAATAAAGACCAGACGAACTGATTAGATGAAGAAACCATAAAGAAAACAATTGATTTATGGTAATGATTTTTCTGTTTGTCCAAAAATATCTCTATAATTAATTTTTCTCTCATGGGAGTGATAGTGAAGGAATTTATAAAGAGTGTGTGCGTGTGTGTGTTTCTGATTTTAGTCTCTGAATTTTATTATTTTATAGGATTACCTTATATACTCTGCACTGTCACTTACCTATAAAGTACATTGTTAAAGCTACAAAAATTGATCAACCACAAATTTTAACGTAACAACTAGAGGAAGTAAATAGAGTGGTTGATACAAAAATATTTTTGTATTCTAAGGATGGATAAGAGCCTGTGTTAATCTTATATCTAATCAAGCCTTTCAGTATGATTGGGAAAAAATTCTCAACAGGTATATAACTCAGTAGATAGTTCTATAGATATTGTCCATTTTTAGAAATAAATCATTATAAACAAATTTACTGTAGTAAATGAGTCCCTAAATAATTATGTACAGGTTGATTTTTAAAAATTAATAGGAATATATACAAAAAGCTTCCCATTAAAAATATTTTTTCATAATTAACCTTTTTAATATTGTAAATCATCTTTACATATATAAAGTATAAATTGTATGTAATAAGCTTTAATTTAATATATATATATATAAAGATCTCTTAAAATTGGTCAAGGGTGCAACTTCTTTCTATTGGAGTTAATAAAAGACAACAGGAGTATACTTATTTGTGGGCTTAACCTAAACATTGAGCTGAGAGAACAAAGTGGGTCTACAGGCTATTCAAACAATCAAATTAAAATTAAACAGTTTGATCATTCATAAAGATGTTTAATTTTATATAAACATATTCAATTGTTTACAGGAGTTTTCACTTTACATAAAAAATCTGAATGGTGTGGGGCAGAGGCTCTATAAATACAACAATAGAACACAGTCCAAAAAAAATCACATGAACAGGTGAGATAAATCCATGAAGTTATTGGACTAAAATTTTAAAAAGTTATTGTAAAAATACCTGCTATTTTAATTTCTATTCCCTCAAAATCACTTATTGAACATGGATTGTTATTTATATCTGTGCTTTAATCTGCCTCTTTTCAACATGTATCTGTTACCAGAGTGGAGTGGTAAAGTTCATTATTAAGGGAAAAGTTGAATTAACAGAACAGTGGTAAATGTAAACCGAGTTTATATATTACCTTTGGTCTTGGAGCAGAACAAGAAGTTATTTTACACATAAATGATCATTTGTCCCTAAATATTCCTCAGATAATAGAGAATAGTAATTTTTAAGTCATGTCTCTTTGGGAGTATAAAAGAATTTCCTTTTTGCCAAGAAAAAAGGAAATTTTCTATTGAGATGTGAAAAACCAGAATGAGAATGCTTTAGAAAAGGAAACTGGGAAATAGGAAATTAGAGAACCTTAGAAATTATTTAATGACCAGTACATCACCCTCAACACATAGATGGGGAAACTGAGCCACAAAGAGAGATAAGCACAGGTTTGTCAAGTTATTTCTTTTAACTTTTTATTGTAAAAATATTTTAATATGGATAGAAATAAAATTAATAGTATAGAAAGAACTCTGTTTTCAGACACATGTAGCTATGGAACATATCAAAGCTGTCTAGTGACATGTTGAAATGGTACTACTTTGGATATATTGAATTAAAGGAAATATATTTTTAAATAGATTTCACCTACTTTTTATTTTTTAAAATATATGGCTACTACTACAATACCCTAGTTTCTCTTCAGAGAATAGAAATCTTTCTCCTTTTAAAATATGGCTACTAGAAAATTTGAAATTACTTGTGTGGCTCACATTGTATTTTTATCAGATAGTGTTGTCATAGAACCCTATTTCAACAGTCACCAACTCATGACTCATTTTGTTTATACCTCATGCACATAGAACTGCCAATGATCATACAGGTAATAGGTTCCAGATTTGCCATAGACACCTGCTTATTTGCTATAACTCTTTCTACTTAAATTTAAATTTAAGTCTTTTGGGTGTGCCAATTTTACTATTTCTTAATTATTTAAGATTTTATTTCTGAAGTTTACTGATTTTGACAACTTAATAATGCATTCATTCATTTCCTTTACAGACTATTATTTTAATTTCATTGAAATTAAATCTTTGGATCACATTCTCTATTTACTTAAGTAAGAGTGAATTCATTTGTAAGTCATTGTTATTTCCTGTAAAATTCTGATCACCGAAGTACAGCAAAGGAGTTAGTGTTGTCTTGGTTGTTATTTCCATGCAAAGCTTCATTATTCTACTCATGCAGATATTTAAAAGGCAGAATTGTCCAATAATAAACATATCCATTGAATATTTACCATTTAAAAAGCTCAGAGTGTGTGTGTGTGCAAGCATGCACACAGACACACTCACACACAGACACATGCACAACATTATGCAGCAAATGAGTAGCCTCGGGATGGGAAGAGAGAGAAAGAAACAAAAGTTTGTAAGACCTGAAGCATCAGGGACAGTCCAAAGCGCTAATGTCTAGAAACCCCGCCTCTTAAAAGGCCAAAGGTACTGTCATATCCCTTCTGGGTTTTCTATCTCTGCCCCATAAATTTTAAACTCCTTTCAAACTGTCCTAATTTGAATGTGCCGTTTGTTTCCTGTGGGATCCTGAAAGTGTACGAGGATTTCCAGCCCTGGTCTTTCATGTTAGAATTTGAGTTTGACCCTGGATACTTCAACAATTTCACCTCAGTAACTGAATTTCTGCTCCGAACCAAAAATGACATGTTACTGGAGGCTCTGAGACATTGATCAAAGGCTGTGGAACGAGGATTTTCTCACATTCCATTCTACCTAAATAATAAAATGTATGCTTCATTGAAATGAAATATAGAACTGACATTCCAGAATATGCTTGAAAACTGAACAATTCTTCAAGGTATACTTGCAATTAAACTAAGGAATGAGGTGGCAGCTGCAGCCCTAAAGTCTGTGCATTTGGACTTGACTTTAAATTGACACCACAGACACATTTGGCTTCATGTCACTGGCAACAGCATTAAGTCCTAGAGCACTTAAGAGCTTCAGGTTTCTAATAAGCATTTTCTTCAAAGCAGAGGCTTGATTTGTTCTGTGATTTTTGTCAAGTGCATATCATATCAAAGGATAAGAGTTTGCCAAAGCCTTTCTTCAGCCACAAAAAGGGGAGTTTTGTTTGAAGAAAGTCAAGTTGCACTGACTGGCTCCCACTGGGAAGATGAAAGGAATGACTGGATTTCCTGTTACTCTGTTGTTGTTTGTATCCCTCAAATATTTTAATCAACATGAAAGAGCTTGTTGCACTGTGAGAGCAGTGCAATTTGAGAAAGCCATTTAGAGGCCACCACGTAGGTTCACAGCTAATAAAGTTGTATTTGTCTGTGGTGTCAAAGACCAGATTTATGGAAGATGATTAATCAGGGCCAGAATGCTAGGCATGGAAAGATGGTCAGGAAATTATTTTCAAAATGAATTTCTCATCGCAGATTCCTGGTATGCATTGTGTACATTTCGAGAAACAACAAGATAGGTTATAAAGGCTGATTTTGGTCTAGTTATAATGCAGCATTGAGACAAGATTATGATTTAAACTGATTTAAAATTCTATATAGGCACATGGCCTAATGTATTAGGAATAATCATTTCAAACAGAAAATTTTAAATACTTTATTAAATTATATTTTGTAATGTGAAAGGGATCATCTTACTTCTATATTTTCTTGTTAAATTTCCATGATTATATATATATATTAATGTATAATATATAAATATATTATTATATATATGTATTATATAAAACAGGCCCTTAAAACATGTTTGTTCAAGGAGTGAATGATTGGATAGGTCTTTACATCATGATATGGTGCTTGTACCCTAAATAAAGCAATTACCTACATAGGATATTCTTACTCAAATGAAGCAAGTCTCAATTTCCTTATTGTCAGTGCTTAAGGCAAAAGTGTAAATTGTGGCATTAAACATGATCTATCAAAAGGCTGAAATCTGCATTCTTTCATGAGGGCAAATAAATGAAGAACATATTCCTCATCTGTATTTCTTTTTGTTTCAGTCTCATCTTTTTATGTTCTTATTTCTTCACATCTTTCTGTTCTGTACATTCTCCTTATATATTTTAAAAATTACACAAAAATTAATTTAATCATATTCCTCAGTTTATGGAACATACTCGACATTGTTCTGAGTATCTCTTCCCTACTTCATTTATTGCTATATTTATTTCTATTTTCACCATTTCCCCACAAAGTTAACCCTAATGTATATTTTTCTGTTCTTATGCTTTTTATAAAATATATATTGGTATTTCATATGCATCAATTTTTTTCAGTCCTCATCAGTAGACATGCTTATTGATTTTAGAGACGGGAAGGAGACAGACTGGGGAAAAACATGGGTTGGTTGTCTCTTGTATGCAACCTGACCAGGGACCAAACCTGCAATGTAGGTATGTACCCTGATCAAAAACCGAACCCATGATCTTTCTGTTTATGGGACAACACTTCAACCAACTGAGCCATACCAGCTAGGGTACATCTATTTTTAATTCATATAAACAATATTGGAAAAAGTTTTATCCATGTCTTACCATTTTCACTCACAGGATATTTTAAGACTTCTTTGTGACTATGTGTAATATAGTTACTCTGTAGGCATTCACTGAGGGGTGGTGTCACCCATAATGTCTGCAGCCTTCTGTCCCATATACAAAGCTATGTGATCCTTGGACTTATGTAGGGAACTCTTTGATATGAACAGGGTTGTTGCACATTAGGTAATATTCATATAAATCTATAATTTAAATGTTGCTACATTTCTTTCTGAATGTCTGCATCAGTCCATATTCCTACCTATAATTACTGAGAGTTTTCATGTTACCACAAGTTTGCCAACACTTGGCATTATCTAGCTTGCTACCTTTTGTTGGTATGGATATGAAATTTTATTTAATTGTTTTAATGATCATTTTTTTCAGTAAGTTTGAACTTCTCATACTGGCTTTTTATACTACCCCCTCTGGAAGTTGCTGGAACATAGACTTTGCTCAGTTTTTAGTTGGGGTTTATGTTTTCCTTCCTGATTTTCTTCATATAATCTATGTTTTAGAACCTTGATAGTTTCAGACATTGAGAATTTTCAGTCTTCTATTTTTCTCTGATCCTTGTTTATGATGCCCTTTCTTTGGGACAATCTTCAAGTCCTATGTAATAAGTTGTGCTTATTTTGTGTGTGTGTGTGTGTGTGTGTGTGTGTGTTTGTGTGTGGCTTTGGGGTCTATTTAAGTAATCATTCTCCATCAATATGTCCCTAAGTCATTCTTCCATATTACTTCTTATTAACTACATAGTTTTACACTACATATTTGAGGCATTAATATACCTGGAGTTTACATTTATATGTGGTATAGATGAAGATTGCTGCAAATTGAATATCTGTGTCCCTCCACCCCAACAAACAAATTCATACTCTGACATCCTAACCCTTAAGGTAATGGTATTAAGAAGTGGAGCCTTTGGGGGTTGATTAGGTCATGAGGATAGGGCCATCATGAATGGGATCTGTGCCCTTATTGAAGAGAACCCAAAGTCTTCACCTTTTTCATCTTGTGGAGACATAGTACAAAGATAGTTGTCTTCTAACAGAAACTTTGAGAAATAACAAACTTTATTTTTTCCCTTCTAACAGAAACTTTATTTCTCAAAGTTTCTATTATTTACAAGCTACCCAGTCATGGTCTAATACTGCAGCTTGACAAGATGAACACAGAGATTCGGTTTTAGTTTTCATCATATAGTGCATTTCTCCCAATTCCCTCTATTAAGAAATCTGCTGTTTCTCATTGATTATGCTGCCACCATAATCATATATCTGTCTGTTTACAGACTTGTGTTTGGGCTTTTATTCTTTCATGGGATCATTGTTCTTGTGCCAATTACATACTGCAGTATTTTTTTTCTTTTTCTTTATTTGTTGTTTTATTACATTTGTCTCAATTTTCCCCTATTGCTTTCCCCTGAACCCTCCCCCAATCATTCCCACAGTCAATTCCCACTCTGTTGTCCATGCCCATGGGTCATTTATAGGGTCTAGTCAAAAAACAGGTATTTCCATTCCTTCCTTCCTTCCTTCCTTCCTTCCTTCCTTCCTTCCTTTCTTCCTTCCCTCCATCCCTCCTTCCCTCTCTCCTTCCTTCCTTCCTTCCTTTAAAACTAAGGCAGCGTAATATGAACTTATATCTGATATGTCAAATTTTCCTTTTCTTTCTTTTGTTTTATATACACTTTGCTCTTTATGGATCATTGTCTTTTCATTCTAAATTTAGTCAATGTATCATATTTCTCAAAAATTCCTACTAGATTAGGATTGCACTTAATTTAGAGGGGAGATCTGACATTTATATAGTTAAGTTCTCTTATCCAAGAGCATGATATATCTTTCCATTTATTCTGCTCATCTAGACTTAACATTCAAGTTTTAAAATATTTTGTAGAGTCTTGAGTATTTGTGTTTAGAATAATTCCTAGAAATTTATAGTGTATAGGTAGTATCTCATTTCTATTATGTTTTCTAATGATTATTTCTTTAAAGAGATGCTATTTAACTTTGTAATTTGAGTTTATAAAAGGAATCTTTGATCAGTTTTTTAAAAATTTCAAATGGTTTAGTCCATTGTTTCATTGATTGTCTTGAAGGATGACCACCTACCACATTGTTGATATTTACTAGAATTTATTCCTGGCTGGTTATATTTTCTTTTCTTTTCTTTTTTTCCTCTTTGCTTCTAGCCTTCTAGATTACAAATGTTATCAGGGTATTTGGTAATGTTAAATTTATAAAAATTTCACAATATTCACCTTTATCTACTTATTCCAATATTTTCTTCAAGATGGTTTTTAACGTGACTTTAATATGGCACAATACCTATGGCTTTATATACTTAAGATTTCTTATTAATAAAATTTCTTAATATTTAAATAATAATTTGACTATATATAGATTCCTTACATTGAAAATATTTCTTTTCAGTACATTAAAGCATGAACAATTTTTGCAGAGAAGTCTTAGTAAACTAAGTCTTATCCTTTTCTAGGTGATTTACTATTCCTCTTGGGAAGCTTTTGAAATTCTTCCCACAAGGGAGAAAGGAGAAGGCAGTCTCCTTAGTTTGCAATCCACTAGACCTGTGGATAGGAAGGCATTGAAGGATGAATGCTGGAGGGCAAAAGGTGATCATCTTGAATCTGTTTGAATTTACTTTTTACCACAACAGGGCTTTTGCAGTACCCTGAGATTACTCTGTGGATTAAGTAGTGTAGTCTGTTACCACCATATGGCTTTTGTGGTCAAGTGCCAAGAGATGAATTTCCCAAGCCAAATAGGAGAAAGAAAAAGGAAAAATGTAAATGTTTTCCTGACCATATTGATCAATTCAGGAAAATCTATAGTCTTTTTAGTGTTCCTTTTTTGTTTGTTTGTTTATTTGTTTTGTTTTACCAATTTTTGTTGTGGTTGCTTCTCCCTCCTTTTATTCCTTCCAATGCTTTCTTTCCAGTACTTTCTGTAATTTTTCAGGAGTAATCCAGTAGAATCCTTCTGACAGTTTTTCATCCACTGTCCCTTTATTCTCTGTCTTTTCTCCCTATATCTCCCTTTCCCCTCTCCATTTCCCTCTCTTTTCCTCTCTCTTTTTTTCACTCCTCTTCCCCCAAACATTAGCTAAGGAAAACAGTAAGGTTAGAAGAGATAAGGACAGGAAAAATCAGCAGCAAACTATTCATTTTTCTTTTCAGCCTACCTAACAAGCCCTGTTGTATAGTTTTCTAATATGTACAGTACTGTAGGTCAACACTTAAAATGTCCCCAAAAAACTGCTCAGTTCTCTTCCATTGGAAGGTGTTTGCCAGAGAGGGAGGGTGTCATTGACATTGACGATATTTAAGAAATTTTCTCATTCATAGACTTTTTATTAAAGATCCTTATGAGATTTTCCTATCTTGTAGTTACTTTGTTGTCATTTTCTTGACTGTTTCCTGGGTTTAATTATTTCCATATTCCATATAGCTCATATGATTTAAAAATTATCAGACCCCCTAGAGTTTTCAGTTGCAATTGGTTAAAGTACAATTATTCTAAGAGACACCCAAGAATTGTTCAAATTGCTCAAATGTTCTTGGGAGAGGTTCTATCTTGTCTGTTTTTGTTTTTTCATAAAATACAGAATTCTCAATAACTTTTTGGCCTTTTTCATATTTTTAGTGACAAGTCCAATATTTCTTACAAAAGGACAGTTAACTATAGTTACCGCAGGATGGTATTAGAGATGAACTTTTCCCAGTTCGCTTTGATTTCTGTATTTTAAAATTTTCCCCAGTGAACTAGTTTAATAATAAAACATATAGGAAAAGGTGTTTAAAAATAAGTACAGATTAAGCAGTAATAACATTAAGAGAAATGCTTGCAATTTTAAGACCTGTCATTAAACTGTCATCTTCTGTGTTTCTCCCAATTCAATGAGACAGTCATGTAAGTATCAGGAAACAAAATTTCTTAAGTCAGTATATAAATAAAATTTATATGCATTTATTTTTACTATTTTACATTGTACAGAAACTATTAAATATATGATGAAAAGCAGATAATGTTATATCTGAGTCTTGGGAAAGATTTAATCATAGCTAATAATGGCAGAGGTTTTTATCTTCTGCACTTGGGTCAACATACAGAATTGTTTATTCAATTCTAGCTAGTGTGACATGTTGACCACATATCAGACTTTTTCTCACACTTATAACTGAAAACAATAACAAATAAGACATCTTTTATCACCTTATGTAGAGAAAGGGACATAAGGTCCCTGGGACCTTCACAGTGAAAATTGCCATATGAAATGTTAAAAATTTTTCAAAATAGTTATTTTTGATTATTAGAAGGTTATATCTACTGTGCTCCCAAACTAAACACAGTTAGACCTTTCCATAACCCTGAAGTGGTGCATACACACACCGTTTACATTTTGTGCATACATTGTTAATGTTTTACTCTGAAACCTTGTAGTTCTTCACACATTTGCTGAATCATATAAGTCTTTGATGACAATCCAGACTTAAAGCATTGCTTCTTATAGGGTTTGAAGTATAATTAAGCTAAAATTTTAAACTAAATTGGTAATGTGTTTTGACTTCTCATGAGGTTCTAATCCAGTGTACAGAATATTTCCAGATGCATAATCTAGTTCTTGATCAATTTTTATATATGTATGGAAATCCTAATGCTTAAATTATAAAAATATATTTATACTCTTTGTTGTGCAAGTTCCATTTAGAACATTGTCTTAAAATTTTTAAGATCATGGGTATTTTGTACAGAGTAATTAAAAAACAATTTGCATTTGTATTCAAAATTAGTGATGATAGTCTTAGAAAATTTGGGCCCTATACATTAATCTTAGAGATGTAATCTATTTAAATTTACTCTATATAGTTTTCTGTTATATCTTCAGAGATTCATTGTATTGTGAGAGATAGAGTTGGGGTAGGAAGCGAGTGAAACAAATTTGTAATTTTAGGCAAGATAGCTTTGCTTCTAATTCTGAGTCAGATTATTACCTACATTTGTTTGTTCATTTATTTATCAGTGTGTCAGATATGATGCTGGGGATTAGGACTGTAAAGATGAACAGAATAATGTTCTGAAAACTCTCAGTCTGGTGGAGTAGTCAGAAACATAAACGTATCTTCAGGGATACACAGGATGTAACAAACTAAACATTGAGGAGGAAAGCTAGCTATAGTCAGAAGGTTTAGCATTAGAAAAGGTGAATGTGGCAACAAGCAGGCCTGTGTCTCTTAGTAAATCAAATTTAATGTTAGTAGTGGCAATAAATCCGTCTGGGAAAAAAAATGTCAGCAAAAAGTGCAACAAGGGGCTTTTCAAACTTATTTTCAAGGAGTTTGAAGTTTTCCTATAGTGGGAAGCAAGGAAAATGCCTTTAAGAAGTTGTAGCGATTTGGGCCAAAGAGAGAATTGTTTAGGTTAGAAAAACACTACCATCAACTAAAGCTACGCTTAGCCCTATATTATGACATGGAAATATCCCCAAGAAAAATGAGAGTGCTTGTGGTTATCAAAATACATACAAAAGAACATTTATCACAGCTTTATTCATAATAACTTCAAAGTGAAACATCTAAAATCTCTACCAACAAAATAATGGATAAATGTATTGTGGCACGTTCCAATTGCAGAACACGTCAATGGAAAAGAGCACACTAGAGTAGCTAGATGTTACACTGAGGCAAATATCTGGATGAATTACAGAAACACAATGTTGAGCAAGATGAGTCAGACACAAAAGAGAACATACTATATAATTTTATTTTTATAAAGTTCCTTAAGCATGAAAAGGTATCTTTTTTTTTTTTTATAGGAGTTAGATTAGATTTGGGGAGAATATTGGCTACATGGGGCTGTAAAGCAACCATGTAGGATGCTAAAATGTTCAATAATGATATCAGTATTTACATGGGTATAAACACGTGCAAAAATCCTAATTCATTGTGCTATAAACTCAAGCCATGTGAACCTTTCCCTGTGTATTCTATATGGTAATACAAATTGAGAGAATACTAGTTAGTGAAAATGATTGGAAGTATTGGGAAAGTAGTCTTTATTTTCCTTGTACATTTGGTCTGTGCTTGTGTGCCTGTGTCATAATAGAATGAACCTTGGACTGAACAGAATTGGATTTAAGCCATAGTTCACCTTACTAGCTCTGAAATTTTGTGCAAATAACTTTGACCTTTTTATGACTTCAATTTTGTTCTTATAAAATGGAGATGAATCTCTGGCTGGTGGCTCAGTGAATAGGTGCTGGCCTGAGAACCCAAAGCCAGGGCACATCACCAGGTTACATGCCAGGTCTCCAGCCAGATCTGTAGCTGGAGGCAAGTGAAAGGCAACCATACATTGATGTTTCTCTCCCTTTCTTCCTCTGTCCCTTCTCTCTAAAAATAATAAATAAAATCTTAAAAATAAATAAGTAAAAGGAGATGATAATAGCAATTTCACAGGATTGTTAAGAGGAGTCAGTTTTAGTCTTATGTCTTCAGGAAAATAGAGTAAGCCTAAATTGAAGAAGGAAAGTGAAACTTCTCTAAAAAGATTGCCAAAGATAACTTATACCAGTTTTCTTAAAAATATGTCCCTTTGTTTTCTACTCTCTTTCTAAGGTAAACAATTCTCTTTCTCCCTTGCTTTTTTCCCCTTTCTCCTTAGCCCAACCCTCCCTTCCCTTTTCCCTTTGCTTATTTTTTCTACCTATTTTTTTTTCATTTTTAAATATCATTAATTTTAACAACTCAAAGGATGATAGAATTTGAATTGGTTTACCAAACTGAGTATATATAATTCACTTGTGGTAATAATATTAATACTAACATTACCAAATAAACTGACTAAAAAGGTTAGAAATATTTTTGAATTTGTATTTTTATTTTATTATTTTTTAAAGATTTTATTTATTATTTTTAGAGAGAGGGGAAGGGAGAGAGGCAGAGAAGGAGAGAGACATCTCTGTATGGTTGCCTTTCACCTGCCTCCAGCCACAGACTTGACTGGAGACCTGGTTTGCAACCTGGTTACGTGCCCTGGCTGGGGAATCGAATCTGCGACCTTTGGGTTCACAGGCCGGCGCCTTCTCCACTGTGCTACCAGCCAGGGCTTGTTATCTTTTTTGATCATTACATATTTAATATTGACTATTGGTCTTTATGTCAGTATTGCTCTAGTCATTTTAGTTGGAGCTGCTCTTTGGTAGATTTCTCGGAAAGGGCTCAAGGAAACATCATTTTTTGAATTTTGCACATTGCTATCAGAAAGGTTTATATTGGACAATCAGTTTTGTTAGACAATCCTGTAGGCAAAGCACCTGCATGTATGCAACCTCTGCAGGTACTTCTAGCCTCAAGTGCACACCTGTGGCTGAAACCAAAGGGCAAGGAGAGCTTTGGATCAAGGCTTCCGCTACGCCTTTTTCTCCCCTTTTTTAAAAGAGAAAGTGGGGAGAGTTATTATTCCACTCATTTGTTGATTCTTGTGTGTGCCGTGACTGGGGATTGAACCTGTAATCTTATCTTGGCATTATCAGGATGATGCCCTAACCAACTGAGCTACTCAAACCAGACATCTCTCCTAGGTCCTTTTTTTTTTTTAAAGTTTTATTTATTATTTTTAGAGAGAAGGGTAAGGAGAGAGGCAGAGAGGGGGAAGAAAAAAAAGAAAGACAATCCTGAGTTCACATTTTCTTTCCTTGACTAGCATAAATGTTACTTCATTTCTTCTGGAACAAACATTGCATTAATAAGTCTAATTATAACCAAAAATTTTTTTTGTCACTTATTTTTTTTAAATTTAATTTTATTATTGTTCTATTATATCCATCCCCTTTTTACTCTCCTTGGTCCTCATCCCCACCCATCCACTCCCCGCCAAAGTCAATCATACTTGTCCATGTTCTTGGTTCTTCCATACTAGTTTCCTTATCTAAACTACTCCCATTCTTTGCCTCCTCCTCCCCCTTCCCACCTGGCCTCTGTGCACTGAAGATCTATTCATTGTATTCATGTATCTGGTTCTGTTTTGCTTGTTGTTTGTTTTGTTCACTATTGTCCTGTAAGGGGTGAGGTCATATGGTATTTGTCTTTCACTGACTGGCTTATTTCACTAAGCATAATACTTTCCAGTTCCATCCAGTATTAATATCTTAATACCTATAGATTGTTCAGTGATTTTACTATGTCTTGGTGTTTGATAGTCTTGGGTATGTGATATACCCTTTTAACAGGTAGTTAAAATATATTTTAATTTAAGTTTATGGAAAACTTTCTTGTAATACAGTTTTTAGTATTTGTCGTATATCTTGTTTTGTTTTCTTTTTCAGGATTTCCTATTATCTGTTTGTTGGTTCTTATCTATCTTAAGTATTATCACTTTATCTTAGTCCTATTTAACTCTTTATTTCCTTTGATCATGATAATGAACTATTTTCCATCTTTTCAACCCCTCTTTTTTTTTTAACATCACACAAAATCTTTATTTCTTGCTTCAGGTGACTACAGGAGGTCCATTATTACATATTAACAATTACCTGACACTGAAAAGAGATTCTCTCTAGATGGAATGAATATGTCATTTGTGCTTTGCCCAAGTTCCCAGGAATCCCTGTTTTTCTTCTTTTTTTTTTTTTTTTAAATTTTATTGTTGTTGTATTACATCCATCCCTTTTTTGCTCCCCTCTGTCCCCCTCCCCACCCACCCTTTCCCCTCAAAGTCAATCCCACCTGTTGTCCATGTCCATGGTTCCTTTATACTAGGTTCTTGTCTAAGCTGCTGCCCTTCTTTTTATACACACTGGGAAACAAAACAGAGCGTGAACTTCCATTGCAGCAAACTATGGCAATTCCAGTACTCTCACAGGGTTTTCAGGGTAGGAAGGAGAAACCGAGTTTACATTACAGCTCCTGTTTCTCTGCTTGATCAGGTTGAGCAGTCTCTTCATTCTTTCTGCCTCTTCCTTGTTCAGTGCACAAGGAACACAAGTTGTTTTCTGTTTTTGCTTTTTTCCCATGTAAGAGATTTTAGGAATGATAGTTAATTACAAATCTAAGAAAGAAACAGCTTAGAGCTGTGCATCGGACATTACTTAAATAACTCTTCATTGCCCACGCCTTCCTGGCCAGAAATCCTCCAGGGGGATTTCTTTCTGGTGTTTGGCATCTACAGCTCCCTCCCACTGCTGGCTGATATGGCCTTTTTACTTTCCCATAAGAGAATTTGCACCCATCTCCTCTGTAGTCTTGCCTCCTGGGCTTGTAAGGGAGATAAATAAAAAAGTCTTGTTATTCTATATTTAGAGTAATTTAGCTATTATCCTTCCTCTATGCCTATCAGGAATAATCAGGGATTTCACTTTTATAACGTAAAGGTTAATTACTGAGATAATTTTAGTCTTCATTAACACTTTCCATTCTTACCAACTGCTATTTGAAGTGGAAAATGACATTTTGTATGGGTGGAAGTTTATTCTGTTCCTTTCCAGAGTAAGCCTTATGTCTGAAAGGCGGAAAATTTTCTCTATTCTTTAGGTTCTTCTGGCTGTTCTAAGAATTAAATTGATCTGAGACAGATTATCAGCAAAAATAATGGAATATAATTAACTGTATGTATGGGGCCTCCATAGGAATATGGGACGCAAGGATAAATTGGGCATTTGAGGTTTATATACCATCTTGTGCTAAGGAGAAGGGGATAGCGGTTTGGGACTTCATTCAAAGGGGAGGAAGGCAATTCAAAGGGTAACCAAAGGTTTGCTGGGCCAGGTACAGCAATATATAGTCCCTCTGGTGACACTCCTCCTTCCTGGAACCTTACCCTATTTAAATGATTTTAGGCAGTTAACAGAAAAGCCAAAATTTCTTCCTGAGTCTTTTACTTCTTAAAAATAATATATCCTCATGCCAGAGAGACTCATTTGGTGGGAGCAAATTTTGCCTTCCTATACCTACAAAGGGCAGTACTGGGTCCTTCCCCTTTATCTAGCCAGTCATATCCAAGGGGAGTTTACCTTCCATTTTCTAATACCAGTATTATGATGGTGTAACAACTGTATTTGCTTTATTTTAAGGAGCTTGAAGTATTTTCATATTCATTACTTTCAACTTTTTATGCAAATCACTATTGTTTCTGCCACTAATATATTTTAATATAGTGTTTTAAACAGAAGGATAAAATAAATACACTTTACCTGGGAAATGAATTTTTTGGTTAGTTAAAACTACTTTCAACCATGCTATAGTTCTAAATTTAACTTTGTTATTTTTGATTAGTTTATTCTATTATTATTTACTTTATAAAATGTAACCTAAAATATAAACATGATATGTTTCATTTGAAAAATGGCCAACCGTTCAGAAAATTAACAGATTTTTGGTTTCTATTTAATTATTTATTCAGACTGCCTAAGCTAGCAAACCAAAGATTAAATTTAAAAATCACACACTCGGCATTGTTTTTTCAGCCTTCCCCTCTTCTGCTTCCCAAACCTCACTGTGTAGCTCACATTTCTCGGGTCTTATCTATGCAAATTGACCACCTGGTCTCTTATGCAAATTAGCATGTTCTTTACACTGACAAAAATGGAGAGAATGTAGTGTTCTTTAGCCCCAACAGGCTTTCCTAGAATGTTTTTCAAAATATCCAATTACAAAATAAAAAATAAAAATAACTCATTTAATTCCAATGTTTAGTATTTGAACTTATTCTTAAATGTTGGGCTTTGATCAAAGCCCAGCTCAAAAGATAATATTATCAAATAGCAATAGAAATACATAGGATGTCAGGCCTAAACTCCAGATAAATATTTTTCTCTACTAAAGAATTTTATGAAGACAGAATGAAACAAGATATTTGAAAGGGTTTTGTTAATTTAAAAAATTATATAAATATGAGGTGGTGTCACAGATTACATTTATGAATTTCGACTTCAGTTTAAAATCTCTATTTTGTTCTACTTGGTTTTTGCTTGGATACAAATGTTGTTATTTTCACTTAACAGAATCCCTTCCCCTAAAATGAGACTCATAATGAATTCTTATTAAAAAGATATAAATGTCAATGTAAAATTCAGAGGGGGGAAATTAGTTCTAATAACTGCAGTACAGTTCAGTACTCAATCAATTTATATATCTTGAATTAATTCCTCTTCAACATTCTGTCATTATAAGTTCTATGTAAGCCTAGTGAAATATATTAAAATTCTATTAATGTAGTAGACCTGTCTATTTCTTATTTCCACAAGAGTGAACTTTTTTTCTGGTTTCTTTGACAGTGCACATCGAGAATGATAATCTGGTCAGGTAGTCTGATCAAGTTGCAATGTGTTAAATGCCTCTCCTGGTCATCAGACAATTGATTTTGTTTGTGTGTGTGTGTGCATGTGTGCGTGTGTGCTTAAAGAGCAAAACACAAGAGTAAGAATAAAAATCCATCATATTGCTGCTGCCACAGATGTATTTATCAAGAGGATTTAATTAGTCAAATTCTGTGAATCACTGTCTTTTCAAGCTTACCTTTGAAAGGAAAGCATATGCTTCCATTCATAATGG
This sequence comes from Noctilio leporinus, assembly GCA_004026585.1. Taxonomy (NCBI): domain Eukaryota; kingdom Metazoa; phylum Chordata; class Mammalia; order Chiroptera; family Noctilionidae; genus Noctilio; species Noctilio leporinus. Next base: position 74,982 of record PVIW01000587.1, read on the forward strand.
GAAAAGAATGATGAAAGCTATTATCAGATATGAAACCAACTTTGATTGGTTCCATAAAGTGAAATATGGTACATAAAATTGTGAGAAATTGACCTTTCTCATTGAGCAGATAGTGGTACTAATCAGGACTCTTCAGGCTGAGGCAGAAGGAATATGATACATGGAAAGCTTGTTAAGGAAAATTTTAGAGCTGATATCTGACTGGTTAGTTTCAGGAAGTTTAGGTAAGGAAGTTTGCTTCAGAAAATGAAATAAAACTTTCCCTTTTCTGGGTTCTTTTAGGGCACATGAAATTGAGTCTTGAGGAGCTAATGTAAAACATGATGACTATATTGATAATATTTTATTTTATAATTGAGATTTGGGAAGAGAGTAGAATCCTTTCATAATATGTAAGTATTTCAAGTCACCATGTTACTGAGCAAAAGGGGGCTCATTGGCATAGCACCTTGGTGTGTGTATGACCCAATTAGTGTTGAGAAAAACAGATCTTTGTTTACAACATTCCAACCTTGTGGAGTCTGGAAGTACTTCAGCTCAGAGCCCTGGCTCCCATGAGATCCAGCACTTCCCTTGCTCCCCAAAAGGCTATAAACCAAAACCACGCCCAACAGTTCCCTATCCTTTATCTATCAGTTCTCTTCTTCAGGATCTGGGGTATGTTGTTATCAGCCTCCATATAATATAGCTCAGGAAAACATGTGCTATGTTACGTTGGATCATGATGAAGTCCAGGAAAGGCACAAGTCCCAAAGGAGTGTCTTCTCCACATGTCCCAAGTTCCAAGAGTCCAGATGGTGTCCAGGTCTGCAAGGCAGAGTCTTTGTTGACTTCGGAGTCAGCTGGAGCGGGCATGATCAAGGCAGCAGCCTATCTACTTTTTTCCCAGCCCAGGATGCATGGCTAAATCCTGACTATAAACAGCATCGCTATTTCTCATGTGGCTCCTACAACCTGCTGCTCCATCATGCTCCTCTAGCATGCTTCTTGCATCGTGCTTCTTCTCATAGTGGGCGGGGGTCTTCCTTCAACCCAGCCTTCATGTCAGACAGCAGGGCCATTCTTCATTTTTCCTAACAGCACAGCCCCCTTGCTTATGGGCTGGCTCCTCTCCGTATGGCTCTCCCCTTCAGGAAAACCATGCTTGGGTATCTTCTTGTCATTGATATGCAAGTATCTTAAACAGTATCATCCATATCAGCCCTGGCTACCAGCCTGCCATAGATATACAAAGTACCCTAAAAATTGTATTATTTCCTCCATCCATCCCCAAAAGCTTGGGCTATGGGGACTTTGGGGATTCCTGCTCCATCCTATTATAACCACAATGACCACTTTAAATATATTACAGTTTCATCTGTGAATTATACCTCAGTAAAACTGAAATTTTAAAAATGAAATTGAGTGTTTCCTAAATTCTGGGAAAAGTTTATCTTGTTTTGTGAATAGAGAGAAAGCCTGCAGATACTTCTCTACTTTGTGTACCCAGGTCTCTGCTTGGTGTAAAGATTATAAAATAAAAGGATGATGATGATGGCTGACCCATTCAAATACTTTTCAAATTTCAGGCAAAGTTCTAAGTACCTTATGTGGAATAACTCACTTAAATCTTGCAACAATCCTCCAGTGAGGATAACAAGGCATGGAGAACTTGAGTAACTTGCAGAAGGTTGCACAGAGGCACATAGGAAAAGCAGGATTCAGACTTAGATGAGTCTGGCTACAGGGCTGATTCTCTTAACTACTACCTGGAAGCTTTGAATGAACCATGGTGACTGATCATGACATTCATAATTAGCCCAGATTTAAGCAAAGAATAAGCTCTGCATTCTGCCCTCAGCATCGACCATCCTGGTCACATGTACAAAGGGTCAAATGTATAAAGGAGTCACTCTTTTTCTCTTCCTTCCTATCACAAACATTTCTGTGCAAGGCTTGAGACATAGTATAATATTCACTATACTATCCAGTATGATGATGTAAAGATTAATCAGATATCTGAGACATGCACAGATAGAGGTAGATACTGTAAGTAACTGTAATGGAGGCAGGAAATAAGAGCCACAAAAAGGGTACAGCAGTCCTCTGACATAAAAGTGGAGAGGAAGAAATGTCTTCCCTTCTTCCCCCCTTATTTCTGTCTCTCTCCGTCTCCTTCTTTCTCTCTCTCTCCCTCTCACTTTATCTCTCTGGATCTCACTCTCTCTCTCTCTCCCCAGTCAAAGAAAGGGAAGCTATCGAGGTCCCAGGGCCAGGAGTTCAAGCAGAAGGCTGCCCTGTAGGCCAAAGGAGGTGGTGGAGGAGGGGCCTTATTTCACCTTTTTGGGGTGCAGGTTGTTGGTGTGGCTGAACTTGTTGATGGTACAGGGGTGCAGGTGAGTGTAACACTTGGTGGATCATCTTGTCATAGTTGTACTTGTGGGCCAGCTGACCTAGGGAGGGCTTAGAGGGCCACCCCACCGAGGAAGCACCAAGTGCGGAGTTGACTCTTTCTGAATGTTGTAGTCAGTCTGGGAGAGCGCTGCCATCCTCCGTCTGTTTGCCCACAGAAATCAGATGCTGCTGGTCAGGCAGGATGCTCTTCTTGTCTTGGATTTTAGCATTGACCTTCTCACTGGTGTGGGCTCAACCTTGAGGGGGATGGTCTTACCAGTCAGGGTCTCAAACAGATCTGTATCTCTGTCTTCTGGGGCTGCTCCTTTGCTTCACTGAAGAAAAAGAGGAATGAATGTCTTTTTTTTTTTTAAAGTTACTTTATTATTTTTTGGATAGAGAGGAAGGAAGGAGGAAGAAAGGGAGAGAAACATCAATGTATGGTTGCCTTTCACTTGCCTCCAGCTAAGGACCTGGCTGGAGACCTGGCCTGCAACCTGGCTATGTGCTCTGGCTGGGAATTAAACCAGTGACCTTTGGGTTCACAGGCTGATACCTATCCACTGAGCCACCAGCCAGGGCCCTAAATGTCCTTTATTAAAAACAAAACAAAACATTTTATTTATATTTTAGAGATAGGAGAAGGGAAGAAGAAAGGGAGGGAGGCAATTAGTTGCCTCTCATAAACCCTACTGGACACCTGGCCTGCAATCCTGGACACCTGATTTCCTGACTGGGCATCAAACCAGTAACACCGGGCCCCACTGGACACCTGGCCCGCAATCTTGGACACCTGATTTCCTGACTGGGACCTTCCGTTTTCAGGCCAGCCTTAAGCCACTGAGCCACACCAGCCAGGGCAAGAAATGTTTTCTTTTAAGAAAGATTATTTTCTTTCTTATACGTCTGAATGTCAAAATCAGGATCATGGATACTGTAACTTAATTTTTAATATTTGCATGGAATTTGAATCAAACACTCAGGTTCCATAGACAATAGTTCTTTGGAATATATTCAAGTCCTCTCTATTCTTATTGGGGAAATCCTATCCCTTGATTATCCATATGCCTGAATTTCCACGTTATTCAGAAATGTGGACTTGGGAAATTAAACATAAAGTTATACCTTTATGCTTAATTAAATTGTTTCCTGATGGAAGGCAGGTTATTTTTAGACTGATCGTAGTTATCATTTAGTGAACTAAAAGGGTAAAGATTAACTAACATGCTAAAATTGTTAGATGACTGCTTATTCCATTTTTGTATTTCTTTAATCTAACTTACTCTCTTTTCCTTCCTTCCTTCCTTCCTTTCTTGATCTCTCTCTTTCTCTTCCCTCCCTCTTTCCTTCCATCCATCTCTCTCCCCTCCCTCCCTCTATCCTCTTAATTTTTTTTCTTATAGGAAATTCAACAACTTAATAGACTTACCTATCATTACATTAAAAATAATGAAGCCATTGAACTATTGACTTTATAAACAGATACTCATTAATCAAGTGAAGCTGAGTTCTTCTACTTTACAAAGTCTATTTAGAACAGAAGCAATAACATTTGGTGACATAAAATTTATATTTTAAAATTTATGAATCATTGAAAAAAGTTGATATTTAATAAGAACCTTCAAAGGGCAAATAATCCTTCAGTGGCTTGTGACTAATATAAGACTTAATAATTCTGATTTTTAAATATTACCATTTTGGTATATATAAATTCAATGGGTGTATAAGAAGTGAAATTATAATGTTGGAATTTAATTAAAATAATTAAGGCATATTCATAAGAACATATTTAACTTGCTTCTATTATCTAAAATATTAAAAATATTATTCATGGACTATTTCTATTATATAACTATAAGAATAAGTTATTAAACTCATTTGAGAGAAAAACAGCAACCAAGGAAATTATCTTACTTGGATGTCTGCCAACCAAATGACACAGGAATTTTGAATCTTTATCCTTATGTTGTTCTGATTATAAACTTTAAATGAACCCAAATATATTAACATAGTAATATTTTTATGTGAGATGCCTCTTGGTATTACATCCACATGTGCTGTTTATAATTAGTAAAAATTAGGCTTAATGTTTACAAGAAGTTGGACCCCCAAAACAGCTGTTCCCAAGACCTGTCTCCCTTTTGGGCTTTTATATTCAAATGTCCCAGAGTATATATTTGTGTTATCTATTCCAGAAAGAAGGAAATATGTCATCAACCATTGTGGAAATTATTCAGTTTGCAAAAGTTTTATAAATAGTTTCTTAAATGATCTTAAAGCATAATAGGTTTTAATAACTTATAGACTGGCATATTTGTACTGTTAACAGGCATATACATAGTGAAATTTAAATGATCACATGTTCCTATATATTGCAAAAAATATACGGCACTCATGAGGTTTTGTATAATTGCCATGGGAGTGTACACTGCTTGTAGTATGTTCTTTTCTAGTATATGCTTCAGGAATTGTGTGAATGGTTCATTATAGACAAGTATTTTGTACAGCACAACTGGAAAAGTAATACACTAAGAATTATAATCCCACTTTAATAACTTCTAAAAAGATATTTCCTAAGTAATTCTTACATGTTTGTTCTTTGATAAAATTTGATAAAAATATCAATTTTCTAAATTGTACCTGTGAAATAAAGGCATGTCTGCATAAACTAAGTTACAAGTTAGATAAAAATATGTATATCTTTTCATTTGGAGGCTGGATAGTGAGAACTATGTTCTTGCGTATATTTTGGCTTAACTGAGAGGGTAATTTGTGTGGAAAAATCTGCACTCATTAACAATGAGCAACTACAGAAATTATTTGCAGGCTTTTAAAAATTCTGAATTTTCCCCAACCTTACATGCCAACTATATAAATTTGCTTTCAAAATGCTGAACATTATCAAGAATTGTAAAGGCTCTGAAATTTTACTAGAAAGATAATGAATTAGTCTGCTACAGTTTTAAGAATTCTGGAAGAAAACATGAGACTCTTGTGTCAGAGACAGTGAACTTGCTACTTCCATCATAATAAGCACTATGAGCACTATGTGTGTATCAGTTTCCCTTATCCCCAAGACTCATGATAGTGAGGTACGGAAGAGCTCAAATGGAGCTGTAGAGACAGTAAGTTTACACCGTAGCTGAGAAGTCTTAAGCTTAAGTAAACCCAACATTTTATAAATGAGCTGTAAGTTGATATGTTCAACGTTTTTTCTGTAGAAGAAAGACACACTAGTTCTATCTTGAAAGACTATCTTATATACATACATCCTTGCAAAGGCTTGTGAGTGACACTCTAACCTTACAGGGATCAGTGCTGTATATAGTCTTTCCTTCAAGCCAACCTCCAGTCTTTGTCACAGATTGGATATGCTGGGCCACCTATATGGCCCCCATCCCTACACGCAACACAGGCACCAAGGAATAACAATAAGTGGACACAGGTGACTATGTCATCCCCTCAGTTTTTATTAATGCAGGTTCAATCCAAATCTATAAGAACCCAATAACAATAATAATCACTCAGAAAGAGTCAGCAATAACATCACACAAGAGAATTGCGGGATAATAAACTTGAGTCCCAAGAGTCCAGATCAGGTCTGAGGCTAGCAGGCAGCTGGTCAACATCTTACAAGGCTGAGTCTAGAGTAGCTCAGAGTTAGCTAGAGCAGGGTCAATGGGAACAGCAGAGCGTCTCTTGGTCATCTCAGCTCCTCTTGGCTGCCTCAGCTGTCCATTCAAAGACCTTTGCTTTCATACTCTTGTATGATGCATTGTTGCACCAGCCTTTGATTAACACATGTTATTTTGTACCACCTGGACAAGCACACATTGATTACGTGGCTTTACAGTGCATTCTCTGAGAGGCGGTGTGACCCTTCAGATAAGTACATGTTGTCTACCACATTGTGCTGCACACCCTCAACAGGTTGCATCAGCCCCCTGAGTCATTGCTCTACGGTGCATGCTCTCAACATGGTTTCTTAAGTTGATAGGACTGACACTGTTTAGTTCAGTCCTACTCTTTACAAGAGTCCAGAAAGAAAACAGTTAGTGGTAGTGTCCTTGTTCACAAAGTTTGTAAAAACATGTGATATCCATGGATAATTGCCTCCATATCATTGCGTCCCTCATTTCTGCATTGTCTTTGCTATGACAGATATTTCCAAAAATATTTAACACTCAAGTTAATCTACCTGAAAGAAACTGGGACCAAAGCAATTTAGTTTGTCTTAGAAAGCACTTAATTAAGCTTATTCCAACAAGACTTCAAGTAGAAGAATGAGGCTAACTGTACTATTTATCTCAACTATGCCATGCCTACATGAATGATTAGGGCATACCTTAGAAAGCCAGATGGTTTTTTCTTAAATTTATGTGTTGACTTCCATCTGGCTTGAGGAATTAAGCCAGGTACAGAAGGATATATTAGAGATTGCACAGCCTCCACCTTGTCCCACAAGGAAGAATCTAGGTCAATTCTCTCATTCATATCAACCCTGGTCAGGAAGTTGAGGTTGAAGTGAATGCCCCCTGGCCTGAGGAGTGCTTCTGTAAACACTGAAGGTTTCTTGTGAACCTTGCTAAGATGCAAGTCACAATTTTGGAGAGAGCCATGTTACTTAACCTTGCTTCCACATGAAAAATACAATCTGAAGGGTGCCCCTTCAGACAGATGGTGCCACTCAGTCAGAAGCTACATCAGAGGCACAGATTAAGAATGCTTCTAATGTCATCACCTGGCTGGGTTGTAGGCTATCGTGTTCCAGTTTGAATATTGTGTCTATCCTTACTTTGAGAGGGACTACCAGTTTTTACACATTATCAGCTGGATGACATTTCTCTATCCAACAGAATGATGAGGAATTAGGGTGGAAAAGATATGTTTTGGGAGTCAGGGCTATCTAATGTTCTTTCAGATGGGCAACTTGAGAAAGTTAGAGAAATGCCAATGAAATCATGGCCACTGTCATCTGGAAGGGGAAGGCCCATCTAAGATTCAGTTGGATTTAAGGCATGAAATCAAAGTTTTGATGAGCCACCCTGAAGTATTTTCTTTCATGCAGAAGGCTCCACAGGAGGCTATGAGAGAAAAAGGTCATTCATTTAGCTTCTTTCCCCACGTTCCTGGTATATGAGGTTTTCCTTCCTCAGGTGCCAGGGTGGCTCTCCTTTCTCATCTCCAAGAAATCAGTGTGTCCATTTCAATAGCTAAAACTTTACCTTAAAAAATAAATCATTTCATACTCACAACCCACTTTGAATCTCCTAGGCCTCATTTTGTCTTGGCAGTCTCATAGAAAATGTTACAACCAAACCAGCCTGGGTTTACTTATGAGAAAAAGAAAGCAGCATCATGCCTAGAATAGAATCTCACATTTTCAAAAACAGGTCTTTATAGCTAGCTACTCCCACATCCTGGTCATCATCATCATCCAGGATGTGGCTGAGAGAGGATTATTCTTTTCTAGGATGGCCACATGAAGTAACCAAACTATCTTACTAAGGTAGGTGCATGTACAAAGGGAGGCTAAGAAAGCTAAAGACAGGAGGTAATTATAAAACTTAATACTAGATACTTGGAGATCTCAGAGAGTGTGGAAGATCCATTAAATATCTTGATTCTTAACTAGTTGTTGAGTGAATTTTGCAATTAAAATATTTTCACTGTCTGACTGAAAATGACCTGTAAAGAGAAATACAGGCACTCCATTTGGGCACTCCAGAGGTAATCTCTAAGCCCTTGGAATATTCTTCCTGATAACAGTATCTTTGTTATCAAAACAAATACCTAACCCTAAATTAGGTATTCATTTATTGTCAAAGCCTATGGGCTTTGAGCCATAGGGTGATTTAGGGTGGGAACTTTGGTTCATATGGGTATTGGTCAGTTTTCTGAGGGGCTGGAAACTGAGGTCAGCCATGTGGGTGACCAACCATGTTTATGAAATCAAGTCCCAATAAGATGCTGAACATCAAGGATCAGTGAGTTTCCCTGGTTGATAATATACTACGTATATTATCAGATATACGTATATTATCAGAAAATAACCTGGATAAGCAACATATACATAACTCTTTGGGGGAAAAGAAGCTCCACATTTTGGGACTTTCTTAGACTATGCACTATGAACTTCTCCCCTTAGCTGATTTTAATATTTTCCTCTAATAAACTATGACTATAACAACTTTTAGGGAATTTTGTGTCTTTCTAGTGGATTATTAAAATTGATCTTGAAGACCACTTAAACTTGTAATTGATATAAGAAATGAGGGCAGCCTTACTGACCATGCTTCCTAATTTTGCAGTTGGGGGAAGAAGTAAAGGCATCTGTGGACTGTCCCTTAGCCAATGATTCACATTAATTCCCAGGATCAGGATGATATTATTAGAGTGGTCTGAATTGCAAGTCCATAACTTATGTGTTAATAGTGGTGAATCAATTTTAGCAAGAGACACAAATCTGACATGCAGAGGTAGCTTTTGCATCAGAAATATAGAGACCTCTATTTTGTGCCAAGTCTGTGATGATGGATGTGTTGTAATGTCCAGAATGATGATGGATCCAAGCAGAAGTGGTGGTAATCTGGGTGGTGAAATATTGAACAATAGTCTGATTCCTAACCCAGGTCTATGAGGCTCTCATTTTTTTTTTTTTTTCCCTAGAAAGCCATGGCTCTATTAGCATCTCATTCCCAGTGATAAAAACTATTGGGTGGACCAAAAAGTCCATTAATTTTTTTCTGTAAAATAAAAGATACATTTTTCTTTTTCATCAATAACATAATTGATTTGGATATTTTGAGTAGGTTGGCTATATCCTGCTATAGGCTTCTAGTTGGTAGAGGCTGGGGGTGCTGCTAAATACCTTCTGATGCGTAAGATAGTCGCACATCAAAGAATTATTTGGCCAAAATGTCAATAGTACCAAGAAACTTTACAAATTACTTTTGACACATTTGATCAGTCACAGAACCTTCTCTATGCACTGCACAAATCAGTTGCATTTTTACCTTTCTTGAAATGATAAAGCACAATATGCCAAAAATGTTTTGTATTTTCTTCTATCTTCAATATTAAAATGGCTGCACAAAAGTTCACCAGTTTTGACAAGATTTTTAAATGCTCATTGATAGGACAACTGTCACAATGCAATCTAACAAAATTGTTTCAAATGAAATTAAAGATGACTAAGCACTACTAGAGCCATCATATGGTAAAAATCTGAACAAATCTTTAATCAAACCAATAAGTTAGCCAGGCATGCTTTCATGGAAGCTAGGGGAAGATATGAGACTTCAAATCAGAAATAAAGGACTTTATCAGTGATAGCACGACAGGAAAGTGTGAGCTGCATGTTTGTAGTAATGGACCTTCTCTTTCTTTCTGCCCACATCTCCCCAAGTCCCACAGGGATGATTTATGTAAAAGCTGAGGAACACTGCGTTTAAGGGACCTGAACCCTTTATAATGAGTCGCAAGCAATTCTGATCAATCTTTGACCTGGAGGAAAGCATTATCCTTTTTTTATACTGAATAATTAACAAACCTACGTTCTTCTTTGAAAGGAGACACTTGCCATCTTTCTAGGCTTGTTCTATGCAAGCATACTTTAAAAAAGTAGTTTGGGCCCTGGCTGGTGGCTCAGTGAATAAGGTGCTGGCCTGTGAACCTAAAGGTCGCTGGTTCGATTCCCCAGCCAGGGCACATAACCAGGTTGCAAGCCAGGTCTCCAGCCAGGCCTGTAGCTGGAGGCAGATGAAAGGCAACCATACATTAATGTTTATCTCCCTTTCTTTCTCCCTTCCTGCCCTTCCCTCCAGAAATAATTAATAAAATCTTTTTTTTAAATAGTTTGGGCCCTGGCTGGTGGCTCAGTGAACAAAAGATCAGAAAGTACCTTTGTTTGCAAGATGCAGAAATAACTAAAGATTCACAGAGAATTGTCTTCTGACAACACCTTAAAAGTAATGAACTTTTTGTATTTGTATCAAAATATTACTCTACTTACTTCTATTTAATACAAATATGGATTAGAATAGAGTCTATCATGGGAAACCAGTGAACCTGCTAGAGGTGGGCATGTGAAGGCAAAAGGTAAGGGTCACTGATAACTCAGCTAACAAGTGGTTGGGGCATACTGGTCTACTAACAAGTTAAAATTCATTAATTAACACAGCATATATCTATTGAGCCCCTGCAATGTGCTAAATACTATTTTTGTTTGGGTGCATACAAAACTTAAAGAGAAGGCATGCAAAATAACCATAGTGGTACCTTTGGGCAGAGTAATAGGAATCAGGTAAAGAACACATGTGCTTACTTGTGTCTTGAGAATATAGTGAGAGTTTTCCAAGTGCAGATGGTAGGGGTAGGAATTCTGTGAAGAAAAAAATGTAGCCCTGGCTGGTAGCACAGTGGATAAGGTGCCGGCCTGCGAACCCAAAGGTTGCAGGTTCGATTCCCCAGCCAGGGCACATAACCAGGTTGCAAACCAGGTCTCCAGCCAGGTCCGTAGCTGGAGGCAGGAGAAAAGCAACCATACATTGATGTCTCTCCCTCTCTGCCTCTCTCCCTTCCCTTACTTCTAGAAATAATGAAATAAAATCTTAAAAAAAAAAAAAAATGTAAGTACTGGCAAATATCTCTAGATCATTTCAAGAAACATTTGGTGGCTTAGGTAAAAATATGAAAGAATGATATAGGAGATACAACTGGATAGGTAAGCGGGATTAGCTCATTGCAAGCAGTGACTGTTATCCTAAGAAGTTTGGGTTTTATCTGTAGGATAAAGAGAAAACCTGGAAGATTTAGAGATGAAAGATTATAGCTAGATTGATCCATATGTAATAAAAACCTCTTAACTATTGTAAGATAAATATAAGCTAAGATTGGAGTTGGAGAAACAGTTAAAAGGCAAATGAGATTATACTTGTGAAATATATTTAGGGGGAGGGCCAAGGTGATAGAAAGGAGTGGAAGATACAGTATTAGAGACTTTGGACATAGTCTTTTGAAACTGGATAGAAAGGTGTATGTGTAAGAGAGGCAGGAAAAACATAAACACTTCTGTTTTAAACCTTGTTTATTGGAAAGATGGCCAACCAATGTCATTTTGATGGTGATGTCTTTTTAATAACAGTAGTGGTTTTATTCACAAAGCTGCTAAGTATAAGCTTGTTAAATATTGCCAAGGTAAAGAGTGTGCTTGAATTGGTTCGTGACCTTCCACTCATTCCTTTTATGTGCTTGTAAAGTGGCATAGAATGTAGGAAACTTTCTTCCTTATCAATGTTGTACATTTGCAAAAATTGTATTGATGTTTGGGCTTTTTTCCTCTGACTTTAACTATGGTGGCTTTAACTTTCTTAATCTGAATCAACTGAAAAGATAAAATTATTTGCTATGAATTCTAAGATTTAAAAAAATATAGACCAAATACTTAAAGAACCATCAAAACTATAACTTTATAAAACTTGAAATAAAATATATAATCATAAAACTCTAGCTTTGTTAAATAACTTTGCAATCAAATGTCTAATTTCCATACTCAGAGACTGTTATTATTGCTGTTATACTCTTAATGCAAGGGATAATAAAAAAGGAAAACTTTTATGCACAGTAATCAGTGGCTTCATGCAGAGATGAAAAATACAAAGAATCTTTGCAAATAATTAAACATCCTAATCCTGGATGGTCTTTGATTAATGCACTGGGAGACAAAGTACCTTCAGTGTCTTAGATTGTGGCACTGTGATAATACTATAGCTGATCTTTCATTGTTCACTGAAGATTAATTATCTCCCTTCCTCTTATAATATCCGTTTAGCACCATATAAATTGGATCCAACTATTAGCACTATTCATTTATTTCCTGTGAAGATAGTTGAAGCTTTATCTACTTGAGTGCTAGATTTAGTATCACTTTTTATTTCCGTCTTAGCTAAATATACATTCTTCTAAAGAGCTTTATTTTAATCTTTTCCTAACTTCCCACCTCTCACCCCAAACATGAAAACTATACACACTCTCACACACTAATACAATAGGTCTTTTTCTCCTTTTCTTGGTTGCTTTGAAATAAATTTATCATAAAATGAGGGAAAGATTTATCATGGCCTTTAGTGAGTCTATGCCCTTGGATTGTGAACTTCATGAGCATTTCTCAGTATTTTTTCCTGCCCCCTTTCATGGGACAGGATGGCTGGTGTTGAATATCATAAGGTCATTTAGGCTCTGATAACACCTCAGCAAGTTAGATTCTGGTTAACTAGTTTCCCTTGAAGGCAAGCCTTGTTAATAGCTGAGTATTCTGGTGCATTCAGGAAAGTGTGGGGATCCCCTATGGCTGGGTCCCCTTGGAGTTTCAACAGTCTACCTTGTCAGCACTGAGCTCCCAGCAATTGTCAATTGTAGTTCAAGTTTTCTTACTCCCGCACTGGTTCCAAGGCAGTTTTACACTGCTCCTGTAAGCCCTGATTTCCTCTGTGGGCCTGCCTGTCTCTACCATCTTAGGGGAAGCATTTTGCTCTGTGTACTTGCCTCTATTATGGATCCAAGAAGGCTTATTGATTTTTCAGCTTGTTCAGCTTGTTATAATACTCGTGGTTAGGATAGAGTGGCAACTCCCAAGCTCCTTGTGGGACTGGGAACCCTATGACTTGTATAATTTGTATTAGTTCATGTGATTTTTCAGAAACACATGCTGATCAGGAGAGAGAAGTAAATTAGGCTTCAGTAGGTGCCCATCTTCCAAATTTAGGCAAGCATAGGTAGGCTAGGTACAGTGTTTTACAGAGATCAACTTTCCTGTCTTCTGTGTTAAAAAGTCAGGAAATTAGTCCAGTGTGACTGGGCATTAGGCAATCCAGCCAAGTGACTCTAATACTTCTAAGGTATCTTATTTAATCAATGTGGACCCCCCAAAGACACTAGGAATATGGAGATGAGTACAGCTGTTAACCTGGTAAGAATGAGCTAGGCTCCCAGGCCAATGGGCAAATAATTGTAGTAGTTTTCATGATAATTCTGTACCCAGATGGATAACCAATTATACAGACAGAGAAAGTGATCATTTAGGGCCTTGATTAAAATGAATATCTGTCCAGTCTTGAAAGGTGAAGCTGATTCCATGCTTAAAATATAATAGAAAAAAAGTAATATACAAGATCACAAAGGACAAAAAAATGGAATTGACTATAAGCATTAGCCATTGCTACTATTATCTAAAGTCAAGAGTGATACTGTAAGATGGGATTTTTATACTCATTAATTCTAAATGTACAGCTTTAGTTGACTATTATTGAGAATTCCATCAAGCCAAATCAAATGGAAAATGCTCTGTAACTTTGTGACTGTTTTATTCTGTGTCATAGACCATAAAACTTCTTGGGTGGGCTGGGTAAAGGAGGTCAAAAGGGGAAAAATTTGGACAACTGTAATAGACTAACAATAAAAATATTATTATTATATTTTTATTTTAAGAACATTCCTAAATATATGCTCATCTCTTTATTATCCTAAAGATCTCCAGTAATGGTCTCATTCCTTATGAAAATGATGGGCTTATTGTCCTAAAGAGTATTGCTTTTCATCTAGTTTGTTAGTTCCTTATTGGAATAGTTTTTGAGATTAATTTTTCTTCTCTCTGTTTTCTTGCTACTTGCTTGTAGTGAAATATTACAGTTTAAAAGTTATTTCCTACTCTAATTATGAGTTTCTCTTCTCTCTTTGAGTCCTTTCTCTTATGTAGCAGTAAGAAATATTGAGGTCCCACAGGGCAGGGGCATTGTCTACTTTTATAGTGTTATTCTCTTGTGAGGCTGTTATTCAATTTAAAGAATAAATTGCATTCTGTGTGAAATGCTGTAAGGCAAGGTTGACCAGATGACCCAGGTTTATAAGACTTCCATTTTTTAAAGATATACTTTTTGTTACTGTCCTTTTGGAATAGAAGTATTTCCATTCTTCCAGTGTGGAGGGGGTCATGTTCGTAGTTTCAGTTCCAGACCATAGAAATAGGGAGATACAGAAAACACATAGTCAGAACTTGCATTATTTTCTCATGCAACTAAAGCGTCTTTTAAATTTTAGAAGCAAGTTGTGATTGTCCAGCTGAGAAATAATGGTTCTAGAGTGATGGTTAGAATGGATTGAAGTAATTGATTTTAGAGAGATTTAGTTGATCAGGAAATGGTTTTAAAAAGACTTGGAGACTGATTGGATAGGATAGGATGAGGGAAAGGGAAGCAGTAAAAATAATAGGATTGTGTTCTGTACAAGTGATAGCAACCCAATTAAATGACAGGAACCTACAAGGAAATTAATTGATTCTAGTGCAGGAAAAGTCCTGAGAGAGTAGATCAGATGCTCCAGAAATGCCTGGATTCAGGAGTTTAGATGATGTCTGGATGAATAAATCTCTCCAATTCTTTATCTCTGGAGCATTCTTTCCTCCTAGTGGTAAGATAGCAGCAGGAAGCTCCAGGTTCACATCCTCACAGGGTAATGACTCTAGAAGAAAACTTCTCAATATTTTCAGGAAATACACTAAAATTGAGACTCATTCACTAATCTTGGGTGATATGTCAACCCCAGGGGCTAAAGGGCAGAATCTGTCCCACCTGGAGCAAATAAACCTATGGTGGGGATGGAAATCTGAAAAGCTATTAAAAAGATAATAATAATTAGAAACAAAACTGAAAGAAGATTTGTTTATGCCACCATAATTTTATTATTATTTTTACTTTTTAAAATAATTTATTAAAGGAAAGAAATATTTTTTCTTCTTTTCAAAACTAAGAAATTAAATAACTTAGAAACCTGGGATTTGAATTTAGGAAGATTTTTTATATTAAACATAGATCTTTCTATTGCTGGTTCCACAAAAAAATTCAGTTGGGAGGAATCTTCAAACTTTTAATAAGATTTTACCACCGTTATATGCATAATTCAGGTATGATTCAAACATTTTAGAGGTATATTTTTCTCAAGAAAAATATATTTTTGCATCTACCCTCTTTTTGGAATGTTAACAATCTCATTGTTGTTTCAGTTTCTAACCTAATCTATAGAAATAACTAAAAATTAAAGAGCTTAGCCTTAATAGATAGGCTATCAATTAGGTTAAACTTTATTTTTTAATTTAAGATTTTATTTATTATTTTTAGAGGGAAGGGAAAGGAGAGAGGCAGAGAGGGAGAGAAGCATCAATATATTGTTGCCTTTCACCTGCCTCCAGCTACGAACCTGGCTGGAGATCTGGCTTGCAACCTGGTTATGTTGCCCTGACTGGGGAATCAAACCAGTGACCTTTAGGTTCTCAGGCTGGCACCAATCCACTGAGCCATCAGCAGAGCTTAAGGTTAAACTCTTTAAAACCCGAGTTCTCCTATCATTTCCCCCTGTTCATTTTTAGTTATTTCTATAGATTAGGTTACAAGCTGAAACAACACAACATACAAAATCTACACAATTTTGGAAAACTGGAAGGCTTCTGTCTCACAATTTGTCCCCTCTAAAACCCCCAAAGAATAACCCAGCCACCCATTGCCAGGTTGCCCGATTTTAGGTTGTGCCTGGAGTTCCTCCCAATCCAAAATACTGTTTGTTGGGAAATGCAGACAGCTGCAGCATGATCATCTGGGCATCCTTGAGGAAGAGAGACCAAGAATCAGACAGAGAGCCAGAGTCAGCCAGTCCAAGAGCCAGAGACCCCTCCCTTTTTTATTTCAAATCGTCCATCTCATAATTCCATGTGCTCTGGAGGCATTCAGCTTCTCAGCCAATCCCGTGTTCGACTGTTTACTATTGTCTGGGGAAACCTCCTCTTATTGCCCCTTCCTCCTCCTCTCCAATGATCTGATCAGATCTCACTGTATCAGCAACAGATATATAAACCTTTCACCAAAGATGATTCACTCAGCTTTCATCAGATAGAAATACATCTCAATTAGCCCTAATATTGAACTGGGGAAAGATAGGACCAAAAGAACAAAATGCCTGGGAAAGAAAATGATACAGTTTTCTACAAAATTATTAACTTTCTGTTTTTCAGTTTCAGCAAAGCAGGAGTATCACAATACTTTGTTTTTAGGCAGGCTAGTAATATAAAACACTGACCCAGATTCTCATATTCTCATTCTATAAAGCTCTGTGGGAGAAATACATTCCACTGGCAAAATTCAGCCTGTAGAAGTATAACCACAATTATTAGTTTCTTTTCTCCTAGCTAAATTAATTCCCTGGTTATTAAAACAGAAAAAAGATTTTATTATTTTTTTAACTATCTGACTGCAAAGTAGACAAAATAGGTAACTTCTGCTTCCTTTACATCATTAGTTGATAACAATCTTTCCCTTACTGTGTAGTAGCTTTTACTATGCTGATTTTAATTCTGAAAATGAAATTCCCATGGACTGTCAGAGACCAATAATTGAGCTCTGTAAGATTGTAAATTGTGATTTAGTATGACATCTCTCTTCTCTATAACAGTTTTATATCCAGAGAGGCTAAGCCACGACCATCTGTGTTCTTTTAAAGAAACAAATAGACTAGATTATTGGATTTCAATTTTGTAAATTAAGAAGCTGCAAGTTTAATTTTCAAAGCCACACACTTTAAAATACTCAATAATGTTGGAAATTTCTTCTTTCACACTTTTACTTGGTTATAAATTCTGTTTGGGCAGTGATTTTGTCAATTTGAGAAAGTAGAAAGAACATAGTATTGGTAATTAGACTTGGTTCTAATCTTAGTTTTGCCATCAGCTGACCTTTCAATATTCTTGAATACATTTAACTTCCTTGGGCTTAATTCTCTTCATTAGTAGACTAAGGAGATTGAGTAAATTGATCTTTTTTGGTTTTCCATCCTGGCCTTGTACCTGCTGTGATTTGCTCCGATTCTGAGGCTACCTGTTTTGAAAGATTTTGAACTTTCTGTAAAGAACTTTTATTTATTATGTTTATTATAGTATACTCCATATTCACTTTCTGATTGTTGTGCACTTTATGATGTACACAAAGTTTGTATTTCTTATATAGTTACAGAAGCAGAAACCTAATTATGTAAGTTATTTAAAAAGTATGTATCTTATGATGCATCAATATACAAAATAGGCAAAGATCACAGCTTATATTTTACTAGAGGGAGATAGACAAGAAACAAAGAAACCTCATAATATATAAGAAACAAAAAAATGGATACATAACATTATGCTAGAAGTTCATAAATATGTTATGGAAAAAGAAAAAATAGAAGGGGGATTGTGGTGGATTGCTTTATTAAATGGGGGAGTGGAGAAAGTAGGGCTCATCAAGAAGAGGTTACAACAAAAACTTGAAAGAAGTGAAGGAGTTAGCCAAGCCAGTGTCTGGGAAAGAGCTGTTTTAGCAGAAGGAATGGCAAAGTTAAGACCTTAAGGCAGGAATGGGTTTATTGTCTTCATAGAATTGCAAGGAAATCAGTCTAGTTGGGGCTATGTGAGCACAAGGAAAAGTTGTAAAAAGTTAAAAGTATAAATGATTGATTTAATTAATGAGACCAGTATTTCATGTCTTCCTATCTCCATATCCTTTTATAGTGCTCCTCAATGGTGACTCTGGTTTTGACCATGTGACTTGCTTTGGGCTATGGGATGACAGAAAACTTGATTCAAGGGAGCTCTTAGAGAGCCTTTTCGCTTTCTTGTGGAAACCTGCCACTTGGTCATGGGAAAAGCCCAGGCTAGCCTAAGGAAGGGTGGAAGACCACAGGTGCAGAAATGGGGTATTCGCCTGAGGCCATCCCAGACCAGACAGCCCTGTGAACACTGATCATGGACACTACACAGTTCCCCTCATGTTGTCTTTAAACAACACTTGATTCATTCTCAAGTGTTTTAAAATACACATGGAAGAAAGAACCTATGTGCTTACAATGCACCTAGAGATTTTTTATAATAGTCTCTATGTATGTTTGTTGTTTTGGAGTCTAAATATATGTTACTCTCATCTAGTAGTATCCTCTTTAGCCAGAATTTCATTACTGCTTCATTTTTGTCATAACGTTTAATTTAGGTATTTTCCATATGTTGGCCCTACAAAATAAAATATAGCATTTTTCATATGGTAGGAACCAACAAGGAAACTTCTTTAATCCCCTTTTTACACTTTATGGTAAGTAGCAAGATGAAAATGCATTTGTAGATCATTTCCAGGCAAAACTGTAGAGCTCACAACCAACCTATTTCTACCTATGTTCAGTCTCTCTATTTTACTAGAGATGGGAATCATGGCCTATTGAAAAGAAAAAGTCACCATTCTGCTTTTAGCTGGATTCATATATTGCATTTTTTAATTTTTTGTTTGTATGGTGAAAAATGCACATCATAAAGAATGTTGTGATGTAAAAAAAAAAAAAAAAAAAAAGACAATGTGAAATGATTTGTTTAGCAGTGGTAACTAGCTGATCCAAGAAGTGATGTCAGTCAGTGTGATAATGGAAATTGGGGTAATCATGTGGGATCCTATTAGGACTGTAAAAATTTTGCTTTTACTCCAAGTAAAGTGAGTGAGTGTGACATATTGGACAACTGGTAAAATGCCGTATTGGTTCTTTGATCTGTGGAATGAGGACTATAATGATAGAATGGCCAAGTGAAGGCACTAGAGCCAACTCTGTCTAGGAAAACAATAAACTGAAAGGAATACTTTATTCCTGAAAAGTAGTTCAGAGGTAATTGCCACCACCGAAGATGTGAAGATGTGATTTCTACCATTTTTCTATTTAACTTGCCTACTTGGCCTGAGCAGAAAACAGGTTGACCTTGGAGAATGGCAGTGGGTTATTGTAAATTTAACCAGGTGACAACTCCAGTTGCAGCTGCTGTACTAGATATGGTTTCTTTGCTTGAACAAATTAATGCATCCTCCAATACTTTGTATACAGATATTCACCTGGCAAATAATTTATTTCCCCATCCATGTTAGTAAAGACCACCAGAAGTAGTTGGCTTTCATCTGATAAAGCCAACCTTAGGGATATATCAACTGTCCAGGCCTATAATTTATTAAATAAAAAAAATTATTATAATTTAGTTTGCAGGAATCCTGATTGCTTTTCCCTTTCCTTACCACATATTACACTTGTCTGTTACATTATGACATAATGCTGATTGGACCTAGTGAGAAAAAATTAAGAACTACTTTAGACACATTGGTAAAACACTTGCATATCAGAGGGTGAGAAATAAATCCAACAAAAAAATAATGCCCTTCTTCATTAGTAAAATCTATAGGGATTGAGTGGTGTGCACCCCTCACAAAAGAAAGATAAATTGTTACAGCTGACCCCTCCTCCCACAGCTGAGGGGGGAGGGGAAAGAGAGAGAGGGAGAGGGAGAATAAGAATGAGAATGAATGACAATGTGTAGTAGGCCTCTTTCGATTTGGAGATAAAATATTCTTCATTTGGGTGTCTTACTGCAGGCTGTTAACTAGATCACCAAAAAGCTGCTTGTTATGGTGGGGCCAGCACAGGAGAGCGCTCCACAGTCAGCCCAGTCTGCCTGCTAGCTGCTCTGCCATGTGCGCCAAGTGACCCAATAGATCTAAGGGTGCTTGGGGGCTTAGTGTCAGATAAGGATTTTGTTTGGAGTCATTCACAGGCCCTACAGATTAATCATATCTCACAATCTTCAGATTTTGAAGCAAAACGCTGCAATCCTCTGTGGATAAGTACTGTCCTTTTCAGAAAAAGCTTTTGGTTTGCTATTGATTGGGGCTTAGCAATGAACCACTAAATTAACGGGCAACCTGAGATGCTGATCATGAACTGAGTGTTGTCTGAACCACTGAGCCATAAGCCCAGGAGCACTCCATCATCAAATTCAAGTAGTGCATGTGAGCTTTCACTTAAGCACACTTGGAAGGCGTAACTCCCATGAAGAAGTGCCTCTAATGCCCACGTCCCCACCGCTGTTACATTACCTTATCCCTCCCAGCCTTCACCTGTGGCCACATGGGGATTTCTCTATGATCAGTTGAAAGAAAAGAGAAGACCTGGACAGGTTTACATATGGATCTATACAATAGTAAGGCGCAACAAGGAAGTGGATAGTTGTAGCACTATAGCTTTTTCTGGGACATCCTTGAAGGGCAGTGGTGAGGGAGAAATGCTTCCAAGTGAGCAGAACTCTGAGCAGTGCCTCTGTTTATTAATTGTCCTTGGAAATAGAAATGGCCAGATATATGTTTGCATACCAGTTAATAGGCTGTGGCCAATGGTTTGGCTAGAAGGTTAGAGACTTGGAAGGAAAATGATTAAAAAATTAATGACAAGGAGATCTAGGAAAGAGTTCTAGGACAGTGGATAGGCCTCTTTGAATAGGTGAAAAGTGGAAATGTATTTGTGGATTGTGTGACTGTTCACAAAAGAATGACCTGAGCAAAGGAGGATTTTAACAATCAAGTGGATGAAGTGACCAATTCTGTGGATACCAGTTAGCCTCTTTTCCTAACCACCTCTATCAGAACCCTAAAAGGGAAATAAATGATGACAGGTGTCAACTCCAACTATCAATGTGCCTGTTAAGGAAGATTTCTGGTGGCTAATTGGGCTCAAATTTATATACAGGGTCTAGTAGTCATTGCTAAATAGGAGACTCATGCTCTCCGTACTTGTGGGCACCCTGAATTTAGGATGGGTCAGGTGGAGAGTACAGTGATGAATACTACCAACTATAAGTTCATGCTCTTTTTTTAAATTTAATTTTATTGTTGTATTACATTCATCCCATCCCCCCCTGCCCTTCCCCACCTTCCCTATCTCCATTCCCCACAGTTAAATTCATGCTCTTAATGGTCTAAGAATGCCTTTAGGCTTTTCTTTAACAAACTCTCCAGTATTAATATTTAGAAAGCACTTAAGAAGAGTTTCATCTGTAACTTTTCCAAAAAGACCCCTTTGGAAAATGATTGATTGATATTTGGCAGACATCCTTATTGTGTGACAGTTTTGTTACAGTATTTTTAGCTTTGGTATGGGGAGGGGGTAAAATTCAAAGTATGCACTTGTATAACTATTCCCAAAGGTAATGAGAGGATTAAATACAATCAGTTTTCTGCAGTCAGTCATAAATACAGTATTGGACATATGCTGAAACAGACTATAGTGTTTCAGAGAATGAAGAATAAGCTAAAGATATTTTTACTTTAATTTTTTTTTCTATTCAGGAACAAAAAAGCACTTGAAGGTTGCTAAAAGTTGTATACTTGGATTCAATAGCCACCAATATCATAGAAACTTTGGCTAGTGAAATCCAATTTAAGTATGTCACATGTATGGAATAATAATATCTTTATTAAAATCAAAATTTCAAAAGACAGCTGAGATGCTGAAAGCAACTTTATGTAATTTATGATATAATTTTTCATTTAAAAGTTATGCGAACTGGTAGTTTTATAACCAGTTTCCAGAAGAAAGATGTAATTTCAGCTATATATCTGAATTTTAACACTATCTAGCCATTCTTACTGAAAATATTGAACCTGTTAGCAGCATTTGATATATAGCTGGTCTCTCTCCATCTAAATCATCTTTTAAAATTTTACCTCCAGGCACTGCACTTGATTAGCTTTCTTGCTACCTCACCGGCTGCTTAATTCTCAGTTGCCTCTCTGTTCATTCCTTCTCTCTTACTTGACCTAGTAGCATTGGCATGTCCCAGAGCTTAGTCTTTGGACTTTTCTTTTTTAGCCACTCATCTTATTCAGCCTCATCACTTTATTTATTTATTTATTTTATTTATTAGTTTTAGAGAGAAGGGCAGGGAGGGAGGAAGAAAGAGCAAGAAGCGTTAATGTACAGTTGTCTTTCACCTGCCTCCAGCTAAGGACCTGGCTGGAGACCTGGCTTGCAACCTGCTTATGTGCCCTAACTGGGGAATTGAATTAGCTACATTTGGATTCACAGGCCAGTGCCATTCCACTGAGCCACAAGCTAGGACCAGTCTCATAACTTTAAAGACTATCTATATGCTAATGAGTACCAAATTTAAAAAAATATCTTGGCCAAATTGTGCTCCAAACTATATAAACTCATATACCCAATTGCCTATTCATCTCTATGGCTGTCTAATAATCAGAAATGTGACATGTATAAACTTAAAATATTTTTTTTTTCATTATTGATTTGAGAGACAGAGAGAGGGAGAGAGAGAGAGAAACTTCAATTTATTGTTCCATTTATTTGTGTTTTCATTGATTGCTTCTTTTATATGGCCTGACCAGGGATCAAACCCACAACCTTGGCATATTGGGATAACACTCAAGCTAACTGAGCTACCCAGTCAGGGATGACATACATAAAACTTTTAAAATTCCAAATATTCTGTCTCAGTTCTGACCCCTCAAATTCCCCTATTCCCTGGACATCTGCTTGACCTCCATTCTTCCCATTGTCAAACTGAAACCTCACATCTTATATCAAATCTATTAGGAAATGATGGTGGCTCTACAGAATATATTCTCTACTGTTCCCTCTTTGGTCTGAACTACCATGATCTCTTGCTTGAATACTGAGTTACCCTTCAGAAATACAGACTATGTCATATCTTTATTTCACTCAGTTTAGAAAACCACGTCTAGATAAATGGCCAGTATGATCTTTACCGTTCTGCTACCCGCCCCTCCTCTCTGACTCCTCAGACACTTTCCCACACATGTTCAATCAGCTCCAGGGCACTTGATGTTATGTGAACATAGCAGACCTGTTCTTGTTTTGTGGGTTTTGCTCTATGTGTTCTGAATATTATTCTACCAGATAGTAGTCAGGCTAAATTCAGCACCTTATCTAATGATTACTATTTCAATAAGGCTTGCCCTGACTACCATAATTAATACTAAATTCTGAACCCTCACTTCCCTACTGTTCCCCACCTCCAAACTAGACCTTCTGCCTTCCTTTACCATGCTCAATTATTTTACTTTTTTTTTTTTCATAGAATTATACATTTCTGATGCCTTTCCTCAGCCAGGATATAAGTTCCTTAGGAATCTTGAGTTTGTCACTGATGTATCAAAGCACCTAAGGGTATTTGGCACTTTGTAGACGTTCAAAACAGTTTTTGAATTAGTGAATAAATTACTATGAGGAGAGCTCTACATTCTGGGAAAAATCTCATCTTCAGGCAAACAAAACTAAGGAGACAGAGTGAGTATGAAGGGGACAGTAGTTTGAAAGAAAACAAAGATTCCTCGTTATAATCTGACAAGTCCAATTTACACTGTCTTTTATACATTAACATTTTAATGCAAAAAATGTTTAACATTTTCAGATTGTCTATGATAAATAATAAAACTATGGGACCAACATAGTGAAACAATAGGACAATGTAGAACTAATGCAATGCGTTGCTGTGATTTGAGGAATGACCAGAACTCCAAAGCTGAGAGGACTTCAAAGATAACTTCAAAGTACCTGAATTATAAAACGGGGTGATGTCTGGCATGATCTGGCAGGTTTTGAAAGGATACCATTCTGTCTGAGTTATGATAAAACTTAATAAAGATTTATGTGTTTCTTGAATCTAATGATTTGTATATTTCCTTCATCTTTCCCTTCATTTGTTATTATAAGTCCCAGCTGTTTTTGTATGCATTTTTAAAGGATTGTGTGCTTTATATTTTCCTGGTAGAGACTGTTCGGATTATTTCAATTTGTGAAATGTATTTATATTTTAAAAACTTCACAACAGAAAGGGAATCCTTAGAACACAGAAAAAAAAAAATACAAGTCATAGCGTGTATTGTTAGTTTCCTTAAGCCTGAAGAAAGCATAAGTCAATGCTTAATATAGCTATCTGAGTTTTAATATTGATGTGTTTAACTGATTGAAGTGAAACTAGACATTAAAAAGAGATGAGAGAATTGAATAAAAAACAGCATAAATTTTTTGTGGGGACCACAGGGTATAAACTTAAAGTAGGTGAACATTGACCAAAAAATATTTTCAATGTTGAAATTCCTTTGATAATTGGATATAATGTGTATGTCAAGAATAAAATTTTCAATAACACCCTTTGGGTTAACCTAAAGCAAATTGCTTGGTTAAAATTTTTTAATAATTAAGCATCTCTGGCACATGTTAAAGTATCTATTTTTGATGGAAAAATGGGTATAATTTATTCTTATTACTTAACATGCTGAAATACAATAAGAAGATTTTAAGCCTATATGAAGCAATATTAAACACTCAATATGACTGTTAATTTTTAAAAAGTTATAATTGGAGTGCGACATCACTCAAAAGTGTTACATATAGCAGGGGAAGGAACCACCATCCTGGGTGCCATTTCCCTGACCGTGACTATTTTCTACTCTGGTGTCACCATGAGGTTATGGGAATAAATGAAGTTGGTGTAAGATTGTTTCCATGGAGGAGGGAGGGAATGGGATTTTTGGAAAAAATGCTTTTATAAAAAGTGAAGTTATTAATGTTTACACTAAATTGTATTTTCTTACAAAAAATATGAATGTTTCTGCTTTAAATGGAGTTTTAATTTCTTTGTTACTTTAATTATGCTTAAATAACCAGCTGTAAAATGTGAATGTGTATGAAGTCCACATAAAGTAATTATTCAAACTATCAGCTTTTTGCAAAAAGATTTTATTTATCTATTTTAGAAAGAGAAAGGCAAGAAATATCATATGCACCCTAATCAGGGAGGGACTAAACCAGCAACCTAAGCATGTGCCTCACTGGGGTTTGAGCTGACAACATTTTTGTGGGATAATGCCCAACAACTGAGCCACACTGGTCAGGGCCAAAATATCTAGTTTTTAATAAAATATTTTAAATATGGCCCTGGCTGATGGCACAGTGGATAAGGAGCCCGCCTGTAAACCCAAAGGTCGCTGGTTCAATTCCCAGCCAAGGTACATAACCAGGTTGCAAGCCAGGTCACCCGCCAGGTCCATGGTTGGAGGCAGGTGAAAGGCAACCATACATGGATGTCCCTCTCCCTCTTTGCCTCTCTCCCTTCCACTCTCTCTAAAAATAATAAATAAAAAATCTTAAAAAAACAAAACACTACAGGGAAAAAAACAGTACAATGAGCACCATATTTTAAAAGATAAATAAATAAAATATGTTGAAGCAGAAAAAGTCTTTAATTAGTTTAAAAACAATATAAAATTATATATAATGAGTTCAATTTTCATTTTATTGTAAAACTTTATGTTATTTTTATTTCTGAAAATATATCACAATAATGACAAAAATAATACAAAGTTTTCTCATATTAAAAATACAAAGTATTACAAAATACTTCCAATGTGAAAAAACTAAGACTGCAGTGTGCTGTCTAAAGTGATTTATGATCTTCCAATGCTTATAGTAATGTCAAGTTTCAATGTTGAATCACACTATTATAATGTGTCAAGCAATTTTAAAAGTACGCTAACAGTTGACTACACCTGTTTCCACTTTGCAAATCCTTTCAAGTTCATGGCACTTTGATCGAAGGGAAATATTTAACTTATGCCTTTTCCTTTTCAATCTAAAATTTGAAAAAAATTATTGCATTTTGTATAATATATTAACATTAGTGAATAATAAATTATTAAGACTAGTAATTCTCTTTTATCTGATTATTTGTAAAGGGATTTTTCCACATAGTTTCTTTGGGTTATTTCCAAGGAAGTAAGTGGACCAAAATGTGGTGAAATTCCACTAAATAATATTACTATATCCTAATGAAAAAAGTCTTTTAACACTTAATCAAAATATTTTGGGTATGCATTTCTAAATTATGTATACACACACACACACACACACACACATTCTCTATTTAAATATTTAATAGCATCTTATGGTTAAGTCCCAAGTAAGATGCACCGATCATGTAGTTATTTGGCATTTATGCCAGATTACTTATTTTTGGCAGCTTGAAGCACAATGGGGTTCTTGACACTTACATGGCCTAATTGTCATTGGGACTTACCATTTCTCTGTTCAGTTACACCCAATAGGGGGAAACTGTAGAGATAAAATAAAGCTATCTTGCTATTATTTCCCTCATTCTTGGTACATGCATTTAACTAATTCTGGATTACATAAATAAGGATTCAGGGAAGCACATTTAAACTGTGAAAATAACAATGACTACATAAATTATTATAATAAGAGGCTGAAGCTTTTGGCAAATAAAATATAGAGTGCACAGGTAAATTTGACAATGTTTACTTAGTATAATTTCATTCTTTTCCTTATGACTTAGACTTTATGGATCTTGATTCTATAACTTTCAGACACTCTCTAGTTTTATGAGGCACTGTTAGAAATTGTTTTCTCAGTCCACTGTTGAATTTTAATAAAGGGTTTAACAGTGTCTTAATCCAAATAAGTTATAAATTAAATACGAAAGAATCAGGTGCAGCCAAGAAATTTTCCTCAACAGAAATATCATTGTAATTATAAGGTAAGGGTTAGTTGAAAAATTTCAAACCATGTTATTAAAATACTCAAGGAGAAATTTTAAGGATATAATGTAGTGTGCTATTTGGGTGAATTCTTAAACTATAAAGTGCCTTTAAAAAAATAAAAGATATTTATGTCTTCGATAGCCCAATTTAAAAAATCACACATGAGAGCAGGAATCAACCATATTTTTACTGAAAAGAGCATCATTTTAAGGGAAATTTCAATATTCCTATGATAGATTATTCAGATACTCATTAAGAATAGCTTTTGAATTAGTTATCTGTGTTTATTGTTACAGAGAGATTAGGCTCCGAATAAAATCTGGAGACACAGGAATAGCTGGATATACTCTATAGAGCCAAATATTGAACAAAATGGGAGGATGTAAAGTATTTTTTCTTATTTATGGGAAAGGAGACAACCTTTAAAAAACCTTAGGGTACTTTTCAAAGAGAGGTAGACTTACACCTCTATAGGGTGGGGCTGGTAAAAAATCAACAATGATTAGCCTAAGAAAGAAAAGATACAATGTTCCCAATATTGACAATGTTTTCTCTACCACAAGCTAGTAGCAAAGGTATTTCTGAGGTTGGAGAGGATTTAATATTCTGCCATGCCTATAATAGAGTTTTGAACAATGGTACCCTGGAAAAAATGAGATAGAATGTTTCTGAAATCTTAAGGTTTTCATTCAAACTCGTATTTGTTCATTTTCATTTTCTTGGGCAGCATCAGCATTATACTCAATCAGTTTCTCTGTTTAAATTCTTGGCCACAATACAGCACCTCCCTAAAACATGTTGATGATCTGGAATAATGTTTATTTAAGACATCAAGTACTAGTTATACATTTTATTTTTCCTTCCAATTACCTTCAATTGTGGGTTTCTTGACTTTCACAAATGACATATTTCATTAAGCATTTCATCCTAATTAGCCTCTTGATGATCAAGCAAATATCCCAGTATACACTCTAATTTATTATAATACTCAACAAGGAAATGTGTTGATGATTAAAGGTTGAAAAAATAAAGATAACCACAGTATCAAAATCAGAGGCAAGGTAGGGAAGATAAACACTTAAAAATAGCTACTGCATGGTGGTAACTACCAAGATAGAAAAATAGGCTCTGGAACAAAGAGATAAGACCAGTTTTTCTCTCCCATGAATGACTGAGTATGTTTGTATCTCTTTTGCTCAGGAATACCTAAGGAAAGAATTGATTAGAAAATCTACTTTAGCCATATTTTGCCTATCAAATTCTGTTTCTTTTTAAATGAGCCCCAAACACTATATTCACCCTTTTGCTCCTTATTTTTTTTATCATGGCTTTCATTCTGATTTTTATGTCATATTGTTATATCTTACTGAATGATCAATTAGTCAAGCTTAAATGCCACAATTTGTCTCTCCCTTCTTTAGTTTTGATGAACATAAATAGTGTAACTAAAGAGATGACAGATAAAACTGCAAGAAATCATTAAAGTAGCATGGAAATGAGCATACAATACAATAGAGGATGCTCAGACTGCACACTTGTAAATTTAATTTCTTTACTCAATTGCAATTTTAGTAGCCTAGTTTGAGTGACTCTACTCGATAGGTACATAACACAGGTGTATATTTTAAAGATATATTATCATTGAATTTACTCACTGATTCCAAATGGCATTTCTATAAAAAACTTCAAGTAAAGGATTTTTGAAACTTATAATGAAAACCTTTCAAGTTAAATAGAGTACTCACAATTTGGATTCCTTACCTGTTATCCATTATTCAGGTTATTAAAACATTATCTTATTTCATTTGATAATCTTCATGCCATTAGCAATTCCAACTCAATATTACAACTGTAGATGACATACTACTTGTTTATCAACGTGTTTCCCCCTTGTCTCATTTTTCTTTGATTTTTTTTTTTTTAAGATTTTATTTCATTATTTTTAGAAAGAGGGGAAGGGAGAGAGGCAGAGAGGGAGAGAGACATCAATGTGTGGTTATGTTTCACCTGCCTCCAGCCACAGACCTGACTGGAGACTTGGTTTGCAACCTGGTTATGTGCCCTGGCTGGGGAATCGAACCTGCGACCTTTGGGTTCACAGGCCGGCACCTTAACCACTGTGCTACCAGCCAGGGCTCATTCATGATTTTTATGATTAGGTCTTTTGGAGTCATTCTTTCTGTTTTGCTTTTTACGTCTTCTCCTTGACTTCAAATCTACTATGCCTTTTGAATATTATCTTTGACCTTGTTGAGCTGCATTAAATTATGCTTGAAATCTTTATACAGTATTTCACTAGGTATAAGGGTGACTTTCCATCCTGGCCAACATACTGAACGGATCGACCCGTACCACCCAATCACGTACACTATTTCAGGATGTGCACTGCCTTTAGCTCTTTACCAAAACTCTTTCAAAACTACTTATCTGTTGTAGCTCCCGATCTATGGTGAAAAGCTAAACAAATCTAATTTTACCAAATGTGATCCTGAAAACCAAAATGATGAACTGCTACACATTTTGGACAAAGTATCTTATTTACACGAAGACCCTCTGGAAACATACATTTAGCCATAGAATGAAGAACAATGGCAGATATTTCTGGTGCAGGCTAAAGCTCAGGGGGACATACTTTAGGGGCTCACATGAGTTTTGGGGGATTACCTGAGTTTTGGGAACTTTTGAGTTTGTGTTTCATGGGTGGGCTTTTACTGTATATTTCTTTGTCATTGTATATAGGGTTATTTAAGGTAATCTTCATTATTTATGGTAAAATATCCTATTGGCTGGTTGCTTTGCTATTATCCCTCACAAACAACATGGATCTTTAAATTTTTGAAGGATGAAGCGTGGCAATGATAGGTATCATTATCCATGGCATTTACTATTGAGCTAAATTAAATACTATTAGCATTACTAAGCACTTACTGTGAGCAAAATAATATGCTTGTGCCACATGAGTCTAAGTGATTATGCTAATATAAGAAGAAACATTTCACAACATGCCCAAGAGTCTCAGACTTTCTACCAAACTCCTCTGGACTATATCTTTCAAACTAGTGAAGACAAGGGATGGAAAACACATGGTTTTCCAGGTATGAGAGTTCGTTTGGAATAGGCATTTTTTAGGTGAAAATGTTGAAATTTCTGGCATATTTTAATGCTTGTTGAAAAATACTTGAAATCTTGTACATATGGTAAGCATCATGCCTACCCAAGTATTTTTCCTTTCCAAATTTCCCTTTGTAATTTTCAAAATGTGTGGGGTTAAGATGTGAATTACATAAGCATCTGGAACCTGCTTTTCCTTAATATGGAACAAAAGGTGTGAAATAAGGAACACGTCTGCATGCTGGTGTGTTTACAAATCACTTTGGGTTTTCCCCAGGATTCAATCATAGTGTGATTGAAGGGTGATGATGTTTACACATTAGGCTCGAGGCTGATGCATCTTCAGGAAAACAGTCCAGCAGCTGCTGCCTTGCTGATGAGCCATAGGAATCAGACAGGCCAATGTGGAAGGAAGTAAGGACAGAGCAGATGGGCAGAAGGGAAGAATGAATGCTGACTCACACTTCAGGGCACAACCCCCAGTACTAGTCAGTGGCAAGTTCTTTTAACACCTTATTTGCACCAGAGACATCTCATCAGACTTTTTTTCCAAGGGAAGTTTCCCTAAGTAGGATGCTCTTTCTTGAGCCAAAAGCTGATCTGTGTTCTTAAAACTGAAGGAGCATTTGTTGGAAGTTTTGATTGCTGTTTCAAAGCTGAAACATGGAATATGTTTTAAGACAAAAATTTTTATGTGTATGTGAGATTGGAAATATTTATTTATTTAATGAATTAAAACAAATTGCTTGACTTTCTTCACAATGGCATTATTAAGATTCTATGTAGGCAAATTATGTAAATCCTACTTAAATCAGTTATGTCACAATAAACTAGCAAAACTTAAATTAAAAATAATTTAGAAAAATTCTGTCTCCATATATCACATATACTTCTATCATTAATTGATTTTTAAAAAATAATTTCTAACTTAAAAATTTTTGAAATGTTAGTAAGTATTATGACATTCCTCTGCTCATAATTATTATTTAAACTTATATTTTGAGCAACTGCTAAGCTATTTTAATGATCTTTCAGTTTTCTACCTAAATATCTAATGTTGATGGCTTCATCAATTTAATAAAAACAATGATTAAAGTAAAATAATGCTGCAATTTTTATATTATGGGAACACTTAAAAATTAAAATATGCCTACACTAATAATAGTTGAATATAGAATTGGGATATTCTATACATCATGCTCTCTTTAAGGTATATTAATAACACAGACTATATAACCTAATTTACATAGGCATTTAGACAGGCACATTGATTGTAAATTCAGTCTTTTGACTTGCCCTGGATGGGTAACATTCTTACATATTACATTTTAATTAAAAAAATAACGATCATGTTGAGAAGCATTGGTATGACCTATTCTCAAAAAAGTGAAAAAAAAAAAAGAAAAGAAAAGAAAAAGAAAAGAAACCTAGCTGTCTCTCTCTTTTTTTATTTTTTAAATCCCTTCTCCTTTGGGAATGTAAAGCTATTACACAGTTGTCTCAGCTGCTACTTGGCATTCAAACTGGATCCTTGAGCTGCCAGACATGTCTAAATCCCCCTCTCTTCAACTTTCCCAAGTACTTTACACTTACAGCACAGCACCCATAAGCTGCATCTCCAAGGGAACACCCTACTGTCAGCTGCAGGAACAGTCTCTCCAGGAAGACTTTGCACACTCATAAATTGACATGCATCCAGCCATCTACCTCAGTGGACTTCTCAAAGGCCATTTTGTATTCCAAACTTGTTCTTCTAAGGCATTCCTCTAGGACAGAAATACTCCAAATTTCCAATCCAGAAATTTCAGACTCACATAATTTGTTGCATTATGTGGCAATAATTTTCCCCCCCAAATGATGAAATGTCCATTTGAGTGCTTTAAATGTTTTGCAAAAGTTTCAAGTCCAGATGAATAACTAGTGATGGCATGCATCATTTCTTCATTTAATCAAACTGTGTGTGTGTGTGTAAACACCGATATCTGAGGCAGAAAACCACGTTTAAATACCTGCTAGGTTGTGTTTGAGTATTAACGTGACAAGGAGCTAGTTTGAGATCTGTATTAACAGATATTTTGTAAGAAGGCAACGTTAATGTGCCCCTGGAGCTACTATTTAAATGACTTTAGCTTTATGATCTTTTAATGTGGGCCCCTTCAGCCTGGAAATGAGGTGGATTTTCCATCCTCTGACTCAAATCTGCTCAGCAGGGTAGCTTCCCTGCTGTCCTCAGAGCAGCTCTTAGCGGCAGCAGAATAAGTGTACTGCAGTAACATTGATTGCTCCAGCCTACGTTGTTCCACAGCTCTTAGCAGCTCCACTTTTTGTTGGGTCTGTTTGCACCTGCTCGCCAAACAGCCAGATCTTACTTATCTCCAACTGGTCTGAATGTCAATTCCAAAAAGAGAATGGCTGCCCTGCCCAGAAAAACCGTACAGTGCTTCTGTGAGAACTGTGAGGAATTGATTGCCTGTTATTGCTGAGGTCTTCAGGAAGATAACAGGAAAGGTCTGCCAAGACAGGGGTTTTATTGTGATTAAGATCTTAGTTCTAAATCAAGACATGGCAGCCAGTATCCCTAAATCACTCCTACGTAGACACCGGGGAGAAGGACAGAATGCATTAAGTGAATTTCCAGCAATATTGAGCGTTACAAATTCCCCTGGCCTTCCTGGAAGCTTCACATGTGGATAAGTAACACCTTCTTGATATTTTCTTTCAGATTCCTGAGGATCAGTTGTCAGCTCTTTGAAATGTCCCTTTCAGTATAAGACAGGAGCTGCTATTGTCATAATTTGGTAACACATAGGAAGTAGTTTGGCCTTAAGTGTCAAGAGTGATCAGTGTGATGGCAAAATTGTTCATCTTAATGTTTAAATGCCACAATACTTCATATTAGCAATTAATAACTGTCACCATCTTTATACATGAGGTTCTTGTTGTGCCTTATTCTGATATAATGCCAAAACAATATTCAAATCAACTTTCAGGCAACTTTTCCTGATAAAACACTCTGAATTATTAATTCTTATAATGCAGTTAACATGTGCTATATCATGTTTGAAGACGTATAAGGTGATTTGCACATATGTTTCTTTTTTTGTTGTTTGCTTTTTTGGTTTGATCCATAACTTAGATTTTTATAACATTTGTAAAGCTAGTTAAACAGATTCACCATTTTGGACTTTTTAACTTATCTACCAATAATTTGAATATTGGAACAATTTATTCCCTTTGCAGTGAAATGTAGTTTTTGATTTTTTTAAATGAAAAACATTTTCCAAGTTTAGATTTAAAATAATTTATCTTAGAAAATATCATTATGAAATACACAATAATTGGCCAAGTCAAATAACAGCAATGTAATAATTAGTGGGAGAAGTATGTATCCTTTTTTGGAATGGAAACCTGGAGATTATTTCCCCCTCAAAGAGAATTATCCACTTAAAACATTACAACAATTTCCCTACTTTGTAAAAATTGAGAAACCATAGGAGGGCTTTGCTAGATGTGATACAGAAACTGGACTTGACCAAGTTGTTAATAGTACTCTTAGAGCATTCTGTTTGGGAGTTCCTTGAACATAACAGTGGGGTTTCTGAGAAGACAATTTGATCATTGACAGGATTATGTCACTCCCAAGACTGTCTGCTTTAGGAAGCCATTATTTGCCTCACAGTTCTTGCTTCACAGTAAATCCAGCAGGCTTGCTTGCTCCAGGTAATTTTTCATTAACTTTGATTGAAATGTTTGTTTTAAAAGGCAAATATGCTGAGGTAGTCAAACACAGAATTTTAAAATACAGATCATTCTCTATGTGTTTTAATATGATATTAAAATAGTTTATGTAAGAAGACCACAGGTCTGTACAAATTCCTTGTTAAGGTCAGAACAAGAATATTTAGAGGTATGAAAATAAAATATCTTATTTGTGAATAAGAATTTAATGATCTGATTTCTGAGGAACAGACATTTTTATTGTAAACCCTTGTCATAAAAAAACATCAAATGGAATACAAGAAATTGACTAACTTAGATCTACCTAAACAAAAATGTACTAGATTGTCATTCTCATCTGCCACTTTAAATGAAAAGGAAATAATGAGTAAGGATACCAGTAAACTAAAGTGGGTAGAGGGAATTGGGTTTGTTAAAAGGAGGAATTATGTAAATATTTCCTCAAAATGTTTCCATAATTGAGCACATGTCAGGCATGTTTACTTCTGGATGTTATAGAACATGACCTCTTTGTTAAGATCTGTAAGGGAAACTGTTTCTAATCTGTTGGTATATAACATATTATCCTAAAATTTGGGGATTGAAAACAAGCATGTATTCCCTCACAATTTCTTTGGGTCAAAAATTTGAAGATGGATTAGCTGGGTGGTTCTGGGGCAGAGTCAAATCAAATTATTGGCTGGATACACTGTCATCTGAAAATTTAACCAGAGCTCTAGGATCTACTTCCACCATGGCTCAATTACAGGACTATTGGCAGAAGGCCTCAATTCCATGATGGTTTTTGCAAGAGGCCTCAGTTCCTGTGTAACTTTATATAAACCCTTATATAAAATTACTGCAGTAATATGGCATCGAGTTTTCTCCTGAGCGCTTAATCCAAGAGAGAATAAAGAAAAAGTTTCAAAGTCTTCAATCATCGTATCTTAAAAGTCACACACTCTGACTTCTACCTTTTTCTATTTGATGAAAGCAGGTTACCAAATCCAGCCCACACTCAATGGGAGAGGGATTAATCTCTACCTTTTGAAGGGAGGGATATAAAATATTTGTGGATATGTTTTTAAATGACCACTTTCTTTACTTTTATTTTACTTAAATTTTTCTAAAAAAATATTCTGTTCTATCTTGATGCATTTTTTAACATTTTTGTCTTTAGTTATTATTCCCAAATCTTAGATATATTGGTACCTTTGAATGAGCTGAAAAAGCGCAATTTCACAAGGACAGCCTCTTATCTAAAGAAATGAAGTTTCTAATTATTAAAATGTCAAAGAAAGTTGAAATTTTAAAACATCAAGTAACATACCTGATCCACCTAATATACAAATTATATAAACCATGGAATGCTGATTAAGAGTCCTCAGAAAAATGACACCTTAAACAAACAATGTGAAACGTATTTTTTATAGACTAGAGAAAGCCAGTAATAGTTTAGGTTCTTCAATTATTGTATTTGACAATCTATAGTCTAAGGTTGTAATTATTTGAGTACCACAGCCTCTGCCATGTGCCTGATTTTTCTTTGGACTCAGTCCTACACAAAGGTATTAAAGATGAATAACTCTAGAAGTCTTTTCCCACCAATTTAAAAGTTAGCAAATAGTCCTAATATTCACTGTTTTTTTTAGGTTCTCCTTTAAAGACAGTAGATTTTCACATTTTTTTTTGCCATTCAATAATAACAGTGTCTGTGTCCTCCAAAATTTTAGACTCATGCAATGCCACTCAAATGAAATAATGCATGTAGATATATGATTAATAAATATTTTTGTAAAATTGTAATTTGGCATACTAAGCTTTTAAAAATAATGTTTCACAGATAAATCATTTTCATATTTGTATGAATAATTTCACCAAAGTTATACAGGCCCAAATTTTATATTTTTAAGAGAAATATCTATTTTTTTATATCTAAACTAGGATTAAAGTTACATATAAAAAGTTAATGAAAAATATTGGAGCAGTCATTAAGATCATAGTTTATGTTTATTGACTAAGTTTTAGGGTAAGTTGAAAAAAGTAAAGAAAATGTAAAATATTAGAAATAATATGGTAATTCATTTAGAAATATAATGTTAGGCTAATGGTTCGGACAATATAGAGTGCACTTGTTTATTTTTGTCCCTGCCCACTAAATCCAACTATATCTTTTGGATATAAGAAACAATTCAAGAAAAATTGTAAAATGTGGTAAGAAAACAGCAAACTGGTTTGAGATCTCAATACTAGAGGAAACACACAGTGGCAGGAAATGTTCTGCCCCCTCAGCTGAAGAAGGTCACCCAGACCCAGTTTTCTGACTCTAACATAGCAACATAAGTAAGCCCAGGTAGACTTGTTCCTCCTTTATATGTAAAGGGAGTATTTCTTACAGTATCAGGTGTGGTAAAGCCACCAGGAAAGGCAATTGATGGAGAGCGCCACCAAGTCTGAGACTCCTCCCTTCCACTGAGGAAAAGGAGGAAGCACAACAACTGATAACAGGAACATGGATACAGTGGCTTCTAAATGGAAACCACCTTTTTCTTCTGATGCCATGACTCTCCTCCCCCACCCACAGACATGGAGCAGGTAGGCAGAATTGGCAAGAGGAACCGATTTGTAGCAAGCTGCCAGGCTGCAGAAGGTTCTTTGATCCAATGGGCCTTAGACCCCCTTCTCTGTTCACAGATACCAGGGCAGCCTTGGGCATCAACAAGGGGAACCCTGCCATAGTTTTTATTCACTAGTCACCCTGATTGCAAAGGAAACCCCTTCCTGTGGGCAGCACCAATAAAAACGAGTGGAAGTCTCAGTAGCACCAGAAAAGCCTAGTAAATAAAAAAAACACCACAAAGGTTTTGAAAATTAAACTGACATTGAAACCACAGCTCACTAGAGTAGGACAAGACCTATGTGTTAAACCTAAACAAAGTGATTTTCTTCTCAAATAAAATACTTAAAAAGGACCTAGAACTTCCTAACATAATAGACAAAATGTCTGTGATAGAACTGGAAAGCACTTGTCACACTAAGAATCAAGAAAACAGCAACTTGGATTAGAAGACATTAACTGGTGCCAGAACAGAGTTGAATCACATGCTGAAATGATCTGATGAAGATGATTGTAAAACAACATTATCAAATGTATTATTAATCAATTGCAAATTATTTTAAAACAAAGAAAAATGGAAAATTTCATCAAAAAATAGAAATTTAAAAAAGAAGCAAATGAAAAATATATTGAAAAATACAATAATAATAATGACTTTTTAAAAATTTGCTGGAGTGTTTAATAGATTTGATGACAAAGGAAAACCTTCAGAAATGTATAAAATGTACCTAATTTAAAAATAGAGATTATATAGAGTAAAAAAATATTGAACAGATACTTGGACCTCTGAGATCATAGGATTCATGTCATACTTCAAGAAAAGAAGCAACAAAGTGAGGCTTTTAACACTTCCTTTTCAAACATAAAGGCAATGTTAAAAGAACCTTTGAGCATCAGGAAAGAAAAAAAAAAAAAAGAAAGGTACAAAAATATGTATACTTACAATAGACATTTTTAATGAATTTTATATATCATACTGATAAGTAAAACAAAATTATATCATTATTGGTATACAAAAATGCTTTTGATTTCTGGATATTGACTTTATATCCAGCTATTTTGCAAAATTTGGTTATTAGGTCGAGTAAGTTTTTGGTGGAGCCTATCAGGTTTTGTATGTACACTATCATATTATTTGCAAATAATGACAGTCTGACTTCCTACTTTCCAATTTGGATACCTTTGATTTCTTTTTCTTCTCTGATGGCTATGGCTAGAACTTCCAAGAGATATTGAGCAGAAATGGAGAAAGTGGACAGACTTGTCTCATTCCTGATCTTAGGGGGAAAGCTTTTAGTTTTTGCCCGTTGAGTATGATATTGGCTTTGGGTTTCTCATATATGGCCTTTATGATGTTGAGGTATGCTCCCTCTATTCCCATTTTGCTGAGGGTTTTTATCATAAATGGTTGCTACACTTTATCAAATGCTTTTTTATAATATCAGCTGCTATCCCAAACAATGATATTTAAAGACAGGAAAAGTAAAGAGCTATTTGAATGGAAATGAGGTTTCCACATTTCAGTCAATGTGGTCAAATGTTGCTATAAGCAGACTGTTAAAAGTTCCATCTGTAATACCTGGAACAACCACTATAAAAACTATAGAAGGAGATAAACTAAAAAACAAACAAACAAAAAACCAAAACACTATAAACAAGTAAAGATGGAATTCTAAAAAATATTCAAGTAACTTATAAGAATATAAAAACAGAAGGATGGGAACCGTAGGAAAGAAACAGAAAAATTTTAAAAAGCAGACGTAAGTACTATCAATAACTACCTAAAATGTAAATGGCCAAAAACCAAAGACTGAGTGGATTAACAAAGTAACCCAACTGTATGCTGTTTACATAAAACTCATTTCTAATTTAGTGATGAATGTTGGTTGAGAATAAAGTGATGGGAAAATGATATACCATGTAAACAATAAAATAAAAAAGCAGGAATGGTTATATTAATATTACAGATTTCAGAGCAGGGAATTTACTAGAAACAAATAGGGACATTACATAATGATAAAGAGTGGACATCAGTAATGGTGTAAACAATAAAAATAAAGTTAATAAAAGATTAATTCAGCCCTAACTGGTGTGCCTCAGCTGGTTGGATGTCATCTTGAAAAGCGAAAGGTAAGCAGTTCAATTCCCAGTCATGGCACATGCCTGGGTTGTGGGTTTGGTCCCTGGTTGGTGCTCATACAAGAAGCAGTCAATAGATGTTTCTCTTTCTTTCTCCCTCACTTCTCCTCTCTATATATAAATAAATAAATAAAGTTTAAAAAAGATTAGTTCATCAGAAAGATATATTATCCTAAATGTGTATGCACCAAATAGAGCCTTAAAATATATGAAGCAAAAACTGATAGGACCAAAAGGAGAAATATACACATTTACAATGGGGGATTTCAACATCCTCCCCCCACTCAGCTCCTGATAGAAATATTAGACCAAAAAATGAGGAAAGATGAAGAGCTGAACAAAGTCAACCAACAGGATCTAACTGACATACATATATGAGAGTCTCCCCAGAAACTGGTGAATATTTCTATATTTTACCAGCATATATGACACATTCATTAAAATAACCTGGACCACAAAACGAGTTTCAACAAATTTAAAAGAATTGAAACAATGTAGAGTGTTTCTCTGCCCAGAATGTAATTAAACTAGAAATGAGTAACAGAGAGAAACCAGGAAAATCTCTAAACATATAAACAACAAACACACTTCAAAATAATCCATGGGCAAAAAAAATGTATAAAAATACATAAAAGTTAATGAGAACAAAAACATAACTTATTAAAATACATAGGATGTAGCAAAAGTAGTCCTGAGAGAAAAACTTACAGCACAAAGTGCTTACACTAGAAATGAGGAAAGATTTCAAATCAATAACCTAAGGTCTTACCTCAAGAAACAAGAAAAAAAAGAAGGAATAAATCCAAAGCAAGCAAAAGGAACAAAATGATAACAAGTGGATATCGATTAAATTGAAAATAATGAAATAAAGGAAATTAATAAAACAAAAAACTGGTCCTTAAAAGAAATCAATAACATTGATAAACTTTGTCTAGCAAGACTAACAAAAATAAAAGTCAGAAAGAACAAAATATCAATAATAATACAGGGTGTGGCAAAAGTAGGTTTATTGTTGTGAGTTCGTAAAACAGTTTTTTCTTGTATTATTATTATTGTTGTATTATTTTCCATATGAATAACTGAAAACCTAATTTTGTCCCAGTCTATAAATTTTTCTTAGGAAGGGGTTATATATTATCAGTCTTTTAAAAATTAAGGAGGGGAGGCTCTGAACCACTTCCTATTGCTAAAATAGACAACTTAGAAGCAATAGAATACTTAGCAATAAAAAGGAACAAAGTATTGGCATATGTAACACAATGGATGAATCTCCAGAGAATTATATAACCTCAAAGGTTATTACTCTACAATTCCAAAATATTTTCGACATGACAACATTTAGAAATGAAAAACTCAGTGATTGCCAGGGAATAGGGTAGGTGGGGTATAGGTGGGTGTGATTCTAATGGAGCAACAGGACAAATACTTTTGCTGATGGAACTGTTCAGTTTCTTGACTGTGGTGGTAGATACATGAATCTAAACATGTGAAGTAATATGAAGAACCAGATACACATATAAATGAATAAAGGTAAAATTGGTAAAAATCTGAATAGGATAGATGAATGACATCAATATCAATAACATAATTATGATATTATAGTTTTAGAATATTACCATTAGAAAAAAATGGGTAGAATGTACATAGGATCTCTTAGTATTATTATTTTTTTAAAGATTTTATTTCATTATTTTTAGAAAGAGGGGAAGGGAGAGAGGCAGAGAGGGAGAGAGACATCAATGTATGGTTGCCTTTCACCTGCCTCCAGCCACAGACCTGACTGGAGATCTGGTTTGCAACCTGGTTATGTGCCCTGGCTGGGGAATCGAACCTGCGACCTTTGGGTTCACAGGCTGGTGCCTTATCCACTGTGCTACCAGCCAGAGCCTATTATTATTATTTTTAATTTTATTGTTGTTGTATTATATCCATCCCCTTTTTGCTCCCCTAGGGTTATTTTTTATACTAGCACATCAATCTATACTTTTCTCAAAATTTTAATAAAAACTATATAATTATTGTCAGGCTCGAAGTATCTCTTATGTCTGTGCATGGCTGGGTCTTTCCTGTGGGTCAGCCAGGGAGACAGCCTAGCACTCTGGCACCCCAGAACACTGAGCCCCAAGAATAAGAACATAGCAACTAATGTCACCTTGGGGTATACCCCAAGCCTCTTTGTTCCAATGTATACATATAAGATGCCCTAACTGTAAGCCAGGATGATGCTACTGTGTGGGAGGGTGGACAAACCATGCATGGAACACTGACACCCTCAGCACCGGGCTGTGTAGAAAGGAGAGTGGGGTGCAGAGACGTCCAGACTCTGCAGTCGTTAACCTAAGTGCAGCTGTGATAGGAGTGGAATAACCATGTGAGAGGACACAGACACTCTAGTTGCCTGGCAGAGTGGTCAAAGCCTGCCACCTGCAATAAAGCATTCCAAATCTCCTCAAGGCTCCGAGTAAGTCCATGTTTGTCACCAGAACTGAGGCCTCCCCACTATCAGAACCTGCTGGTCCAGAATCCCTAGTACCTGATAGGTACTGAAACTTTTAAAATAGCTGTTATCTTTAGAGATGCCATTTACATGCTTTTTTTTTTTTTTAAATCAGGATGCTATAATTTCTACTTCATATTCTACCCAATTTCTCTATTCTGTTCTTTCTTCTTCCTGCCTTCTTGTACTTCTGATTCTATGTTATAATTTTTCTCTAGTCTCAAGATTATAAGGACTATACATGAATTCCTCTAACCTTCCAACTTGGAATCCCTTTACAGTGCCAAGAAAACTTTGTAAAATATTATTGGCCAAGTCTTATAACAGTGAGTTTTAGTTCTCATTACCTATATGTTCACTTTCTTTGGGAAAAATTTTTATTAATGTCAATCCACTGACAAGTGACTATTATTTATTATTTATTTTAATGCAAAAGGGAAAAGAACATTTCATATGCAAGTTAAAACAACCAGTATGGAAATTCTGGCTTGGTAAAATTCCAGCTGTGACCATTTTATTATCCTGAGATTCACAGTAAAAAAGTTTGTGCTTCTATTTAATATTTTAGTCAATGAGGCGCTTCTGATGGCTTTGGAACAGTGATGTATCATAATTCATATTTGTAGGCTTCACATGAATGGAGAGAGGGAGAGAATCCACTTAAGAGACTGTTTCTAGAGTACAGATGAGGTAGGTTGCCAAAATAAAAGAAGACTATTTTGCAGTCAGTACCTCTTTTACATTTGGAGGGTGTAAGATCAAATTTACTTCTTAATTCTCATTTAAAACATTTTATTGTTACTTGTTTAGGCTGAATGCAGTAGTTTGAGTAGTTAAAAATTAACACTACACTAATATTGGTGTATAGGCTAAACAATAATATAAATGCTAAAATGTGTATTCCTTTGAGATTATTAGTGTGATTTAATCTTGGCTGGATGTCAAAGATTGACTTACATGAAAAGATTTATGGTTGTTTCTCAAAAGATCAAGAATTTTATATCTTTTCTCTTGTAATGCTTAGAGAGCCCAAACGTGCTATGAAAATTTTCAGCCTTTGCTTATAATGCCTGTTTGTTAAGAGAACCACTGAAACTTTAGGGAGGCTATCAGCCTACACATCTGGGAGAGTTAGCATCATGGGAGAAAAGAGAGCCCAACTTGCTTCTTATTCTAAATGCAAATGTCTCTTGTGGTTTTCCTTCTCCGAAATCCAGGCAAACTGGACTTAACTTCCACCTATGTAGATTTGGTACTTCTAAGCCATCTCCAAATTCCTAGGGTTCACTTCCTTGCTCAGTTCCATCTTCTAATTTAATCACCATGCTCAAGGCCATGACAGACATCCTTTCTGCAATGGTTCTCCCTGCTGCTGGTCATCCTGTCAAGTGTTGTCTAGTTGCACATTTTGACTTTTTCCCTCATGGGTTGTAGCCTTCTTAGAAATCACATCTTTTTGTTGTTGTTTTGTTTTTTTTTAATTTTTTTTTTAAAGATTTTATTTCATTATTTTTAGAAAGAGGGGAAGGGATAGAGGCAGAGAGGGAGAGAGACATCAATGTATGGTTGCTTTTCACCTGCCTCCAGCCATAGACCTGACTGGAGACCTGGTTTGCAACCTGGTTATGTGCCCTGGCTGGGGAATCGAACCTGTGACCTTTGGGTTCGCAGGCCGGCACTTTATCCACTGTGCTACCAACCAGGGGAAACCACATCTTTTTATACCTTTATCGTATAGAGGTGAAGATTGGGCTTCTTGGTGTATATTTTTGATCACTTGATGTGTTGAAGGCATCAAATTCAATAGCTCTGTACATTATATACATTTTCCTAATCCTGCTTGATGGGGGCAGAAAACTTCATATTAGACATTTAACTGTGGTCTTTTATTTTAATGAAAATAATTTTTTTTTTTTTTAAGATTTTATTTCATTAGTTTTTAGAAAGAGGGGAAGGGAGAGAGGCAGAGAGGGAGAGAGACAGAGAGGGAGAGAGACATCAGTGTATGGTTGCGTTTCACCTGCCTCCAGCCACAGACCTGACTGGAGACCTGGTTTGCAACCTTGTTATGTGCCCTGGCTGGGGAATCAAACCTGCGACCTTTGGGTTCGCAGGCCGGCGCCTTAACCACTGTGCTACCAGCCAGGACCCTGAAAATAATTTTTTTACATACTTTGTCAAGTCTCCAAATAATGTACTAAGTGGTATGGACACCAAATTATTAACTGAGATGATCCAAAACACACACATTCTTAGCCATAAAGACACATTTTGTAGTACATGGTGTTGAAAGTTTGGGAAAGCTTTTGGTGCAGCCAGAAACCTAAGGAAGCAAACACTGGATTCCATTTCTGCAGTGCTGTCGGCAATTATTTACTTAACCTCAGGGCCTCATAGGCTGACCTGTTCAACCACTTCACTCCCTTAGGCTGAAAGAGGTTATTATTGGCAAGCAAAGGTCTGTGGTTCTCTAACATGGTGGATGGTGATCACAGGATTAATTCTGCTTGCCCATATTTTTGCACTATCGCCAGCTTTGGTAACAGATAACTAGAGAAAGCATCACTTCCCAGAGATCACGCCATGGCATGTGAACCAACCTTGGTAGCCTGATCAAGAACCCAGGAAAAAAGGTGAAGGAAATAGTGTGATGCTCTGGAGTGGACCATCCTAGTTCTGCCAGTGTCTGTACCACTTAGCACAAATTATTTACTTTCTTTATGCCTCATTCTTGTCACTAAAGATATAATAGTATTTCATATGATTATTGTAA
Organism: Noctilio leporinus; assembly: GCA_004026585.1. Lineage (NCBI taxonomy): Eukaryota > Metazoa > Chordata > Mammalia > Chiroptera > Noctilionidae > Noctilio > Noctilio leporinus. The sequence continues at coordinate 118,676 of PVIW01000587.1, forward strand.
GGATTAAAGGAGTTCACATGTATAAACCACTCAGGACATTTACCTGGCATGTTTTAAGCCCTATGTAAGTGTTTTCTATTATTATTTAACGGGATACACAATTTTTCTTTTTCTTTTTTTAAAAAAGATTTTATTTATTATTTCCAGAGGGAAGGGCAGGGAGGGAGGAAGAAAGGGAGAGAAACATCAATGTATGGTTGCCTTTCACCTGTCTCCAGCTAAGGACCTGGCTGGAGATGGGCTTACAATCTGTTTATGTGCCCTGACTGGGGAAATTTTTTTTTTATTCTTCCACCTTTATTGCAGGACACACACATCATTCAAATGCTTTTCACAATAATTTTAGCATTAATGGGCATTTTTAATAGATTTTTTTTTTAAGTCAAGGAAACTATCGCATTGAATGCTATTCTGTTTACCTCTCAAAGTGTTTTATTAGTAGGGAATCATGAACTGTTGTAATACTTGTTAATCAAGATGGCATCTCAGAGTAGGCACAGATAACTTTTGTAGGTGGTGGTGAAGTTGTGAGAAAAAGAAATGCAGATATTCTCAATATTGTCAATTTTAAATTTAGTCAGCTACCAAATGTCTCTTTCCTTTCCTTTTTCCTAGACTCTGGAGTCTGTGACTGAGCCCATCTGGGGAAGCATGTGAAGCAGATGGCCATTGGGAGCTGTTGTAGGGGCCCCTCAGCAGTGAGAGCTCTTTTCCGAAAGGAAAACTCTCTGGGACACAATGAAACAGGCCTAATTTATATTTTAGAGTTTTAGAAGGAGATGAAGGCCAACAGTGGCATGATTTAACTGCAGTGGGAGGGGTTTTTGTCTTTATGACAGAGAAGCTGAATTACAAGTTTAGGGAGCTTTGCAAGTGTGAAAAAGATGCCATAAAAAGAAAAGGAGGCTGAATAATTGGATGGCTGTGCAGATTGCACACAGCATGTAAAGGACTGAGGTTAAAGAGCCTCATCAAAGCAATGCCCTCTTCACACTATGATTGTCACAGGGATTACAACTTTCGGAAAAGTATAATCAGCAAGGGATAAAGGAAATGCATTCCCTCCTTTTTATGTCAAAGTACTTCAACACTTAATCACAAGGGATTAGAAACTGAAAATATATTGTGGTCTGTTCTGCTCAGACTAGTGTCAAGGTTGAAGGGACATGGTTCATGAAGTTGAGAAATGTTAGTGAACTTGTTATGTAGCAGCCACAGACCTCATGTGTTGAGACTTCTAACAAATTTCATGATGATAAAAAATGAGTTCTGGTCTAAGTTAATCAGTAAATCAGATACAGATACTCATCTGGCATTTCAGATATGGATCTTAATCCTCCCCTCATCTTTCCTTTATTAGATGGCATATATTAGATTTACTTATTTTATTGAAGATCCTTCTTTCCCCATGAAAGAGAGGACTCATAAACACTGATGAAGGATTCTGGAACAATAAAGTGAAGCTCAATCAACATTAATCTAAATGGAAAATGAAATTAATGTTTATCATATTTTTCCATACATGGTGACTCTAATTACAAATAAACTACAGTTTGCCTTTTATATAGTTACCTCAGTTAGTTTGTGACTGAATCTATCAACACTATTAATCCATTATTCATTCATTAATAATAGCAGCATACTAAGGACCCATATGTGCTAGATGTCAAGAGATGCAAAGATGAACACTCTTCCTCCTTTATAACATCTCACTGTCTAACTGGTTAGATAGAAATATTTAAACATCATACAAAATACTTAATGCAATGATAAAGATATGTTCCATACATTAAGACACCCATTGCCTGCCATGTGGTACAGATACAATACAGTGTTTATTGGAGGGGAAATTACAGCAGAGTAATAGCAGAGCTTGTGCAGTTTCCTAAACCCTTACGACTCCAAAACCAGGTGGGGCATATTGATGATCTTGGCCAATGATCCTATAGAGAGGGTCCTGCCTCTTCTAGAGTGTGGAGAACATTCCAAAAGCATGAACATGCTCTGCCACCAAACCTCATTACATTTCTATAAGCTATCCTACAAGGATAGGGAACACTTCGTTTCTCTAAATAACAAGAACAGTATCAAGAGGTTTTCTTCAAGAATCCACTTTGAGGGCTATGCAAATGGGATGGCCAAGGCCTGCGAGTAGGGATTGGGGAACAACCTTTTTCATGCCAGGATGCTGACATCAGCGGAAGGCTGAACCAGTTCTCAGATCAACTAATAGAGAGAAGGAAAGGAGTCTCTATGGCCATCCAGATTTGTCTTTTATCCTTAACATTATAAAAATATTTATTTTTCCAGTATTAATCCAAAAAATCAATATGTAATCACAAATAAAATTCTAGCAGGTTATTTTGAAGAATACAATAACTTATTATAAAATTAAAAGAGCACCACCTATTTTTTCTTAAAGAGATGGAGCCTACAACCTAAATACAGAGCCTACAGTTTTTATATAGTATAAAGATATACTATATAAAACATGGTAATAAAAATAATCTGTCCCTGGGGCAGCCATAACATATGAACCATTGGAACAAACTAGAGGGTCACTCAAGCTCAGCACTCTTGGTATTCTGAGCCAGCTAATTTATGGTGAGGGTGAGGCCAGGGGCCAGGCTGTTCTGTGCATTGTAGATGTTTAGGCCTTTACTCACTGGATTCCAGTAGCACCTATCTCTTCCTATGCCTCCCCCGTTTTTGACAAGCAGAATGTTCTCTGAGTATTTCCAAATGTCCTGTGTGTGTGGGTGGTGGTGGGGTTTAGAAATATTAGTTTAGAAATATTAGACTAGAGAGCTCAAAAATAAAGCTATGTATTATGAGATCACCCCAGCCCCCTTTTTAATGAATTTGGTGCTACAAACTAAAGGCGGAAAAGTTTAATAGACAACATTAATAAAACTGGCTCACATATAGAGTGAAATAAGGCTAGATACTGTAGTGGGCTGAATAATGGCTGACTCGAAGATGTCTCTTCCTAACTTATCATAAAAGGGGTAAAAGGGAACTTGGCACAGCTGAAAGATTTTGCAATCAGATTTTCATCTTGGGTTATTAAGTGGGTGGATGTAATCAGAAGGGTCTTTATAATAGAAAAGATGATAGGAAATGAAAACAGAAAAATTTGAACATTCTGTTACTGCCTTTGAAGATTGAGGAAGGGGTCATGAGCCAAGGGGTATAAGGAGTACAGATCTAGAAGCTGAAAAGGGTAAGAAAGTGGATTCTCCTTATAACTTCCAGAGGGAGTAAGTCTCCATGGATACCTAGATTTCAGCTGCTGGAAACCCATTTCAGATTTCTGTCTTTCCCAGTAAGAGAATAAGTTGGTATTACTTTAAGTCACTAATTCCATGGTAGTTTGTTATAGCAGAAATAGGAAATTAAGATAGACATCTAACCCTAACTGTATATAATGGTGAATGCTACAAAGATGAAGACATGTACATGAAATAATAAATGGAATAAAACTAATAGCAGAAATTTTTAGAAAGTAATTCTTTGTGCTTGAGTTGTGAAAAGACCTCTAAAGCATAAATCCTTAAGTAAAACAAAAAACAAAAACAAAAAAGATGTAACCACACCTAAACATCATTCAAAGGATATTTAAAGGAGAAGCTATTTACAGAATCTGCAGATCTCAGGAACAAAGGTTGATGAAGCACCTAGGGTTAACAATGGGTGAATGAGCAGCCTTTATCATTCACAGGCTTGAAGGAACCAGAAAAAGGAATGGTTACCTGAAGGCAGGCATTCAGAGCTGCAACTATGGCATGGGGATGTGGTGGAGGAATTCAGCCACTCCCAAATCAGGGTCTGGGAGGCAGGAAGTTGGGGAAATAACTGTTCCCTTTATTTTTTTTTTCCCTTCTGCTCTACAATCTCATGTCTGTGCCTCCCATTGTCTGAGCATACCCGGGAACCAGACAGCAGGGGAGACTGATTGAAGCAGTTCATAAAGGAGGGTGGAGAAAATATATAGTTGATCTACAGGGGCATAAACAGATCATTCATCACAAGTGGAGTTATGAGTTCAATTCCAAAAAGTATACCTTCGAAAAATAACAGATGGATGAAAGATTTAAAAATTACTTTAAAGTAAGAAATTAACAAGTAGTGACATCAACAAGGATTATGGAATAAGGAGCTTGGAAAAGCTTCTTATATATAAAAGCAACAAGACCACTGGTACAATGATCACAGTTAAAACTTTTTCAGGACTTTGGAAATTAATCAAAGGCTTGCAACAAACTGAAGAGTATTTATTGTGGAGCAAAGGTTAAATTGCAGAAAGGGCAATGAGTATTGCATTTTAACTTGCTGAAATCCCACCTCCCCACCTCCAGCTCTGCAGTAGCCTTGAAAACCAACAGCTTCCAAAAGTGAGTCATGGCAGCCACTCAAGGCAGCAGAAGAAACCAGGAGCTTCCTGAGAACTTTAGCCCACTAGATTTGTCATTATGGGAATTGCCTGGCAACTCCCTGGAAATTCTCACTTGTTGGACTTGTCTTTGTTTAACCTGATTATAACTCAGTCACTGTAAACAGCATTTTCCTTGAGGCATTTTTGAAAACAATCAGTGGTCATATTTTAACATTGAAGTTGCCTGATGCGGTGATCAACAAGAAGCTGACCAAAAACCTTTAAAGGAAACACTGGGAAATGAGGCCATAGAAGGATTTGAAAAACTTCGAGAAAATCTTGGGAGTCCAGAGGCTGTATACATGAGCAGGGCGGTATGTCCAAGAGATACCTGGAAGTCTCTGACTGCTAATTGTTGACTGAGCTTGAAGTTCTCTGTCTGAAGAGAGTAATGGCTAAAGACTGCTAGGTGGACCACAGAAGGTATGCCACAGCACACAAATATAGCCCCTTGGTGAGATGCTTCAAGGAATTTCAAGAAAGCGCTGTTTAATCATCAGCTGACCATTAAACTATTTTAATTCGAGACTCCAGTGACTATGTGACAAAAAGTAGATACTTGGCACAAGAAAGTGACTCAACAGATAGCAGCAGCAACAACAAAAACAACATCTGGGGGATGGGTGGGATCTGAATTGCCACATTATATTATTTAAAGTGTCTGTAGTTCAATTAAGAATCCTTAGACTTGCAAGAAACAAGAAAGTATGACCTCTTTACAGGGGTGGGTAGAGGGGAGGCAGGCAATAGAATAGAAACTGTTCCCAAAGAAGTCTAAACATTGGTTAGTAGAAAAAACTCTCTACCAGTTATTTGTAATATAGAAATAGTTCTATTAAACTCTCTACCAGTTATTTGTAATACAGAATCAGTTCTTTAGTTCAAAGAACTAAAGGAAACCACAGCTAATGTATGAGCATGAGTCTTACCAAATAGAGAATATCAATAAAGACATAGAAGTTATTTTTAAAAAACTAGTAGAAGTTCTGGAGTTGAAATTTACAGTAACTGAAATGAAAATTTCACTTAAGGGTGCAACGTGCAACAGCAAACTTGAGCTGGCACAAGAATCAGTAAACTTCAGTATAGGTGGATGGGTATTATCTAGTCTGAGAAACAAGAGGAAGAAAAATAAAAGAAAAAAAGAGTAGTGCCTCATAGACCTGAGAGATAAGCTTGAACTGACTGTGCTCCTTCACCACATCCGCAGCTCCTGTCGTGTTCAGCATAGTTTTCTTTTCCCAGGTGTTAGCAATCACTCTCTGCACTTGTGCTTTGAACCTATAAGTTGTAGAAGCTCTGCTACAAAGAAGGCTAATGAGAGGGCTAACGTTTATTATAGTAGACTGATGGAGACCTCTTAGTTGTCTATCAATAACAGAATAAATAAATAAAACGTAGTGATATCTACCGTGGAATACTATTCCACTGTTAGAAGCAATAAATGAAATATATTTATGGCCACATTCTTATATCTTATTAACATGTCAAATAAAAAAAAAAACAAACAAACATGACATAAAATAAAGCATTTATTAGTACCATAAACCTGTGGCTTTACATACATTTAAATCCCATAGAATTCTACTATTTGTCAAAGATACATAGATTATTTAATTACATATAATGTAATGGGTACTCACTGTAAGAGGAGGGAGATGGGGCTGATATTAGGAATGAGGGGCAGTATAAAATTGTATTTGTAAGGGAACTTTCATAGACAAATAGACTATGTTATAAGCTCAAGAGTTTGACTAATTGAACTCATGGGTTGCTATCCAGAAAATAGCATATATGTACATAAAGATAAAATTAGTTGTTTGGATTAAATGATTGCAATTTTTTTTGGTTTTGAAGTTCTTTTACACTGTAATTATGAATTTGAGATCTCTTACGATAAATTGGGTAACTCCATTAAATGGCATATTAATGATTATTCTGGTTATGATGTGAATCAATACTAAAATGGAGAATTCAAACTAAGGAAGTTGTCAGTTTGACCAGTTAAGAGAGGATGAGGGAAAGTTTCATGGGTGGAATAAGGGCTGTGGGTGGATTGGGGATTAGAACTGTGGATGTGTACGTAGAATAGAACTTCAGATGTGGTAATTATGAGATTTTTAGGAGCAGAGTGAAAATATAGATAGAGTCAGGGATGAGGTGACACTCAAGAAGGGGGCAAAACACTTTCTTCATTAATTGGCTATGTTTTTAGAAAGCTAAATCACATTTTTCATTATTTAAAGAATATTGTATTGATTATGCTGCTTCATTGTCCTTTTGCCCCCCTCTGCCCAGTACCTTCAGCAATACCCTCCTTACTTAGTTCATGTGTATGAGTTATGCATGTAAGTTCTTTGGCTTCACACTTTCCTATACTATTCTATTTTTTTAAAAGGATTTTATTTATTATTTTTAGAGAGAGAAAACAGGAGAGTGGCAGAGAGGAAGTGAGGCATCAATGTATGGTTGCCTTTCACCTGCCTCTAGCTATGGACCTGGCTGGAGACCTGGCTTGCAACCTGGTTATGTGCTCTGGCTGGGGATTGAACCAGTGACCTTTGGGTTAACAGACCAGCACCTATCCACTGTATCACTAGCCAGGGCCTCCTATATTATTCTTAACATACTCCTATCTATTTCATTTCTACAAATAATGCTTCTTGATCCCTGCACTATTTCTCCAAAAGTCTCCCTTCCCACTCCCAACTGATAACCTTCCAACTGATCTTCGTACCTATGATTCTGTTCCCTTTCTGGTTGTTTGCTTAGTTTGTTTTTATTTTTGAGATTCGGTTTTTGATAGTTGTGAATTTGTTGTCATTTTAATGTTCATAGTTTTGGCCTTCTTTTTCTTAAGTCTCTTTATCATTTTATACAATAAGGGTTTGAACTCCTTTAACTTTACCTTCTCTGGGAAGCACTTTATCTGCCCTTCCATTTTAAATGATAGCTTTCTTGGAAAAAGTATTCTTGGTTGTAGGTCATTACTTTTCATCACTTTGAATACTTTTTGCCAGTTTTTTCTTGAATGCAAAGTTTCTTTTGAGAAATCAGCTGACAGTTTTATGGAAACTCCTTTATAGGTAATTCTCTTTTTTTCCCTTGCCGTTTTTAAGATTTTTTTCTTTACCTTTAACCTTTGGCACTTTAATTATAATGTATCTTGGTGTGGTCCTTCTTGGGTGTAGCTTGCTTGTGACTCTCTGTGCTTCCTGAAAATATATGTCTAGTTCCTTCTTTAGATTAGGGAAATTTTCTTTCATTATTTAAAAAATTTCTTGCTCTTCCTCTTTTCCTTCTGGCACTTCTATGATTCAGATGTTGGTATATTTCAAGTTGTCCGGAAAGTTCCTAAGCCTCTCTTCAGTTTTTTCTTTTTTTATTAATATATTTTATTTATTTTGCTATTACAGTTGTCCCAATTTTCCCCCCTTTGCCCCCCTCCACCCAGTACTTCATTTCCTCCAGCAATGCCCCCCTTAGTTCATGTCCATGAGTCATGCATATAAGTTCTTTGGCTTCTCTATTTCCTTTGTTCTTCTTAACATCCCCCTGTCTATTCTGCTCCATCAATGTGTACTTTTTTTTCCCCTTTATATCCAGACAATTTACCATTTAATTACTGCCTTCTGTCAGCTTCTCAAATCATATTAATACAAAGTTTTCTTTTCATTATTCCAAAATGCCTACATTAATTCATTTGTTTAAAGAATTACTTTTTTAAGTAATATGAGTTGAAATATTACCAAACACATGCAAAAATACATTTATACCCATACATATTTTTACTCATATTTAAAGTACATACTGGGTTTTGAAGAGAGTTAATACAAAAAATTTAAAATATGCCAATAGTTTACCTAATTATTACATGTTAAATGATAGTATTTTAGATATATTGTGGCAAAATTAAGCAGTTTTTTTCTTCTTTAATAATTTTACTCTGGAATGCTACTTTTGTGAAATATATCACAGAAATGGTGTATTGCAAAACTCACTTTTGTGAAAGTTGTCCTAGAGACGGTGCCAAACCCATAGTAAAAAATGAATTTGGTTTTTCAGTCAGACCCTCTCCCCTCCAATAATACAACTCAACTTAATTTTAAGCTACTGGAACTACAACTTACTCTTTTTGGAGTTTTCCATTTAAATAGTACATTGATTTTTTTTTTTTTTTTTTGGTTGTGCACAGTTTATACTTCTTTCAATACCCTCTGTTTTTCCTCTACATGTGTTTTACAAGTTGAAGCCTTCAGAAATAATGGCACTTGCAGTGCTCAGCTGGTCCCCAGAGTAGAAATTATTATGTCTACTAAGTTGAGGTAAAAAAAAAAAAAATCCCTAGGATTTAAATAACTTTGTGGAATAGTATTCTAGCTATTTTTTGAACTTGTGTTTGACTTTTTATGTGGGCCTAAACTAACCCTGAACTATTGAAGAGTCTGTTGAGGTAGAGATTAGGTATGTGCACATTTCAATAATAAAGTTTACTACAGCATTCATTCCTTTTCCCAAGCATCCCCAGTTTGGGGGCCTTCATAACTGGAAATGTATATTTCCATGAGTTAGTTGAAAAGAATCTTATCTAATTTACATGCTAATATGAGAATATATATTGTCTATGTACACGAATCATATAGTTTAGTAGTTTGCAACTTCCATACAAATTGGTCTTTGTTCTCAGTCTTTCCTAACCTAAAGATTGATTTAACAACACATCCCTGACTAGTTGGTTGCTATTTAAAACATAAATTGCTAACAAAATCAATATATTATACACCCACAAATAAGCACATATTTTATAACAGTGATTAAGAAAAATAGCACATCTTCTATGTAATACACATCCACGTTTTCTTAGGCTTTTCTTCTTCCTTGATTGCATTTGATTTTTCTGAGTTATTGCAAGTAACCAGATTTTCCCATATTGTGAAATGATTTCAATCTAAGAAAACTTAACCTGCAGTAGTGCAGATACAAGTAATATACAAAATTGTACCTTATTTAGTAAAATCTATTGATAACAAGATCACTTTAAAGCATTCATAAGTTAAAGTTGGTTCTTATCCATTCAGCTGCCCTATGTCTTTTGATTGGTGCATTTAATTCATTTACCTTTGTACCTGTGTTTCAGTCTCTCTGTTTCTTCATCTTCTTAAAGCAGACCCTTTAGCATCTCTTGCAATGCTGGTTTGGTGGAGATGTATTCTTTTAGACTTCTTTTGTCTGGGAAACTCCTTATTTCACCTTCCATTTTGAATGACAGCCTTGCTAGGAAGAGTATTCTTGGTTGCAGGCCTTTGTTTTTCATTGCTTGAAATATTTTTTGCCATTCTCTTCTGGCTTGTTGCGTTTCTGTGGAGAAATCAGCTGATAACCTTATGGGAGCCCCCTTGTATTATTAGCTATTTCTCTCTTGCTGCTTTTAGGATTCTCTCTTTGTCTTTGAACATTTGCCATTTTCATTATGATGTGTCTTGGAGTGGGCCTGTTTGGGTTCATCTTCCTTGGGACCCTCTGTGCTTCCTGAGTTTGCGTGATATTTTCTGTCCTCAAGTTAGGGAAGTTTTCTGTTATTACTTTTTCAAAGAGGTTTTCTCTCCTTTGCTTTTCCTCTTCTCCTTCTGGTATCCCTATGACATGGATATTATTATGTTTCATGTTGTCCTGCAACTCTCTTAAAACCTCTTCATTCTTTTCGGTCTTTTTTCATTTTGTTGCACTGCCTGAGAATTTTTTTCTACATTGACCTCCAGCTTGATGATCTGATCTGCTTTTTCTAGCCTGCTTTTGATTCCTTCTACTGTGTTCTTCAATTCAGAAATGGTATTCTTCATTTCCTCCTGGCTCTTATTGATGGTTTCTATGTCCTTTTTAATGCTGGTATAGTTCTCAGTAAGTTCCTTGTAATTTTTCTGGAGTTCCTTGTAGTTCTCCTAGAGTTCTTTGTAGTTCCCCTGGAGTTGTTTGCATTTTTTTTTTTTTTTTTCATTTGCTGAGCTCATTGAACTTCTCTATCATCATTATTTTGAATTCCATGTCTGATAGTGTGCTTGCCTCTATTTCATTTTGCACTCTTCCTGGGGATTCCTCCTTTCCATTTGCTGAGGGTTGATTTCTTTCACCATTTTGGGTGACTCTTGTTTGTTTCTGTTTCTTGGACTGGTCTGCTTTGACTTACCATCTCAGTAGTGTGACCTTCCGTGGTGTAGAGGTGCATGTTTTTTACTTCCTGGATCTGTGCTTGGTGACGTCAGCTGGTGTCCCAGTCTGGGCCTAGACAGCCATTTGGAGACTACCAGAGATCCACTGTCTTTGTCTCCTTTAGTTAATCCAATCAGTCTGTGATCAGGGGTCAGTTTTAGGCACCTCTGGGAGGGGCAGATGAATTCAGTTGTTAATTCAATCAACCTGTGATCTGAGGTCAGGCTTAGGCACTGCTGGGTGGTCCGGATTAATTCTTACGGGTGGGGCTGTTACTTCCCCTCAGGCTCCTGCCCTTTGGAGAAGAGTGGTCTGCTGGCTGTATGGGGTCAGCACTGGACTCACAGCCCTCAGCTCTCCCCCTAAAGTCACTGACCCAAACTTTCCCCAAGCTTCTCTAGTCCACTCTACTCTTTCTCTGCTGGAGTCCAGGGTAGGTGGTGGCTCTGTATTTTCATGCAGGGTCCCTTTAAGAACTCGGTCTCTCTGTCAAGCTGGCTAAAGCTGGTGACTTTTTGCTTTTCACAGATGGTGCTGTTTTACTCCCAGCTGTGCTGCTGTAGGCTGGGGAGTCCAGCTGGGGCTTTATATCCCACCCTTCTCAGGTGGAGCCCCCGGCTGTTGAGATGTTCCTCAGTCCCTTCAGCTGCCGCCTGTGGGAGCCTCTCGCTTCTCTGGTTGTGATGAATTGGCTCTTCTGTTCTGTTCGTGGTAATAAGGTTTCTCTCCAGTTGATGTTCTGTTGGTTATTCTGGATGCTTTCTCCCCAATTAAGTTGTAATTCCAGTTTGGTGTTGGGAGAAGACTGGTGTAGCTCCACTTACTCCTCCCATCTGGTTCTCCCTCCTCTTCAGTTTTTTGCATTCTTGCTTCTTCTCTCTGTTCTGGGTGAATGTTTATTTCTTCTGTTTGTTCCAAATCATTAATTTGAATCCTGACTTTCTTCCCATCACTGTTGATTCCCTGTATGTTTTTCTTTATTTCACTGTATATAACCTTCATTTCTTCCTTTATTTTGTGACCATACTTAGTCATTTCTCTGAGCATCCTAGTTATCAGTGTTTTGAATTCTGCAACTGATAGGCAATGGCTATCTCCATTTCTTTTTGTTCTTTTTCTGGGGTTTTGTTCTGTTCTTTAATTTGGGACATGTTTCTTGGCCTCCTCAATTTGGCAGTTTCCATGTGTTTGTTTCTGAGTATTATGTAGAGCTTCTTTGATTCTGTCTTGGTAGCATGACCTAATGTAGCAGGTGTCCTATAGGTCCAGTGGCACAGTCTCCCCTGTCACCCAAGTTGAGTACTCAAGATGCACCCTTTGTGTGGGCTGAGAACATGCTCCTCCTGCGGTTAAACCTGTTGGCAAGTCAATGGGGAAGATTTTCCCAGGCCAGTTAGCTGCAAGGACTGGCTGTGACCGCCGACCACTAACCTTCACCCTCCAAGGAGGATCAACTGTGCAGGGGAAGGGTAGTCATGCTCTGATGTGGTCTGTAGCTGTCTATTGGGTGTGCTGGCCCTGAGGCTTCCTGGGTGGTGCAGGCCAAAGTCAGCCCCTACCTGCTTTTTGCCTGGGCCCCCTCCCTGAGCTGTAGAGCAATCTGAGATGCTGCTACCTGTGCTGGGCTTGGAGGTTCCCAGGCAAAGCCAAGCTGTGAATCTGTGCTTGCTGCTGCTAGTGCTGGGCCTGGGGCTCACTCTGGCCACTGTTGCTTGTTTGAGAGGATTTTGGAAGTTGTGAAGCCTGAGCCAGGACCAGCCATTCATACAGAAAGGCAGCTTGGGTGGGCCTGCAAGTTGGGTGGGGTGGAATCTCTGGGGATCTCCAAGGCAGGTCAAACAGTTAGGGAGGTGGTTGGAATCTCAGACACAGCACCAGCCTGTGAATTCTGTGGCAGGAGGACCCATAAAAGAGACAATAGCTTCTGCTCCCCTTGATGCCAGAGACTCCAGTTCCTTCCTGTATATCACTGGGTCTTTCAAGCTGCTACCCCAGTGCTACAGCTCAGATGGACTAAGTCTGAGTAGGTGAGTCTGTGTGTGGGTTTGTTAAGAGGAACAGCTTGGGTTCCTGCAGTTTCTTCCACTGACTCATACCCTTGTTGACAGAAGTTGGGGGGACTTACCTTCTTGGCACTGGAACCCCGAGCTGGGGAGCCTGGTGTGGGGCTAGGACTCCTTGCTCCTGATATATTCTTCCTTAATTTTTATCCACCACATGTGAGTGTGGAACCACACTCCTCCTACCTATCTCAATGGATGTGGTTTCTTTAATTCTCTAGTTGTTTGGGTTCCATCCAACTTGATTTCTGACAGTTCTGAGTGATGGTTGTTCTATATTTTAGCTGTAATTTTGGTGTGGTTGTACAAGGAGGCGAGCCATGCCTGCCTTTGCTGCCATCTTGGCCAGATCCTAAATCATATATATATATATTTTTAAGATTTTAAAATTTTATTATTTCCAGAGAGAGGGGAAGGGAGAGAGGCAGAGAGGGAGAGAAACATCAATGTATGGTTGCCTTTCACCTGCCTCCAGCTGGGGACCTGGCTGAAGACCTGGCTTGCAACCTGGTTATGTGCCCTGACTGGGAATGGAACAGGCCAGCTCCTTATCTATCCACTGAGCCACCAGTCAGGACCTTAAATCATATTATTCTTAATGCTACATGTCAACGTATTATTACATTAGATCACATCCAATTGTCCCTAAATTAAAATATTGAAATAACATAATTTTATCTTTTAATAATTAAAATCAACAGAAATGATAGAAACCAATGGTCATTGACAGAAAGGATTGGAAAAAAAAAGGTAGGTTTCATTGTCTGGTAAAGGAGAGGTCTTTGAGAGGGTGGTAAAGAAAGAGAAATGCCAACTGTCACTCTATTCAGAAAGAAGAGAGGGTGTTATTTTGATTAACATTGAAAGTGTCTGTCAGGCAAACCCAAATAATTTAGGTGTGGGAAAATATGGGCTGTTTAAGATTTATTTGGCTTAATAAGTGTGGGAAGGAGATTTGACAGGAAGATTCTAAAGATAGTAAATAAGACACTTTTTTAAAAGAAACTCTTTTGCTTATGAAAATGAATTAACTAATAACAGTAGAAATTATTTAATTCCAGTTGTTTTCTCATTTGGGAATATTATTGAATTTTTAAAAACAATGATACAACTTAAAAGTAGCTGTGTATTTTTAGTGGGTAGATTAAAGAAGACATACCCTAAGGAAATGACAACCCACAAGTCACATAAGAGTGTCTTCCTTGTTGAATGTCTTTGGAAAGGGAACCTATATATAATTGCTTATGGTTTGTGATCTGAGATTGAATGTTTATTCTATGGAGCAAAGGGCCAGCTGGATGCTTGTGTTGCCAGGTCCCTAACCAGAGAAAACCTCCACCAGCTCTAGTTAACCTCTTTGCCATGGATGAGATCTTCTCAAAGATAACTGTAACCATTGAATTGAAATTTTGGGCAGTATTATTCAGGGAAATATTTTTCATAGAAAAGCTAACAGGGGAAGAGAAATGTGTCCTTTTATTTTAAGAAAATGGTTTGCAATCCAGTTTTGCCAGACAATTACATACTTGGCAATCAAAAGCACTGTAAGATTTTTTCTTTTTCAATTTTATTCATTCTTTTTAGAGAAAAGGGTAGGGAGGGAGGAAGAGAGGGATAGAAACATCAGTGTATGGTTGTCTTTCACCTGCCTCCAGCTGGGGACCTGACTGGAGTCCAGGGTTATGTGCCCTGACTAGGGAATCAAACCAGTGACCTTTGGGTTCACAGTCGGGCGCCAGTCCACTGAGCCACCAGCCAGGGCCCATTGTAAGATTTTTAAGACCCAGAAGTCATAGTCTTTGGTGCAACATCTGTTTCACATGCATGCCCCAGACCCCGAATCATAACAGTGAAGATTTTTGCTGTTTTGTTTTCCCAGCCTGTTATTATTTGTGCTCAACTGTGCAAGAAGCATGCCTCCCAATTGATTAAGTTTCTGGGCAAAACAGAAAAGCAGGTGGGGAATATCCAGTTATTCTGCAAGCTTTCAGAATTTTTCACCCCCTCCTCCCCTCCCTTATCTCTGAGCAGGAGAGTGCTTTCTGAAGTGATGTGAACATTCACCAGACTTCTGTGTGGCTTTGAAGTGCTTGTGTTTCCCAGCAGTTCTGACTGATCTTTAGGGGGAAGTGTAATTCTCTAAGCTTGGTGCCTTATGGAGCATAGACAGTGGCTGGTGTACACCTGGCTTTAAGAGAGTAGAAGCTGAAGCTAGAGACAATTGTCTTTTCTCTAAAAGTTTAAACACTCTGTAGGCTTGTAATGAAAGCAACACACACTGGCTGATTGACTTGTCTGCCTGTGTCCCTGATGATTTCCTTCCTGAGAAACTGGAGGGGCACTAACTCCTTGTGGTGTGGACTGCTGTTAGGAACCCCACACTGACTGATGCCCTGATTCTCTTGAATATTTATTGCCTGTCAACTGGAGGAACAAGAACATTGAGTTATCACTGAGCTGTGGATGTTACCAATAAAAAAGCCACAAAAGCTGCCTATTTTTCATAAGGCTAATGGAATATTTTCTCTGAGTCCTTTTCTATCCTCAGATTTGAATAATACAAACTATGTGTATGTTTTGTACATTGCATTTCCAAAATGATTACAGGTGTATCACAAATAATCATTAGGGCTCAAAGTGCTAGCTGTATGTAAATGGGTGAGGGAATTCTTTTGTAAAGTGTGGCGGAGTACTGCAGTATAGAGCTTTTTATTATTAGCCCTTAAAGTTTTATAAGAGGTTTAAGGAAAGCAATTCTCTAATTGGATTGGAGTAGACAACTGAGATGGGTAAGATGATTAAAGGACCCTTCTGTCTATTGGCTGCAGGAATCTTGATTAACTGTAAGTGAGACCATGCCACTCCTCTGCTTAAAACCTCCCAATAGCTTCTTTTATTACACAGAATGTGTTATTGAATTACTATTACCCTCAGTGGCTTACGTGATCCACTTCCAGGACCACCCACTGATCCCCACTGGCCCCTCACCTCTATGACTGCTTGTATCACATACCACCTTTCTCTACAGTGATCTCTGTTGTTCTTCTAACACAGCAGTTTTCAACCTTTTCATCTCATGGCACACATAAACTAGTGACTAAAATTTTGCGGCACACTAAAAAAATATACCTTTTGCCCATTTGTCAAAAAGGTATAATTTTGATTCATTCACACCAGATGACTATTGTCATTTTTTCTTTTGGCAATTTTAGGGAAAAGAGGTCAATGATCTTGATTAAATAGTCAGGTATGCATATTTTAAAAATTGTTGTGGCCCTGGTGTGTAGCTCAGTTGGTTAGAGCAGTGTTCCATACACCAAAAGGTTGTGGGTTTAAATCTACTAGTTTGCCAGTTCAATCCCTGGATGGGAGCCAAACAATTGATATTTCTCTCTCACACTGATATTATTTTCTTTCTCTTCCTCTCTGACTAAAATCAGTAATAAAATATCCTTGGGAGAGAAAAAAATTCTGGCCTCACACTGGTTAAAAATCATTGCTCTAACAGATTAAACTTCTCCCACAGAGCCTGTGCACTTGCAGTTTTCTCTTCCTAGAGAACTTTCCTTCCCTGTAAACTTCATAGTTTTCTCTCATTTCCTTTAAGTCTTTTCTTAAATATACCACCTTTTCAGTGATATTTCCCCAGCCATTCTGTCTAAAGTTGCATACCTCTCTCTAAGATTTCTTGACTCACCTCTATATAGCAGTTTCCATAAACAGAATATATATTTTATGCACTGTTTATTATCCATCTTCCCATTAGAATGTAATCTTCATGACGGAAGCTATTATAATTTCTTTTGTTCACTACTGGTTTTTTAGGCAACTAGAACAATGCTTGAAACACAGTAATCACTCCATAAATGTGTGTTCAGAAATAAATAGCTGACATTCATTCATCTTTTTGCCATTCTATATACTCTCTTGACTACTTTTTATATACATCATTTACTACTGACAAGAATAGAATAAAAGGAGTAGCCTGGCTTCTCTTCATTTTACTCAAGGGAAAACTGTTGCAGAGTTTGAATAACTTTAAGATTATATTACAAGAAGGCAGTAGAGTAGAATTTCAACTCTGATAATCATAATCTTACAAATCAAACAGCTTGTTCTATTTTACTCTGTTAACTGAAACAGAGTATTTTTCCTACCTGAAACATATTTTAGTATGATTTAAGGGGAGAGAAACATTAACTTTTTTTTTCCTCTAAGGTTAATTTAATTTTAGTTTAGTTTTTGATTTACTTATTGAATTTATTGGAGTGACATTGGTTAATATAAAGATTTCAGATATATAATTCTATTATACATCATCCATATATTGTATCTTGTGTTCATGATTCCAAGTAAAATCTCCTTCCATCATTATCTATCCCTGTCTTTACGCTCTTCTATTTCCACCAAACCCCCTGTTCTCTGGTAATCACTATGCTATTCTCTATGTCTGTGAGGGGTTTTTCCCCCTTCTTAATCCCTTCAACTTTTTCATTCAGCCTCCAGTCCTTATGCCCTCTGAAAGCTGTAAACCTGTTCTCTGAATCTATCATTCAGTTTCTATTTCATTTGTTAGTTTACTTTGTTCATTAGATTCCATATATCACCCAAAACTGTGTTCCCTGACTGGCTTATTTCACTTAACATTTCTCCAGGTCCATTCAAAGTCACGAAAGATAGGATTTCCTTCTGTGATTTTTATGGCTGAGCAGTATTCATTGTGTAAATGCACCACTACTTCTTATACACTCATTTACTGACAGACACTTGAGCTTCTTTCAAATCTTGGCTATTGTAAATAACACTGCGATAAACATAGGGATGCATATATTGTTTAGAGTTAGTGTTTTGGGTTTCTTCAGATACATTTCCAGGAGTGGAATTGCTGGGTCAAAAGGCAGTTCCATTTTAAATTTTTCGAGGAAACTCCATACTGTTTTCTACACTAGCTGTACCAGTTTGCATTCCCATCAGCAGTGCACAAGGATTCCCTTTCTCCACATCCTCGCACTTAATTGTTTGTTGATTTATTGATGATAACTATTCTGACAGGTATGAGGTGATATCTCATTGTGTTTTTAATTTGCATGTCTCGGATGATTAGTGACATTGAGCGTCTTTTCATACGTCTATCAACCATCTGTATGCCCTCTTTGGGGATGCATCTATTCAGGTCCTTTGCCCATTTTTAATTGGAACTTTTTTTTTTTTTTTGGGTGTTGAGTTGTATGAGTTCTTTGTAAATTTTAGACATTAACCCCTTATCAGATGTGTCATTGGTGAACATGTTCTCCCATTCAGTGGGTTGTCTTTTCATTTTGTTGATATTTTTCTTTGCGGTGCAAATGTTTTTAAGTTTCATGTTTATTGTTTCTTTTGTTTTCCTTGCTCAAGATGATGTATCAGAAAAAGTATAGCTATGAGAGATGTCTGAGATTTTACTGCCTATATTTTCTTTAAGATTTGATGGTTTTGAGTCTAGCATTTAAGTATTTAATATATTTTGAATTTATTTTTGTATATGGTGTAAGAAGGTGGTCTAGTATCATATTTTTTGCATATATTTGTCCAGTGTTTCAACGCCATTTATTGAATAGACTATCTTTACCTCATTGCATGTTCTTGCCTACTTTCTCAAATATTAATTGAACAGAAAGGTATTGGTTTATTTCTGGGCTCTATATTCTGTTCTATTGATCTATGTGTCTGTTTTCATGACTATGAAAACAGTACTATGCTGTTTTGATTACTATGGTCTTATAGTATAGTTTGCTCCTAGGTAATGTAATTTCTTTACACTTTGTAATTCATCCTCAAAATTGTTTTGGCTATTTTGGGGTATTTTGTGATTCCATGCTAATTTTTGGAATATTTTTTCTAGTTCTGTGAAATACATTGTTGGTCTCTTGATAGGAACTGCATTGGATCTATAAATTGCTTTGGGTATTACAGACATTTCAGTGATGTTAATTCTTCTGATCCATAAACATGGTATATACTTTTAATTATTTATATCTTCTTCAATTTTTTTCTTCAGTTTCTTATAGTTTTTCAAGTACAGATCTTTTATATCCTTGGTTAAATTTATTCCTTGGTATTTCATTTTACTTTATTTTTATGCAATTGTAAATGTTATGGTTTTCTTAGTATTTTTTTCATTATTGATGTATAAAAATTAATCAAATATCTGGATATTTATTTTATATCCTGCCACTTTACTGAATTCATTTATCAGGTGTAGTAGATTTTTATGGAATCTTTAGGGTTCTCTATATCCAATATCATGTCATCTGCAAATAATGACAGTGTTACTTCTTCCTTTCCAATGTGGATGCCTTTGTTTTAAAGTCAATTTTGTCAGGTATAAGTATTGCTACCCCATCATTCTCCCTTTCCATTTGCATGAAATATCTGTTTTCATCCTTTTAATTTTAGTCTGTGTGTACTTTCATTTTGAGGTAGGTTTCTTGTAGACAGCATATATATGGGTCTTGTTCTCTTTTCCATTCAGCAATCCTATGTGTTCTTATTGGAACATTTAAGCAACTTATCTTTAAAGTGACTATTGATAGGTACCTATTTATTGCCATTTTATATTTTAGCTATGTTTCTCTGTTTTATTTAGTTTTCCTTTTTAAAGAAGGCCCTTTAACATTTCTTGTAATGATGGTTTGATGGTAACAAACTTCTTTAGCTTTTTCTTGTCTGGGAAGCTCTTTATTTCTTCTTCAATTTTAAATGATAGTTTTCCTGGGAAGAGTAATCTTGGTTGTAGGTGTTTGCTTTTCATCACTTTGAATATTTCATGCCAATCTCTTCTGGCTTGAAATGTTTCTGTTGAGAAATGAGCTGTCCATCTTATGGAAGCTCCCTTGTGTCTTTTTGCTTCATCAGGTTAGGGAATTTTTCAGTCATTATTTCCTCCAATAGGTTCTTAATTTGCTGCTCTCTTCTGATATTCCTGTGATGTAGATGTTGTTATGCTTTATGTTGTAAATAAGGTCCCTTAAACACCCCTCATTCTTTTTCTTTTTCTTTTTTTTTGTTTTTGCTGCTCTGATTTGGTCTTTTTTTTCTACCTTGTCTTCCAAATCACTGATTTGATCCTTTACTTCATTCAGTCTATTGTTTATTCCTTCCAGTGTATCCTTCATTTGAGATACTATACTCTTCATTTCTGAGTGTCTCTGTTGTATGGTTTCTATGTTATTTTTTGTGTTGTTGTAGTTCTCATTAAGTTCCTCAAAAATCCTTATAACGATTTTTCTGGACTCTATATCTAATAAGTCACTCCATTTCATTTAGCTCCTCCTGTGGATATTTCTCCTTTTCTTTTATTTGGGGCATATTTCTTTATCTCCCTATTTTGGTTGCCTTTTTGTGTTTGTTTCTGTGTATTAGGTAGATCTGATATAGTTGTCAGCATGAGGCCAGCAGAGTTTATCAGGCTCAAACAATTAAGATTTGGCCATGTGAAGTGAGAGCTCTGTAGCAGTTGGGGATGCAAGGGAAAAAAGGCCCCTGTATTGGATCCACACTTTGCAGTCCACCCCAGATTATGCCCAGAACCTGATCTCAGTAGGGTGGGCCTGCAGGCAGTTAGAAGGTGGGTCAATGATCTGTTATTCTGGGGAGGTGCTGGTCAGGCTTGAGGTAAGGTGGGATGAGTGGCTCTTGCCCAAGTGCCACACAGCTCAGTCTGCCAGATTTTGCCCAGTCCTTGACAGGGTGCAGCCACCAAGAGTCACAGGGTGGGAGTATGGGGTAGCCAGAATCCTGCAGAATAGCCATTAGCAGATCTATTGTTAGGGGAAGGCATCATGAGGTTCTTGGGAATATTGGGAGAATGGCCTCTAGCCTAAAGGCACACAACTTAGTCACTAACTCTCCTTGGGTCTGCCCAGCTAACTTGGCCCAGATAGCTGACTCCTCAGCAGGGTGCAAGCTTCACAGGGTTGGGCAACAGAGAGTCCAGAGGGTGGGGGCTGTTGTATTTCTCCAGGTTGGTGCCATAATGGAGGGAAGTATTCCACCCAAGAAAGATAGCATCTGGGCTGTGGGAGCAGAGTTCAGCTCAGGGATCTTGGCAGCTGTCACTTTAGCTCTTTCCCCAGAGCCACAAACCCCAGTCTCTCTTCATGTGACTCCAGTTCACTCTGCCTTCCCTCTGCTGGAGCCCAGAGTGAATGGCTGCTAGTAAGATTTTTGTGCATTGGCCCTTTAATTGGGCACCTGTATCTCCAGCAGATTCCCATCTCTCCCTGGCCGACAGAAGCCCTGCTGATTTTCACAACCAGTACTTTGTGGGCATTTCTTCCTGTCACTGATGCACTGGTCCTGGGGAGCCTGGCTTGGGGTTAAGAGCTTACTTTTCTCAGGGGGATCTGCAGCTGACATATACCTCCAGAACCTCAGCTGCCACTTGTGGGCACAGGATCGGCCATTTTTGGAGTCTTCACCCTTCCTACTAGTTTCAATGTGGCTTCTTTTGTAAACCCTTGGTTATAAGTCTTCTCTTCATCTTGTCTTCAGTTGGTTATTCAGAATGATTATCCTATAATTTAGTTATAATTCCAGTTTGGTCCTGAAAGGAGGTGAGTGTACCTTCCATCTACTTCACAGTCATCTTGGATCCTAAGGTTAATTCTAAAATGATTCCCATTATCATATCTCAGAAAAAAGTTATTTTGGGTGTGAAAAATTGCAAATGTCATTTACTATTTTCTCTAACACTAGAATATATAAACATTTGAACTTTTCAGTAACATTGCACACACCATAACACTGAAGAAATCAATGCCTTTAGGGATATAGGAAACAAATGCATTTGAAGCACAATACCATTTATCTCTTCATTTTATTTTTAGACCTTAATTATAGAATTTTTTTTTTTAAAGAGTTTATTTGGCAGATGGAGGGAGGAGCAGGCATCTACACTTCGGAGGATTTCGAAATTATCTAAAAATACAGGTAATTCTCACTGCCAGCCTTGATCTGCATTGGTCGGGTGGTTCAGTCAGTTGGAGCTCCTCCCACGTCCCCCACCCCCAAATGAAAGATAATAATTTCATGCAAAGATCCAGGAAGTAAATAAAGTGCACCTCTACACCACAGAAGGTCACATCACTAAGACAGTAAGTCAAAGCAGACCAATCTAAGAAGCAGAAACAAACAAGAGCCACTTAAAATGGGGGAGGGGGGGACAAAGAAAGAAACCCTCAGCAAATGGAAAGGAGGAATCCCTAGGAAGAGTACAAAAGGAAATAGAGGCAAGTACCCTATCAGACAGGGAATTCAAAATAATGATGCTAGAGAAACTTAATGAGCTCATCGAGCTCAAAGAAAACTGCAAACAACTCCAGGTAAGCTACAAGGAACTTACTGAGAACTACACAGCATTAAAAAGGACATAAAACCCATCAGTAAGAACCAGGAGGGAATGAAGAATACAATGAAAAGCAGGCGAAAGAAAGCAGAGGATCTGATTATCAAGCTGAAGGTCAATGTAGAAAAAAATTCCCAGGCAATGCAACAAAATGAAAAAAGACTAAAAAAGAATGAAGAGGTTTTAAGAGAGCTGCAGGACAACATGAAATGTAATAACATCCGTATCATAGGGATACCAGAAGGAGAAGAGGAGGAGCAAGGGATGGAAAACCTGTTTGAAACAGTAATAACAGAAAACTTCCCTAACTTGAGGAGAAAAAAAGCCATGCAAGGTCAAGAAGCACAGAGGGTCCCAAGGAAGATGAACCCAAACAGGCCCACTCCAAGACACATCATCGTGAAAATGGCAAATTTCAAAGACAAGGAGAGAATCCTAAAAGCAGCAAGAGAGAAAGAGCTAATAACATACAAGGGGGCTCCTATAAGGTTAAAAGTAACCTTATAGGACAGTAACACAACAAGCTAGAAGAAAATGGCAAAAAATATTTCAAGCAATGAAAAACCAAGGCCTGCAACCGAGAATACTCTACCCAGCAAGGCTGTCATTCAAAATGAAAGGTGAAATAAGGAGTTTCCCAGACAAAAGAAGTCTAAAAGAATACATCTCCACCAAACCAGCATTGCAAGAGATGCTAAAGGGTCTGCTTTAAGAAGATGAAGAAACAGACAGATAGGAACACAGGTACAATGGAAAAAATAGATAATGAATAAGTACCTATCAATAATAATCTTAAAGGTAAATGTATTAAATGTACCAATCAAAGTTGGATAAGAACTAGCTTTAACTTATGAATGCTTTAGAATGATCTTGTTATAAACAGATTTTACTAAATAAGGTATAATTTTGTATATTGTGCCTGCATTACTGCAGGTTAAGTTTTCTTAGATTAGAATTATTTCGCAATATGGGAAAATCATGTTCTGATAACTCAGAAAAATTGAATGCAATTAAGGAAGAAGGAAAAAGTAAGAAAATGTGGATGTATATTACGTAGAAGACATGCTATCTTTCTTATTCACTATTACAAAATATGTGCTTATTTGTGGGTGTGTAATATATAGATTTTGTTAGCAATTTATGTTTTAAAGAGCAACCAAGTGGTCATGGGTGTGTTATGAAATCAGTCAATCTTTAGGTTAGAAAAGATTCTGAGAATGAAGACCAATTTGGATGGAACTTGCAAACTACTAAACTATATGATTTGTGTACATAGACAATATACTCATATTAGCATGTAAATTAGATAAGATTCCTTCCAAATAGATACACATTTCCAGTTATGAAGGCCCCCAAACTGGGGATGTTTGGGAAAAGGAATTAATGCTATAGTAAACTTTATTATTGAAATGTGAACATACCTAATCTCTACCTCAACAGACTCTTAAATAGTTCAGGGGTTAGTTTAGGACCACACAGAACGTCAACCACAAGTTAAAAAAATAGCTAGAATACCATTATACAAAATTATTTAAATCCTAGGGATTTTTTTTTTTTTTTTTTTTACCTCACATTAGTAGACATAGTAATTTCTACTCTGGGGACTGGCTGAGCACTGCAAGTGCCATTATTTCTGAAGGCTTCAACTTGTAAAACACATGTAAAGGAAAAACAGAGGGTATCGAAAGAAGTAAGACCTGTACACAGCCTAAATAAATAAATAAATAAATAAATAAATCTACTATTTAAGATGGAAAATGCCAAAAAGAATAAGTTGTAGTTCCAGTGGCTTAAAATAAAGTTGAGTTATATTATTTGAGGGGGTGAGAATCTGACTCAAAAATCAAATTCCTTTTTTACTATGGGTTTGGCACTGTCTCTAGGATAACTTTCACAAAAGTGAGTTCTGCAATACACCATTTCTGTGATATATTTCACAAAAATAGTATTCCAGAGTAAAATGAGTATTAAAGGAGAAAAACTGCTTAATCTTGCTACAATATATCTAAAATACAATAATTTAACATGTAATAATTATGTAAGCTATTGGCACATTTTAAATTTTTTGTAATAACTCTTCAAAGTCCAATATGTACTTTAAATATGTGTAAAAATAATGTATATTAATAAATGTATTTTTGCATGTGTTTGGTAAAAAAAAAATTAAAAAAAAAGAATTTATTGATTATTTCCAGAAAGAAAGGAAGGGAGAGAGGCAGAGAGGGAGAGAAACATCAATGTTGCCTTTCACCTGCCTCCAGCTACAGATCTGGCTGGAGACCTGGCTTGCAACTTGGTTTATGTGCCCTAGTTGGCAATTGAACCAGTGACCTTTGGGTTCACAGGCCTGCATCTTACTCACTAATTATATAAGTTTTAAGAATATATTTAATATTCCATTTTTAAAGAAAATAGAATGACTGGTTATATGTTATAAATTGTAGGATTATTCATACTGTTCTGTTAGAAAGCAGATGAGAAAATTAATTCTCACAGACAGTGACCCCCTAAGTCAAAATAACTAATAGCAGTAAAACTTAGAGCAGGATCTTAATTAGTACACACATTGTTTGATGACTCAGGAAGGATGTATTATCTCCTTTAAACTGAATTTAGTTGTTTATATTTCTTTTTATTGTAAATAAGGAATGCTTAAAACAAATTTAAATTATAAATTTAAATATTTAATGTTTAAGAGCAAAGACAAGGTATATATGAATGTTGGTTAAAATATATTTAGTTATCATTTAGATTAATCTTCCATGTCTTTAAGTAATTTTCATTTGTCCTGACATGTGTAAATGTAATATTTACCTTTGCACACTAGGTTCAAAAAAGGCATACATACTTCTGAATTTTTATACTGGATATAAATAGAGTCAACTTAGTTCTAAGACCTTTTTCTCAAAATAATTTTCAGATAACATACTAAGGGAGTATCAATACATGCTTTAACCTTTTATATTCAAGATAAAATTGTTAAATTGATTAAACCCAGTTTCCCCAACTCACCAAATGATATGACATAGAATAACATACACTTATTTTCATCGTTATTTGCTGTTCAGAATAGATTACTTGAGAGGATACTGAGATGGAGACATTTTTCAAATGAGAGGATGTTCCCCATTTATCACCATCAATGACAGCATGGGCATCATTCCAAGTTGCTCTGTGTGTCTAGTGAAAGTCCAAACTGGTTTTAAAACAGAAGACAGAAGTTAGAGGAAAATGGGGAAAGGACTGCAAGAGCAAAGAGAAGAAAATTTGGCTTTCTTTGTTTTACATTCCTAAGGCAATTTACCATTTAGGGAGCTTTTATTTCACATCTTATGCAGGAGACTCTGTAACATGTTTCTCCTGTTAGAGCAGCCACTAGCTACAGGAAAACATGTCTGCTCAAGGAACCAGAGGAATGTGGCTCAGTGGTAAGATTCTCAAAACAGAATAAATGAGAATCCTTTGATGATATGATTACAGGCACTTTCCTTAGCACGATGGGAAGAATTTTCATCTTAATATTTAAGGCAATACATATGTTGACATAAGTCATTTCTTTCATAACTTCTGAACATTTGTCTAAGTGATACAGTATACTGAGTCTGTTACTTGGGCATAAGTATAGTATTGGCAATGCTCTGCTATTTCACTCCTTTTTTCCTCCCTTTCTCTTCTAAAATGGAGGAGGCAAACTGCAGAATGACAATCTTACTATGCTTCCACTTCTCAAACACCTGCCTCCCCTTCCCTGCCTGCCTCTGCAAGTTAACCTTGTGCTAATTTTGCAGCAGATTGTGTTGCTTGTCCTTAACATCAACAGCTCCATGCTGTCTGCTCTTTAACTGTGATCAGGCCACCTTGTTACTTTCTCTCTTCCAAGGTCCCATCTTGACTTAGTTCCTGTCTTGTGTAAACTACATGGGTAAGCATTGGTAAGATTTAATTTGGAAATTTGGCTTGCAATCTGTGGAGCAATGAGAACAGCTGGTCCTGCTGCAGTTCAGTTTTTCTTGGCAATAGGCATAGAGAAAATTACGAATGGGGAAATTTGCTTCAGCTTTGGCTTCTATTTCCTGCAGAAATGTTACATTTACCAGCTCGCTCTCCTCTACCACTCCTAGTGCATTCTCTTAAATTTATGGTCCAGATCTTTCTGAATAGCCTTTGTTCTGAGCTTCATAGTCCAGTAGTCCTCTGGCCACTTTACCACAGTGAGTGACCGCTTCAGTTATACTTAAGCAGTTTGAAGTATACCTTAAGTAAATGTTATTCCACATGCCCACTAATTATGTATTTGTTTGTCTAGCCATTTATTAAAATAAGCTTCATTGAGTGTCTTAGTTCAGGCTGCTATAACAGAATACCATAGGTGGCATGGCTTACACAACAGACATATTTTTAGAGTTCTGTAGAAGTCCAAGAGCAAGATGCCAGCCAATTCAGTTCCTGGTAAGGGCCCTCTTCCTGGCTTGCAGACAGCCACTTTCTTGTTCTAGCCTCAGATGACAGAGAGAAGGCCAGCTCATGTTTTCAGCTCTCCTTTTAAGGGCACTAATCTTATCATGGGAGCTCCACTCCCCAGATCTCAACCAAACCTAATTGCCTGCCATGGGCCCCATCTCCTCTTACCACTACATTAGGGGTTTGAACTTAAACATATAAATATTGGTGGGGGGGGCACAATCAGCCCATAGTAGTGAGTTATAATCTATGTACTATTAGACTTTACAATTGTAAGTATAAAAATTAATGTGATTTGATCCATCAACACAATCATGGTATTGAACATTGTCATTACCCCCGAAATTACTTCTGCCTTTTGCAGTTATCCCTGCTACCCCTTCCCAGTCAGTCTCTGCAAACTACTGTGTTTTCTGTTACTATAGTGTTTCTTTTTAAGAATGTCATTTAAGTAGAATCATATAGTAACATTTTGTAATGATGAAAGGTTTAACTTATTAATAATCTTTAATAATTCTAAATGTGACATTACTAAACAGAGAGCTTCAAAATATATGAAGCCAAAATTGACAAAATAAAGGGAGAAATAGGCAAACCAACTATTACACTTTTATATTGGAATGCTCTTCTGTCTAAAATGGACTGATCAGGTAAAGATATCATAAATTCATAAAAGATGTGTATAACACTATCAACTAACTTGACTTAAGTGACATTCACAGAACATTACATATTATTGAGAGATAATTCTCCATGTTTTGTGTGTGTTTTTTACATTTTGGCATGTTTTATTAGTAAAGGCACTGTCTACCTTTGTTCTGCAATAACTTTCAAAAATATTTATATAACATATTAGGAAAATAGCTAGTGTGTCTAGTTTTGGAGCAAAGGTCAGGCAGGCTTATTACCCATTATAAAACATTCATATTTTTTATGCTCAGAGCTTCTCTTCTCTAATACACTCCAGGGCATGTGACATTTCAAGTATCCCTGTGGGAATTGGGACTCAGGAAACTGGTACACCAGCTACCAGTTTAGTAATAAACTCAAATTTTCCTGAATATTTTCTAAAATAACAGTGGGGTGTGTGTGTGTGTGTGTGTGTGTGTGTGTGTGTGTTGGGGGTGAGGGTGAGAGAAAATTCTTTCTGTATGAGTTGGAGAACAAACTGATCCAACTGAGAAAGCTATTCAATGGTGTATTAAAATCTAATGCCAGAATGTGGCAACCTAGTATTTTAAGTGTGTATTTATGATGAATATAACATTAATGGTAGTATCAATCTTATTCTTTTAATCTGGCCTTCCCAAATATATATATCTATGATTGATACTTCTATATTTCTCATGGAATAAAGTCCAAGAATAGGTTATCTAGGGATGATATTTCATAATTCCAACTAACTTTCTAACTTTCTGTTCAGCGATTTTTCTGACATTTGTGTGGCTTTGTAATTGCAAGAGAGCTCAACCATGATTGTCAGTGTTCCAGGCAGGTAAAGGAGAATAACACAGGGCTGAAGGCATGTGCACTTTGAAACTACCCCTTTTATGGATATTCCACTGAAAAACTTTAATTTTCTTTGACTGGAACTGTGTCTCATGACCACTGCTATATATAAAGGAAATAGGAAAATGTAAAAGTTTGGCCGGGCATTTTGCCATATTTAACAAAGTGGGAATTCTTTTAGCAAGGGAGAAAGTTTGGTATCTTTAGGCAATTGGCAACTTGTTAGTAGCAATCTCTGCCATAGCCAGTGTTAGTAATTTCTGACTTTTCAGTACAAGAAAGGCATTGTGAGAATCACAATTAAAAAAAAAATCTCTGCAATAATAATTTACTAAATTAGAAAAACACAGTAGCCCAAAGTGGATTGGTTAAAAAAAAAAAAAAAAAAAAGAATAAAGGCAGCAAGAATTTTAAAGGCAAGTAGCAATGGATGCTTTGTGGCAAGTGACATAGAAACAACAAATTATTATCTAGAGAGAAAGGAAAATAATATCACTAAAATTTACAGGATTTTTAGTGAAGTAGTAGTCATCAGTCTAATAGGAGTAAAAACGAAGTTCACTAACAAATTTTGAACCAAGGTGGAAGAGTTGTCTGAGAAAGGTATGAATGTCCTGCCATTGGAAGTGATCTAGGTTGGCAAATGACCAGTTGAAGTGGAGTTCAACCCTCAGAGGTATTGTTAAGATAATCATTGTTATCCTATTCTCAATTTAAGATTCTTTGATTTCAGGGAAAGAGGACACCAGATGATAATCAGCCAAGTATGTAAGTTAAGCTACAATATCCTTTGCCTTTAACCTTTTAAGCAAATGAATAAATATATCTTCTCTTTAACTGTTCATCAAATAATCTAAGATAATTAAACTGTATAAACCACAAGGCACAATACTTCTAGTGACAGAAATATTTGTTATGACTATATTTAGCATTTAAGGAGATAATCAGTCATGAGTAACTTGTTATATAAAATCTGTCTCAAAACAATTTAAATTACAAAGGGACTTACTTATATAGTTTAAAAGTCTCAGAGAAATAATGTGTTTAGGCATGGCTTGGTGAAGTCTCTGGCCTACCCTGTTTCAGCTTTCTCTTCAGCTTGCTGTTTCTCAGGGTGGCAAATTAATGGCATAGCCACACATTACATCATTAGGAGGGTATGGGCATCCTGTTCCAGAATTTTTAAATAAATGCCATAACATCAGTGATGACTGACTAATCTTTACTGTCTCAGAGGGTGGGAAAATGCAATGCCTTGATTGACTTGGTCTTAGATTTCCAGAACCACTCCTGATCCCACCCAGCTCTCACACAGGGGCTTCGTGATGGAGAACTTTTGGAATGGTTGTTGAGGGGGTAACCACAATATTGATTGCTGAAGTGAGAAAGGCTCCAAATGGGTTGAAATATGTGGGAAAAGGCATTAATTTATGGTTTCAACCTCAGAGGTTATAAAAGATACTAAAAGCTCAGAAATTGGAACGGTCAGTTCTACAAATGGAGTTGCCAACCAGCTTATAATTATAACATTCACAAAACTTTTATTTTCAATGATAGAGATAACTGACACATTTATTGAGTGTTGGTGAATAAAGGTTACAAATTCCATTGTGCCTTCAATATAAGTTATAAAGTTACCAACAACAGTCTAACACTGCACACCTTGGAAAAAATAGATTCAACTGCCCACTTCTGTCTATGGCCACAATGGCTGTCAAATGAGCTACTGAAAAAAAAAAAAAAAATGTATTTTTGACCAGGAATAGTCCTTGGATAAACTCTATTAATCCTTAAAGATAGATATCTTCTGTGGGATTTCTGTCAGTGTAGACCATCAGCTTAATCTAAAATGAATGATTTTAACTGACACATGCTTTCAGTACCCTTGGTCTTTTCCACATATTTTGAAGAAATAACTACCATCAGTTCTCACTCTATCTTTCTTGGGTCTCACACAAATTGCTGCCAAATGACAAAAGAGAAATACAGGAACTCAATCATCTTTGTATGGAATACGTGTTCTATATAAATTGGTTTTGGAGAATGAGTTATTATACCCAATTCCAGTAAAAGCACAGAAAACTTAACTTTCATTATCAGATGGCAGAAAGCCATAAATCGTGTACCATGATAACGGTTGTTAGAGGGATTTTCAGTGTTTCTTTGCAATATATATCTGTGTTAGTCTAGTGGTTGAAATTAACAAACATACAGTTGTATCACTTCAGAGTATTATTTGTACTTTTCTCAATAGTTAAGTCATTTAAATGATTATATATACATATATATACATATTCAGATATTATATATAAAATATTATGTAGCATAAAAGGCAAGGAAGCTCTAGATTAGATTTTAGCTCCAGGTTTTAATGTGAGGAAAACTTGATTATATATTGTAGAATCTTGCCTTTTCATCTGTAAAATGGGGCAATTCTGTATATGCATAGTACTGCTGTGAGCAACAGTAAGATAAATCATAAAACATGGTGGTTAATTATATTCACTGTATTAAATCTACTTTTGATATAACTTAAATGATTATTATAAGAACAAAAGAAACTATATCGGTAAGAATTATTATGAAGATCATAATGTTATTAATAATGTTGCATTATAAGTATTATCTAAATCAGGGTATTCATTACAATGGTGGGTGAATCTATCAGGAAAATGTAGTTTTTTAATTAATGCATGGCTTTTGATGGTAATACCTTGATATTAGAAGAAATCTTCCATATTGATTTTTTTAATTTTTAAGTTTTAAAATTTTGTTTTGAGGATCAAAATAAAAATGTGCAAACCTAAAAGCACACATTTATATCATAAACAAAAGAATGAAGATAAATGGAAGAAAATATATACATATTATATATGCCTAGTTTTACTTCCACATAAGAGGAGATAATCATTTCTAGGTACATGGGAGGGGTTTAGAGAGATTTCAGAGAGGAAAGCAGAATTTAGTGCAGAATTATTATTATTATTTTTTGGTCAGTCTCCACCACCACCACCACTCACCAATCACCCAATAGAGAGGAAGGAACCTCCTAGATGTGAGAATCTGTGGATTGATGTGTTATATGATTCAGATCCTGTCTAGAGCTATGAGAAAATTCATCATTGTGAAATGTCCTGTGCCAACATGGAATTATCTTATTACAATTTAGAACTAATATCACCAATGTATGTCTAGCTAGAAAAAGATAATTTTCCTGTTTCCACTCATCATTTGAATGTTTTCTACTGGACATAGAAGAGATATGAAAAAAGTCAAGATTGGGATGAAAAGAAGCAAAGTGTTGAAGATGTTATTCTTGCCAAGGAACTGTCATAGTAAAGGATGAGGGACTTTGTGGTAGAGCCTATGAGACAAGAAGCCTAGGTGGCTTCTGAAGGCAGGGTATGGGAGCTAAGGAGAGAGATGATCCAATAGGGCAAGACTGGTAGGTCTGGTAGATAGTCTCTGTATGTCATATTGCCTTTATCCAGCTAGAAGAAGAATAAAGGAATTAAATAAACATTGATGAATGTCTAAAGATAATGATGGGGTTCAGGACATTCTACCCCATAATATGGCTTCTTGGCATATTAAATATTATAAGCTACAGAGATTAAAAATTGGCTGGAGAAAGAAGAGTCATTCTGACTCTCTTTTCTGAAACAGGCTATAAAACTCACATGTCAATAAATGTATTAAAAAATGCTCAATGTCACTAATTATCAGGGAGACGCAAATTAAAAGCACAATGAGATATCACTTCCCACCTGTCAGAATATGCACTCTTGGTGGGAATGTGCAGCCACCTTGGAAAACAGTATGGAATTTCCTCAAAAAATTAAAAATGGAACTGCCTTTTGACCCAGTTATCCTACTTCTGGGAATACATCCTAAGAATCTCAAAACACCAACTTGAAAGAATATATGGCTCCCTCTATTCATAGCAACAATGCTCACTATTTACAATAGCCAAGATATGGAAACTGCCCAAGTGCTCATCAATAGATAAGTGGATAAAAAAGCCTTGAAACATTAACACAATGGAATACTATATAGCCATAAAAAGAAGGGAATCTTACCCTTTATGACAGCGTGGATGGACTTGGAGATTATTATGCTAAATGAAATAAGCCAGTCAGAGAAAGACAAATACCATAAAATCTTACTTATATGTGGAATCTAAAGAACAAAATAAACTGATGAACAAATAGGAACAGAGGTATAGATACATGGAACAAACTGATAGCTGTCAGGGTGGGGGTGCTGGATAAAAGAAGATGAAGGAATTAGCCAAAGAACATATATGCATGACCCATAAACAGAGAAAACAGTGTGGTGGTGATAGCCAGAGGGAAAAATGGTGCGGGTTGTGTATGGTGGTGATAGCCAGAAGGATAGGGGTTGGGGGTTAGGTAAATTTGGGTGGGGGGTGGGGGTGGGGGAATGGAGACATTTGTAATAGAGTAAACAATAAAAATAAAGTTTTAAAAGTAAAGTGAAAAATGTACCCTCACTGTACTAGGAGGAGAACAGACATTCTTATCATCAGACATGAGGTATTTGGGGCTAAGAAATATGTAAAAATAAACCTTGTTAAATAATTACTTTTCTTCCTAATTACTTTTTCATCATTAGCCCAAAACCCCTTGGTGGTGTTAATTCTACACGAATTTATTGCTTCTTTGTCTAAAGTGTACATCTTCCTGCTTTACTCACTTTTTCAGTTCTTCATTCGCCTGTAAAGGTTCCCATGTACAAAAAAAGGCTCAATAAAATTTCTATGCTTTTCTCCTGTTAATCTGTCTTTGTCACTTTAATGTTCAGACTCAGCAAGGGATTTGAGGAGGATAGAGGAAAACTTTCTCCCTCCCACAATAAGAATCTGCAAAATGAAACTTCCTTTCTTAAAGTTATGGTTTTAAGACCCAGAAGCTTATAATACCAAGACAGGCCATTTTTATGGAAAAGCCTTTGGAAACAGTTTGGGTGGGTCCCAAATTCGGCTGGGGTGGGGTTCAGGAGAATCACTTGGGTGAGACAAACAGTGATGGAGATCCAGATATGGTATCTGCCTGCCTGCTCTATAGGGGAAAGGGCTGATGGAAAGAACACTGTTGCCTGCCAGTACTTCATCTGAGAGAAAGCTGGCCTTTCAGCCCTGGTCCCAATGTCCCCAATGTACCCTTTGAGCTCCTGTCCCATTGCAGGAGCTCAGAGTCAATCAGTTTTGGTAAGTTCCTGACTGGTCTTTTCAGAGAAATGTCTGGGGCTGCAGAAACCCTCTGTCTCACCCAGCTACAATTCTTGCTGGTTTTTACAACCAGAAGTTATGCAGACTTTTTTCCAGCCATATTTTCTGAGATGAGGGTCCTGATATGGGGCTAAGACCCCTTTGCAACTGAGGTATCCCTTTTGCTTTGTAAACTCATGTGGGTGTGGGACCAGTCCATCTTTCGTTTCCATCCCTTTTACAAGCCTGGCTGTGGCTTCTCCTTTATATACTTAGTTATAGGACTCTATTTAGCTAGATTTCAGGGGGTTCTTAATGATGATTGTTCTGTGGTTTACTACGGGTGTAGTTTACTTAGTGTGGTTGTGGGAGGATGCACGTACTGTGTTTACCTTCTTTCCATATTAACTAAAAGTCCTTATTATTACATTTATTAATCACTCCTACTCCTACTCATTATTCTAGGCATAGCTATATGAAATGGCTGTTTAACCATTTTCAAACTATAAAAACCCCAATTTTATTGAGTAGAACTTATACCTTCTAGAATATATAGATCTCAGGGCAATCCAGATTGGAAATGCCTAGAGTAGATGATAAAAAATGGTTTATAAGGTTTACTGGGAAATGCAATTAGCAAGAAATTTCTGTTTATAATGAACATAAAATTAAAAATAAGTTTTGGAAATCATGAGATATGTAAGACATATATACATGCTTTTTACAATATAATCATTTTCCCCTGTGGTCTGCTCAACAGAAAACAAAACAAAAAATTGGGGGCATTCCAAGATACTTATTAAAGAAGGCTATTAAATTACTTTGAAAAGTCCTTTTAAATTTTTAGTCATGTAATACTTACAATTGATCAAATCATTCTTGTTATTTTTCTACCTAACCACATCCACTATGCATTTTAAAAGCAATATTCAACACAACTGCAAACTTAGCTTATACATTTATTCTGAATGGTAACTATTCAAGATCATCAATGAGAAATAAGATGCTAATTGACAAATCTAAGGTAGAATTTTGGAAGTATACAAATAGATGTGACAATTCATATGAAAGGAGAATGGGGCAGGTGGGCCAGCCCTGTCCTCTTATACCATATTATACTGTGCAGTTCTGGTTTTTGTGTTTACCTACAGATTAAATTATTACTTTTATATGAAAAAAAAAAAAAAAAAAAAGAAAAAGAAGGCTTGCTCTTTCTGAGCTGTATAGGAAAGCAAATCCTTGGGGTTATTTATTTTTTACCCTGTGTTCACTCACTAAACCTTGGAGGGTAAATGATAAGAAAGGTTATTTCACAAATATGAACCTGCACTTATGACAACAGCTTGGAAAAGCTATAGTTTCTGTAATAGGTATTACTGAAGTATAAAGGATTTTAGCAACTGAAAACAGTCTTTCTGTTTTTCCTGAATACTCTCCTGCAAAAGTTTATCTTGACCCCATTGAGCTTCAGACTAAGATCTTTTTGGCAGGTGTCAAAGCATTAAGTTACAGGGTCACAGTCTCCTCTGTGTAAGGAGGCCTCAGAAATCATAAGGACTAGTTGCCTCCTAAATCTGGGTAAGGGAATTGAATTCCATATATTTTTTCCATCTGTGATGTGCTAAGGACAGAAATGTGTATGACCAATCTTGAAAACTTTCCAGGAAAGTCATTTGGTAATGCAGTATTCATACCCTGTTGACATCTAAGATGAATCTGAGATGCCACAATGATTCTGAATGCCAAATTTCTTGTCAACTGGGATAATTTATTAGTTACATCTACTTTGATTTGTTCTCCATTTCTATACAAAAAACTTTCAATTTCTCTTGCTCACAATTCTTATGTACAGCATAATGATTCTGTTAATAACCCAAAGAAACAACTGTTTCACATTTACTCACACAGTACCTCAGCATCCCATTATTCAAAATAAATAAATAAATAAATAAATAAATAAACATTGGCATCATTATTTTCTTTAATTGGCAGGTACATATTGTTGATATTTGAAAGTCTGGTTCATTGGAATTATAACACCCAAAATCCAATTGTTTGAACACTGGATTTTGGCCTTGATGAGTTTTAAATGGATTTATGTTTGCCATGAGAAATAAAATTATTAAAGTATTCTCAATGTAGACTTTAGCCAGGTAGCTCAGTTGGTTAGCATTTAATCCCCACATACCAAGGTTGTGGATGTGATCTCTGGTTATGGTACATACACAAGAAGCAACTAATGATTGCATAAATAAGTGGAATAAGAGAAATCAGTACCTCTCTCTTTCCCTCTTTCTCTCTCTAAAACAATAACAACAACAACACTTAAACATGCAAGAATATCTTCCTTAAATTATTGCAGATTCTATTCAGTGTGGGTTTTGTCATTTATAAGATTATCATATATACAGCAGTGGGTACTTTAAATGATAATGTCAGAAATGGTGAACTGAATAGAAACAAAACAAGCTAAAGTAATTACCTTCTAATTTATGCTAAAGGCCAGAGCCTGAGATGCCATGTAAGAAAAAAACTTAGGGAAATGAAAAAAAGACATAAAGAATGTAGGAAAAATGGCTGATTAGAGAAAGAGCACACATTGCTCAGAGTTTAAAGGGCTTCAAGGCTAAACTTTATGGAAAGCTAGTTAAGTAGGAATGGGAAAAGAGAAACTTCACGGAGTTGATGTGGAATTGTGCTTAGGAAGGTGTGATTCTCACTCAGGAAAAAGTCAGTGCATCATTTATTGGCATCAGAAGGGTGCCTTCAGTTTTCTTCTTTCTTTCTTTTTTTTCTTTTCACTTAAAAAAAAATTATTGTTGTTGTATTACATCCATCCCCTTTTTGCTCCCCTCTGTCCCCCTCCCCACCCACCCATTTCCCCCAAAGTCAATCCCACCTGTTGTCCATGTCTATGGTCCCTTTATACTAGGTTCTTGTAGTTTTCTTCTTTCTTAAAACTTTTGTTTAGTTATTTTCAGAGAGAGGGGAAGGGGGCGGGGGGAGAAAGAGGAGAGAAACATCAATGTGAGAGTGAAACATTGATTGGTTGCCTCTCATATATGCCCTGACTGGGGACTGAACCCACAACCTAGACATGTGCCATTATGGGGAACTGAATCAGTGACCTTTTGTTTTGTGGGGTGATGCCCAACTTACTGAGCCACACACATCAAGGCTTCAGTTTTCTATTTCAAATTTTAAAATAGGCTAAAAAAATATACAATAGAATTTATATTATTGGTGAATTGAAGAAACCAAGAGGAAATAGCTTCACTTTGGATTGAGGAGAGATGCAGGAAAAATAAACAAAGATTGAAAGTTAAAGACAGGAAGGCAGGGAGCAGGGTAGAAGAGAGAAAATTCCTTGAGTACCACCCATGTGTTGAACACATGAATGAAAGATTTCACTCATACTTTGTTCTCTAATCCTCAAAATAGATCTATTAAGAGATTATTTTCTCCTGGACTTGAGGTCAAGATGGTGGAGTAGATAAACAATGTAGTCACCTACTCCATGACTACATAAAAATTACAACTAAACTATGGGACAATTATCATTGAGAACTACCTGAAGACTAGCTAAACAGAAGTCCTATCACTAGGGATGTACAGGAGAAGCCACATCAAGACCGGTAAGAGGGGCAGAGACACAGAATAGGCTAGTCTTACACCCATGTATGGTGGTTAAAAATAAGGAGGAACATTTTGGCTGTGGAGGTTCCCTGAGGATTGAAGTCTCAGCCTCATATCAGACCCCCCAGCCAAGGGCTCAGTGCAAGAAAGGGGGATCTCCATTAAGTTCTGGCTGAGAAAACAATCCAGGATTGTGACTAAGTGATATGGAGGCTTGCTGGAGTCCAAAATGGTCCTCTTTAAGGTCCATGCATGGACTTACTCACTAATGGACTCATTTGCTTTGATCTCCGCTGCTGGGGGAGAAGCTTGAGAAATGCCAAGGACATACAGGAAAGAAGTGAATTGTGTGGTTTCAGAGCACAGGCTATAGGGACAGCTTTCTCCCAGAGAGAATTGCTGGCAGAAGCTAATATTCTTTTATTGAGCCTTCCCTGCACCTAGGCGGCAAGTGCCATACCTGAGTCTCTATTAACCTGGCTAAAACTATTTGCCTTACCCTGGTGATTCCCTGAGACCCTGCCCCACCCAAGTTTTGGGTCCACCCAAGTTCTTCCTCTAGCTTTTTCATACAAATGTCCTGTCTTGGTTCATACTATGGGCTTTCCTAAAACCTCTCAAATGTTTACAAACCCCAAACAAGCAGCAACAAGCTTCTGTGTACTTGATTTTTATTGCTGGGCAGCCCTAAGCCTGGCAGTAGTGGCAGAAGGCCTTAGTTTGTGGTTTAGCCTCCTCCAGACACCTCTAAATCCAGCACATGTGGCAATCATCTGCAGATTAGTTTGTAGCTCATTATGAGTGATCTCTGGCAGGGCAAAGGTAGTTGTTGAACTTGGCCTGCATCATAGCACCTCCTAAGAGGCCCCAAAATGAACACACCCAGTGGCTAGCTTAAGACCACACTAGACAGAGCACCACACAACTACCTCCACAAATGACACACCCAAAGGGCAGGCTCAGCAGTCACCAGAGCCTTGCTCAAGTAAATCCTAATTGTGAGGTCAACTTTTGCACCACAGCTCCTCTACTAGAGTCAGGGCTAGTCCTCACTGCCAAGTAGCCTGAGAGTCAATCCTCTCATTGACGTTGTAATAGAAATGAAGTCTCAACTGTGATAGGATGGCAGATACAACCCATACAAGGGACATACCTGCAGCACCTTATTTAGGTGACCGTGAGACTGTGTCCATGTGACACTTACTACATAAGTTCACTTTACCAAGATTGGAAGATGTAGCAGTTCTACCTATACATAGAAACAAACATAGGGAGTCAGTGAAAATGACAAGATAAAAAAACATACTGCAAAAATAAGAATAACAAAACTCCACTAAAAGAACTAAACAAAATGGAGATAAGGAACCTACCACATGCAGAGTTCAAAACACTGGTAATTAGGGTGTTCAATAATACCAGCGAGAACTTTAACAAAGACATAAAACATAAAAATGGAAATAGAAAACATGAAAATTAATTTGTAAGAGATGAAGGATACAATAGCTTAAATTAAGAATATATTAGAAGGAACCCAGGCTGGTGTGGCTCAGTGGACTGGCACTGGCCTGCAAACCCAAAGATTGCTAGTTCGATTCCCCAGTCAAGTCACATAACCAGGTTGCAAGCCAGGTCTCCAGGCAGGTCCTTAGCTGGAGGCAGGTGAAAGGCAACCATACGTTGATCCTTTTCTCCCTTTCTTCCTTCCTCCCTGCCCTTCTCTCTGAAAATAATGAATAATTATCTATCTAACTATCTATCTATCTATCTATCTATTAGAAGGAATCAATGGATTAGTTGAAGCAGAAGATTGAATCAGCAAATTGGGAAACAAGATGGCAGAAAAAAACCAAAACGGAAAAAAAAAGAATTTAAAAACAGCATAGTTTAAGGGGCCTCATGACAACATCAAATGCTATAACATTCACATCATACAGGTATCAGAAGGAGTGAGCATGGAATTGAAAACCTATTTGAAAATTAATAACAGAAAACCACCCTAACTTGGGGAATGAATTAAACGTACAAGTCAGGAAGCACAGAGGGTTAAAACAAGATGAACCCAAAAAGTCCCACATCAAGACACATCATAATTAAAATGCAAAAGTTTAAAGATGAAGAGAGACTCTTAAAAGCAGCAAGAGAAAAGCAGTTAGTTACCTACAAAGGAGCTCCCATAATATGGTCAGCTGGTTTCTCAACAGAAATTTTTCAGGCTAACAGGGATTATCAAGAAATATTCGAAGTGTTGATAGGCAAGGATCTAAAACCAAAATTATTCTATCCAGAAAGGCTATCATTTAGAATTGGAAGTCAGATAAAGAGTTTCCCAGACAAGAAAAAGCCAGAAGAGTTCATCACCATCAAGCTAATATTGCAAGAAATGTTAAAGGGACTTCTTGAAGAAGAAGAAAAGAAAGATAAAAAATATGAATAACAAAACACTAATAACTACATACCTATCAATAATAACTTTAAATATAAATGGATTAAATACTCCAATGAAAAGATGTAGGATGGCTGAATGAATAAGAAAGCAGGACCCATACGTATGCTGCCTACAAAAGACCCACTTCAAATTGCCAATTTAAAAAATAGTCACAATGATGTAAAGTACAGAATAGGGAGTATAGTCAATAATGTTGTGATGACTATGTATAACATCAGATGGGTGTTGGTCTTATTGGAGTGGTCACTTTGTGGATTGCGCGCTGTATGCCTGAAACTGGTATGGTATTGCAAATCAACTTTAATTGAAAAACATATATCTTTTAAAAATAGATTTTTAAAGTTTTAT
Source organism: Noctilio leporinus (assembly GCA_004026585.1). NCBI lineage: Eukaryota > Metazoa > Chordata > Mammalia > Chiroptera > Noctilionidae > Noctilio > Noctilio leporinus. Next base: position 158,393 of record PVIW01000587.1, read on the forward strand.
AATTGAAGAAGTAACTAGGACAATGTCATCCATTTAGTAATAGTGATTTCATTTAGTACTTGCCTTACTTGAATAAGAAAGTAAGCAAGCTATGAAACAAATAAAACAAAACAAAGAAATGGGGGAAAAAGTGAAATTGGACAGGATATCCATAAATGGAGGAATAAAAATGATGATAGATATTTCTCCTTTGAGATGTGAGCAAGTGAAAAAATGATGTAAGATTGGGTTTAGGTGGAATGTGTAGCAGATAACTCTTAAGAAAAATAATATCCAGTATTTTGTAGACTCCTCTTTTTAGAAAAGGTTTCTGTTTTGGATACTAAATTCTTCCTCATTTAACCTTAACCACTGTGTACCTATACATGTAATGGCCTTGTAATATTGATTTCTAGGAGAAAGAAGAAGGTTTTATGCGGACTAGTGACCAAAAAGAGGAAAACAACTGTTAGCAGTTGTGTTTCAGTGTAGGAGGTAACTAAGAAAATGAATGAAATTCCTCAGGGAAATCTTGAAAAATCTTGGTATTTTGCATGTATCTCAATATATGGGACATGAACCTGACTTATTTGAGATATTTATATAAAAAACCATTAAAAAAAAAAAAACAAAAAAACACAGTACATGTAGTTTCCCCTTGAGATTGATTTTCTTCTTTTTGGAAGATTAGAAATTTGGTATTTATAAGTAGCATAACTAGAAGGATAAAATTGTGTATTGATGAGAGAGGTCTTAAAACTTGCTAGCCATTTATACTGCCATTTATAATTAAAGTACTAAAGTAGATCATCTCCATACATTAGGAAGGTATAGATAACATGTATACATAGCTCATGATAACAGTTTTGCTTTTGGAGACAGTATTCCACAGGTTAGATAGACTCTGCAAACATATGGTACTTGCTCTGTACAGTGTATTAAAATATTAAAAATGTTACATTCTAATATTTAAAGACTAGGTGATTTCATAGAATAATCGGAAATCTTGGCCTTTCCTGAAAAGTGGTAAACACTACTAAAAAGGGGTTCAAATTCACAGGGAGCAACAGGCAGATGCAGTTGATAAGCCAGCCTCTGTCAACCCTGCAGGGGGCATGCTCTCCCTAATTTTCTCAGTGCAGTCCACTCATTTGTGCTCCTGTGTTGCCTCCTGGTTAGTCCTCGTAAATATTTGAATTATTTTAAAGAAAAGAGCCCTAACTCTGTTTAGCTCAACACCTTGACATTTTGGTTATAGAAATATTGCTTCACTCTCCCCCCTTTTCTGTGGCATATTAGACACCAGGTAATGGTTGGAGAGACCAATAGTGACACAGAAACAACAGTATCTTGTATAAAACATTAGAAGTTTCATGCTTAGAGGAGCAGATGAGGAGCAGGGGGAAAAAGAGGGGATTCCAGAGATAAAGTAGAAGAAATATGTAAGTTGTATTCTCTGGAGGTGAGAATAGTTGGGGAATTTAAATAAAGGATGCTTAACCTTAAAATTGAAGGTATTTTCTGGGCTTCATTACTGATATAGCACTCTATTTTGTTCTAAACCTTATACAAACTCCTTATGCATATAGCCTCAGTTTGGCAGACATTGGAAAATTTAGGAATGGTATGCTTTACTTTGGTCAGCAAATACATGTAAATATAGGAGGTGCAACAAGAGAACAAAGTGAGAGTTCAGCAGAGGAAGAAAACAAAGATGACCAAAGTGTTCTCCCACCTCCCCCTTTCTGTATATTGGGATATAAATTGGGCCCCCCAAATTTGAAATGGTGACTCCAGATTATTTCCCTTAAAATACAATTTAATTCTGAAAACCAGAAAGAACACAAATATCTAAGAGTCTGATAAAAGAATTACAGCGATGAAAACATTCTGTTTCAACCTGAAACATGAGGGGGCAGTTTTTTTTTCATAGTTTGTTTATAGAGTTGTTCTGCTGTAATTTTACCAGCAAGCATTTTGTCAGAAATTATTTCTGTTGAGATAGCAAATGTAAGCAGCAATAATTCTGACTATCTGAGTACTTTAAGGTAAAAACACAACATGGTAGACTCACATCTAATGAGAAAATTCAATTCTAAAGTAAGGACATGTAAAAAATCACAAATGTTTAAAATTATCTGTGAAAAGTTCCTTTGCTGCCCTTACATCACCACAATGGGTTATTTTCATTTAATCTGTAGCCTCACACCCTAGGGAGATGAATGATAAAAACAATAAAGGGATCTTTTCTGACTTCTTCCCTAACTCCTACCCCTCAAAGTGCAAGCACAGAGGATAAAAAAATAAAGTGTGTGTCAATGCCACTCCACTGTCTAGCCAAACCTTGATTTTGAGAATCCTATGGGAGTGTGATTTCTGGTACTATTTTAAATTGCTCTCAGGGTTGGATTTTTTTTTTCATCATAATGTTTCTAAAATTTAAATGAGAGAATAGCCCTATACTGCATTTTACAAATAGGATTTTCTTTATAATCACATTATTTTGGATAACCATTAACACTTTTTGAAGGGCCATGCTGTGTTCATTCTAATTATGGAAAAACTAATACTGTGATCCTTACTGCAATGGTTACCCTTTGTATGTGAGATGTGTTAATGTGTTTAGAACAGCATGATGAAACATAACTATATGGCCTCATTTTTCTTTTCAAGCTTTTGCTTTTAAAGGAGGCAAATCCATCCAAAGGAGGATCAATCAACCCAGATGCTGCCTACACATTACTACACATCTTTGCAAGTGTGTGAGATACCAGCAGTTCTCCTCCCTTTAAACCAAACAAGCAGCTGTTTTCCCACACTTTTAAACAGTGTTGAGCAAAAGATGGGGAAAGGCATGTAGCTATTAAAGTTTTATGACTTAAAAACATTCAGATTGACCTGACTCTAAGACCTGTAACTCCCTCTTACATTTTCATCTCCCATATACTTAGATTATTTTCTCCTTGTAATTTATACATACTTCTTATCTATGGCCTTGTTAACATAAAATAAATCATGAAAATATCTAGGATTTAGCTAAAACATTATTGTTTTTTTTTTTAGGATCCTGAAAAAAAACTTTTTGAAGAATGTGTAAATATTTTGAATAGAGCCAAAATCAACACATCTGTATTTGTTTAGTGTCAACTTTTAAGGTGTGGTTGAGGACAGGGATTCATCCATCTTTGGGTTCCCTCAACTTGGTCAAACTAGAGCTTAAATACCAACCTGTCTATGTTTCTATGTAATTTTTATAATGTTAGCATGACTCTGGGAAAGGATTTCCCCCCTAGATTATACAATATTTTACTGCTGGTCCAACAAAGATTGAGCAATATTGTAAAGTATATGTCTGGAGTGCATTTCTTTTTAAAGAAAAGGCTGGGATAGAATCAATACAAAATAAGCTTAGTTTGCTAAAATATTTTATTCTCAAGGGTAGGGCAAATTTAGTCTGAGCTTATAGTATAGCTAAATACTGTACAGAAAAGTAATCTAAATAAACAGATGATTGTTATTTATCACACTATTATATGCCACTTTTTTGGACAATCTATGAGAACTATTGAACATTGAATGTGTGGTCCCATGGAATATCACAATGAGCTGAACAGGTTGTTTCTGTTCATTTGTAAGACTTATGTCACATGTGCAAAAAAGCTATGAAAACTCAGTGAATAACTTTGCCACCTGCTCACTGAGTACTTTAGATCTTTTATCCATTCAACAAATCTTTTAAATAATTGTATTTGCATTTCAGGCCAGAAAACATCAAATATGGATGTACATTGCCTATTATTTTGACTATCTTGGAGTAAGGAATTTATAAAAAGTTCAGCTTCTACATTATGGTGCTAATGATGGAACTTGAGCTAAAAAGAAGCTACACTAACATATACTTACATCTACACAATTACTGAATTTTAGATAGAAATAGAGCTATTCAATATAATCTATTCTCTATACAATTAACTCTAAATGGGCAATTATTTCAATTCCATAGAAAGTACAAAATAAATATTCATCATTCATTTGCATAGCTGAGTAGTATTCCTTTGTGTAGGTATACCACAATTATTTATCCATTGATATTTGGGTTGATGGACATTTGGTTTGTTTCTGGTGCTGAATGAATGAAACCAGTAAAAAAAGAGAACACACTATATGATTCCATTCACATAAAATTCTAGAAAATACATACAAATCTTGAGTGACACAAAGCAGATCAATGATTGCCTGGGGATAAGGGTAGGAGGAAAGAAGTGGGGAAGGATTTTTAAGGGACACAAAGAACTTTGGGGGGGGTGATGTGTTCATCTCTTTTTTGTAGTGATAGATTGACAGGTGTACATGTATATCAAAATCTTCAGGTTGTACAGTTTAAATATGTGTATTTATTGCACAATAATTATACTTCAGTATATTTGTAAAAAATTTTAGAGTACAAAATGATATTAGTCAGTGTTCTCACATCCTTAGCTATCTATGCTGCTATGTATAATTAAAGTGTCTGCTTTGAACCTTATATTCATGAGTACTTGTGGGTTCTAGTCAGAATTGTGGGCATTTCAACACATTATCTTTTTAAAAAAAGACCTTGTTTGTTTGTTTTAGAGAGAAGGAAAGGGAGGGAGAAAGGAAGGGAGAGTCACATCAACCAGTTGCCTCTTGCACATACCCCGGGCATGTGCCCTGGCTAGGAATGAGCCTGCAGCCTTTGGCTTTGTGGGAAGATGCTCAGCCAAATGAGACACACCAGTGAGGGCTCCATATGTTATCTTTATTGCAGCCCATGGCCACATATCTTAAGTAACTATTGTGTTATTAATTTTGCTAATATTTTTCTTTAGTGACAAGAAATGGATGGTAAAATAAAATGGTTGAAGGCTGATCATCAAGTAAATCAAGCCAAAAAGCACAATCCTCCTATGCAGTGACTTATGTAAGTCTGGGAAAGATTTTCTTAGCCAGGATATTTATTTCCATTCTATTCTGAATATCTTGGCTATTGCTGATTAATAGAGTGGTACTGGAAGGATGGTGTAGAACTAACAGATCAACCTTGGAGAGCTGGCTCCGAGTTACCTACCAAGGTACTCATTTGAAATTTATTTATGGCTGATTTCACTTGGAGAGCTGGGAAATCTTTCTACTTTGCTAAACTCTTATGTAAGTTTCATTTCCTTTTCTCTCTTTCCCTCTCTCTCTCACACCTATGCACTCCCCCTGCAACACATACACACATCACACATAGGTAGACACAACAGTGTACATACACAGCATTTCCTTTTACATTATAAAGATATCCTTCCAAATTATTTCACCATTGTTACACAGTTTAGCTTACGAATCTGAATGTATATATTTACAATGGTGAGATGGACGCTTATGTTAAAACCATTAATATGAAATGTTGTGAACAGACATTTCTTTGGGCAATAGGAAATGAACCAGTTTATGATTGGGTTTGAAGTGTATATCATTTCCAGGGATATGGGGACTCTTTGATGAGTAGAAACTGATGTGGCTGTAGGTTTCCCTGTCAATTCCTCACATTCATGATTTATGAAGCTTTATCCTGACAGGAGAATATTAACTCTGCTGTCTGCTTTCCCACAGTGCTCCCTCCACGGCTCCAGACCATTGATTGTTGTAGGTGGGAGAGTCAGAGTGGGTTTGCTTCACGGTGGGTTGGCCTTGTCTCCTATGAGGGTGAGGAATCTGATATGGGGAAGCCTAGCCAGGAGGGAAGTGTTTCTCATGGTCTCAGTAGTCAATGCAAAATTTTTGGTGGATATAAAGAGGAGGTGGATTTTGTTTGCTTTAAGAGGGAATGGCTAAGCAGTTTTATGATCATTTCCTTGCTAATTAAAGTTTAGGGTAAAATCATTTCCCCCCTTATATAGAGGCCAGTAGGAACATGTATGACAGGAAATTTTTGGCTCAAAGCCCAGTAAAAGATGTACTGCGGGAATATTTTCCAGCACTGGGTGAGGGGCATATGATGGTCATTAAACAAACACTAGAACTCTATCTTGATTTCAAATTGAAATGCCAGAGAAGATGGAATTTTTTAACCCTGAACACTGTGCTGTTATTCACACATTTGGGAAGATTACAAATGGCTCAGGGTCACCAGGAACTAAGGACATCTATGAAGAAAAAATACATTGTTTGTAAGGAATGATTCCCACACTCTTGATAATTTCAGGGAGATTCGAGTGTATTGATAAATTTGACATCAGTCTGTAAGCACCATGTACAGAATAAGTAAGTAAACAAGGATTTTAGTTTTCTTTGAAAGCTTTATAATGTGAAGTGTCCCTCTTCAGATCCCTTCCATCCCCCTGTTGGACAGCATGAAGTCTTGAGTTGGAGCCTAGTGTGGAATGGGAAAAGTAATAAAGGAGACCAATCGAGACTGGAGTTGTGCGAGCCTGTAGAAGGCGCTATCGTGCCCTATCACACTTCGTGGTTCCCTAATAGGACCAGACATGCTTTGCATCTCCAAGAGGAAGGTGCTTTCTATTTTCCTCCCCAGACAACGTCCTGGTCAGTCAGAGACTGTCATAATCCAGTCAAAGAAAAACCCCCACACTTTGAACTCCCAGTTTCTACTAATGGGTTCTTTGTTTAGAACAGTCTTTCCAACTTTCCATTTCCTCTGTAAAAGGATGTTCCTCTTTGATGTTTTCCAGACATGCCATTTCCAATTCTCTGCCATTCTCAAATAGACTCATTTTTGTTGGTATAATAACTAACTTATGTTTTGAAGGCCAACAAGAGTCAAGGGCCTTAGTTATGAATTTAGTTCTATGTTTACTTTTTACTTAAAGTCATACTAGTGGGTGAGATATGTGAAATGGAGAAAAAAAAATAAGACCAAGCTCTTGATCACTATAATATTTAGGATGGGAAAAAGAGTCAACAGATAACACTGAGAAAGAACAGTCAATGTGTGCCAGGAAATAAATCAGGAGAGTGTGGTTTTCCAGAAGCTAAGAAACAAGAAATTTTGAAGAAGCAAGAAATGATCACCAGTGAAAATGCTATTTGACTAAGAGTGAATTATGTGAGAAATATGAGCCTGTAAAAACATTTATGTAATCTTGCAAGATGGAGGTTATTGTTAGTGAGGAGAGAATATTGGCATAGTAGGAATTTCAGTCTGTCTGAAGTAAGTTCAAGAGAGCGTGGGAGAGGAAGAAATATGCTAACTTTGAAAAAAAGAGGAACAGACCAATGAAGCCATCAAGGAAAAGGAATATGTGACCAAATGAAGGAATTCTGAAATGGGAAATAATTTAGCCTGTTTGTCTGCTTATGGCATGATCCAACAGAGATGAGGAAATGGTGATGTAGGCAGGAATGAGTGGGTGAGCAGTTGGTGTTGGGGATCTGGACGAATTCTCATCTTGATATTTCCATTTTCTTAATTACTTAATTAAAAGTGATATTATCAGCCAAAGGGAGAAAGCAGGGGTTCTGGAGTTCTGACTAAAGCAATAGGAAATAGCCTGATCAGGAAAAGGGAATTTGAATTGTTAGGGAAATGTATTCATGGAAGAGCTGTTAGGTTTGGTAACATATCTTGGCATTGGAGAATTCAATGGTCATGGTTTGAAGGATTTTGGAATGTATTAGATGATATTTATCATTTTGCAAAGGAATTTGAGTCACATTAAAAAAAATGAAAATATATCAACTAGGTAGAAAATAAAGCCTCATAATAATTCTTTTATTAAAGAGATTCAAAAAGAAAAGCTAACAATAAAATCAAACTAAAATATATTGTTGAGGTTGAAAATGAAGCAAATATCTAGGAGTCCAAAAGACTGATGGTTCTCGTCCAGGTAGCAGAAGTTTTAGGTTCATTGAAGAGTTTAATGTCTTATTTTAGTGAAGACTTGGACCAGTGATATGAGCAAACATACCCCTGCTTTCTGTGAAAATGAGGTAAAGTATGATTGGAATGTTCTAGCCAATGCTCCAGCTAATCATGAGGCTATCCTCAGGAAACACGTGGCTTGACTAAACTGTGAATTGAGAGAAAACCAAGAGTCTGGAGAAGTATTTCTAGTTAGCAGAGTCACAAAGGTCTTGGAATATATCCCTTGTTATATCCAGGATTTACTTCCCCTCTGGCCCACAGTCTTCCTGCTCCTCCTCCTACTGGTTATGTTATGGGTTTGTAAATCCTAGTGATAATCATTAAATTACTCTCTTATTACCATTCTGAAGAAGTAGAAAAAATTTTTTTCTCCTACATTATTGAATGTATTTAAATATAACCAGCATTTGTTTTGTGTTTTCCTTTAAAAATCACTTTCAAATTTATGTTATATTGTCAAATCAACATTACTAGGTAAACATTGTTTATTATTATCATTATTATTATTATTTTTAATGAAGTTTAAACAGACTTGGTGATATATCTGTGTTCATATACCTGGGGAAGAGGCAAAGACTAGCTTTCAGATTCCAAAATTGCTCACTGGTTACTACAATATACAGCCTTCCAAAAGAATTAATAATGATCATAAGTCTAGTGTTTTTTTTTTTTTTATTATGCTTTTCTTATCTAGGAGGTTTCTTAGCTAAGTTCTATGCTTAATTAAGATATTTACTGGCTTACAATTATATTTGTGTGTGGCAAAATAAGGATTTGTAATTTGGGAAATCTTCAAATGCAACAAATGTTAAGTAAATAAAAGTAATCTCTGACAGACAAGCTCTTACAAAATCATCCAGTCTATATACCACCTTTATGTATTATACAACTAAGTCCCAGGAAGATTAAGAGACTTGCCTAAGGTCATTCAACTGGTTAATAGGATTACAGGTGGGATTATGTTTCTTGACAACTATCTCAATGTGTTTTTCATTGTGTTACACAGCCTATAGAAATTTAACTGCAAAACCACCACATCTGAAAACTAGGAAGGACTCTAGAGATTGACTTCAATCCTCTCATTTTATGAAGGAAATACAGATCCAGAAAGTTAAATGGTTGTTGCAATGTTATGCAGTGAGTGTCATAGGAAGTTAGGATAGGATTGTGCCTACCTCAGGCTTCAATTGAGGTACCATAGGAAAAGCATTGGATAGTAGAGGGTGTGTGCAGATAGCCCTGTCCCCATATGCTGATATTTTTTTAAGTTTAGAAAAGAGTTTATTTATTTTTATTTTTAGAGAGAAGGGAAGGGAAGGAGAAAGAGAGGAAGAGGAACACTGATGTGCAAGAGAAACATGGATCAGTTGTCCCTTGCATGTCCTCAACTGGGGCATGTCCCACAACCCAGGCATGTGCCTGGACCGAGAATCAAACAGGCAACATTTCAGTAAACAGTCTGGTGCTCAGTCCACTGAGTCACACCAATCCAGGCCCAATATGCTGAATTTTAAAGGAAAATTGTACACACAGAGAGACATAGAACCCCCAAACATGTCTTTCACCCCTCTGCCAGATAAAAAATGGTCAGAGGGAAAAGGAAGAGATTGATAAGGAAAGTTCTTTGGAGAAAGCTGGTGATTTGCTTTGAACTCCCAAACTTTGGAGGGAATTTTGAAGCACCCTAATTTCCAAGACCAAGGCCAATGAGCGAGTCTTTGAGAGAAGCATTTGATGTGCCACCACCCTCTTCTCTGGAAGAGTTAGAAGAGCGTTGCGTTGGGATTGCTTGAACTCTCTTATTTTGCATTGAATATGCCATTTCTGTAGATCAGATGTGGGCCATTTAATGTGAAAGAACCCTTATGAGATTTTTGGGCCCCATTTCATGGTGCCACCTCTGCTGTGGGGCAAGGAGACCTCAGCAGAAAATGAAGCAGGTGCACTGTGGAATGCCCAACGCTGATGTTTCAGCATCCCACTACTACCCAAAACAGAGGCATATTCTCCAGGGTTACCTGTTCCTAAGAAAACAGGAGACTAGGAGGGAAACTGCAGAGAATAACAGGAAGAGTTTATGTTTTATCATCCATCAATGCTAGAGAGGATGGTCCACACGTGATGGCACATCTAGTCTCTTCACTGCGAATGGTGTGAGTGATGGATGATCTTGGTCAGGACAAATGGTGGGCAAAGGGGTGACTGTGTGCTTCCAACCTTAAGCAAATCTGGTTGGAGAAGAAAAGATTTAGTGAAGAATATACAATAAATGTATATTCTGCACATGTAAGTGAGACTGATTTTGACATATGATGTAAGATGTTGAGTTACCTAGGGGAACATGGCAACCAATACCATGTGAGCTGCTAGAGCCCTCATCAGGAGAAGGGAAGATTCCAACCTGAGGGTGATAGAACTGAAGGTGCATTGGTACACAGCCCATGGGTCTGCATGCCCAGCATGCTGGTTACGGGGATTGCCACAGAATATCATCTAGGACTTCTTCCCCTGCACTCTCATGTCTCAAAACCAAAGGTATAAGAATTGAACAAACAAGTGTATTTGGTTTCTATCTGTATTTGCTGCAGAAAAAGTAAGAAAATACTCCTATCTTGAAAGTTAAAAAATCTCATTGCATAGTAGCTCTCCAATAATGTCTGGTGCATAAGTGGATGGATGAAATAAACACAGCATTCCCTCAGAGGCGTGAGACAGGGAGTTGTTTGTGTCAGACAGGCATGAGCAGCTGAAGACACTAATGCCAATCAGGAGGAAAACTAATGTCTGGGGCACCAACGGAAGAAAAATACAAGCCTTGTGCTATGTGCCAAGATGGGCCACTAGGCCCATCCTGATGATATTCAGGGCACCAGCAGTGCGATGTAAACATGCATCAGCTGAGTTATGTTACTTGGGCCAAGTTATATACACAGTGCTTTCAATCAGGAAAAGAACACATGGAGCTTGCTGGCTTGGTTTTAATGACAGGAGACTCACACTAAATATTGTTCTTCCTACCTCAGAAGAATGAACAGGGAAAGCAGGAGCCTTGCCTTTTCCCCTCCACAGCTGACCCTGGCATATGCTCCAAATCTTCATCCCTGACTCGTACTCCTGTAACTGAATTGCAGCTGCCGGTGGGGTCATGCATGGTGAAAGCACATTACAACGTTTCTGCCAATCTGAGGGACTGGACGGCTGAAATGAGTGACTCTCAGCCAAGGTCCAAGTGTTGCCAGATTGTTTTGTCTTGCACCCTGGAGGAGAATCTGGCTATGAATGCAGCCTTTAATTTTTAGGCTAACGTCAGTATCCTGATAACAAAGGCAACATTAATGCTACATCCTCAGAGCTATGGTGTTTCTTCATGGTAAAATTGGAGAGAAACACATAGAAAAGACATGACAAGGAATCATCAAGAAGGCAACCAGCCATATTGATGGAATTGCAGTGATGTGCATTACAAAGGGAAACTTTATACATTTGTAGGTCACACACAAGGTATTTGATGTTATAGCACAAGATCTGCAGTCTAAGAACAAAGAGAAGCCCAAAGAATTGTTAGACTTCGAATGATTACTTTAAAATTTTGTTAGTACTCTCCACTCATACAGATTGTCTTATACAAAAAATATTTTTGTTTCTTTCCTTGATCAATTTAGCCATGCTGTATCTATGTTTCATGTATGCCCTTAGTTAATATACCTTCAGGTAGCCAATGCTCTTCTTGTCATGCTGCAAGCCATGTTAAGTGTTGTCATATGATACAATATAGTACCACAAAGAATATGTAATGAAAAAAATGTGGAAATTCACAGTGCTATTTAAAATATTTTCCCAATCCTTTGATGTGGTAACTTACAAAAATGGCCACAATTCTCTACCTGTTCCTGTGTCCAGGGCCTTGTGACTTAGTGCGTCTATTTCCCCATTTCTTAAAGCTGAGCTGACTCTGTCACCTTGGCCAATATGATGCAGAGTAAATTATGTTGTGTCTGTTTTGGACCTGGGTCTCAGAGGTTTCCTTGGTGTCCTCGCTGTCTTTGAACTCTATGACTAGGCTAGACTTTTGATTAGCTATATATGAAATGATGATTTGTATCACTCTGGCCAAAATTATACCAAGTGGCACATATCTGAGGAAGTTCATCCTAGATTAGCGAGGACCCTACCCACATGCTAATCATAGAAGTATAAGTGATCCTAATGCAGATCAGCTAATTAATTGCTACCTGACCCACAGAACAGTGAATCAAAACAAAAACAAAAGAAAAAGTTATTTCTTTAAACAACTGAGTATTGGGTGGTTTAGTATATAGCAATAATAAATATGCCTGGTTATATCATTTAGGGAGTTCTTTTGATTTTTATCTTTTTTACAAGTTTGCATTCTATGGCTGGATAACTGAGATTGTCTGAAGTCTTAAAATTGGGAGAGACCATAGCTAATAATAGAGACTGTTTCTATATGACATTGCTTTGATTCACTAAAACTTTGGGAAGCCTCTGCCTGATAAGTTATTATTTTCACAAGCACAAGAGAGAAAGGAAAGAGGAAAAAAAGAAACCTTGTCCCACTGCTTTCCAGTTATAATATCCTTGGCCATCAGGGTCATGCATATGAGTGCACCATCTGACCTGATCTGGGGTCATGAGCTTTGAGGGTAGTACTTAGGTCTTTTCATTGTTGTATTCCACACAGTCCTTAGCCATTTTAACACACAGTAGTGGCTCAAATACAACTACATGAATTTAAATTGAATCCATTTGAACTTCTAAATTGTAAGGGAAGGCACACCGCCTTCTTCATACAGCAGTTGATTCAGGTTTCACACACACGGCAAAGCTTTCAGAACAGTATGGAAATACTTAGGGCTGCCTGGAGATTTGGTCAGGGTTTTTGTGCGGAAGCCATCAGTTGTCATGGAACATTCAATCCAAGTTTAGGAAAATCTCTAGGATCCAAGAGAGTTACATCTGCAGATATCGTGAATAGACCCAAATGAACCAAATGTGGGGGTCCTGGAAGGACTCTAAACTGAAGAAGAGACTTCCCAGACAATGTCTAATTTCTTAAGCCCTAAATGCATGGATTAAAATTCTTTGGGTACAGGATGTGATCTGAAAACTGATTACTCCCCAGGCCTTATTCCATGAACTAAATATCCTAGAGTATACAAATTTTCCAGGCTTGCACGTGAAAGCTACTTCAAACGCAGAGGTATGCTGTAATAATCAATATGTCTTTTCAGAAAGTTGCCTGTAGAATCTCCCCACAGGACCCCTGCTTACCTCATCATTCATCACTGTGACCTCCACAGACTTCTGTGATCCTGAGCACTTCCTTCTGTTTCCTGCTTCTGTGCCTTGTGCATCTTTGTCTCCTGACTAAATTATACTTATCTTTGTATATTATCCAAGTGACCACCTTTTCAGCCTTTGAAATGCAATTTTATCTCATCTTCTACAAATTTCTTTTCATCGGCATCCCTCTACCCTAATCTCTAAGTAGATTGCTACATTTTGTAATTATGTGCATGTATGTGCACATGTGCGCGTGCAATATTTTATTGTTGCCTTTATGGGGCAGTTTTGCCAGATGTTATTAGTGAATTTTCACCTCTTTAAAAGAAGAAGCAACCATTATCTGTCAATTTTTATACCACATTTCTAGCTTAGCGATGTCCATGTATAATATTTATATATCTGTTGAATGTATAAATATATGTATAAATATTATATTGTTTAATGCTTTATAGAAGAAATACTTAGTCATTCTGAACATATGATTTTTCAAGTCTGATAGATTTAAATGCATATTATTTCATTATTTGTTATTTAATATCTCCATAGTGAAAGGATAAAGTCTCATGAGTAGTAATATTTTATAGTACCTAAGGAAAGTATATTTTCCTTTTTAATCAGAGTTTTGTGTTGTAAGCTAATAATAAAACAGAAGATCATTTACATTGCTATTCATGCTGTATTGAAATAGAATTTTTATTACTGGAGTGAAATTCTATACATAAAAAAACTGTGAACAATATGTAAGCAATACATTTAATTATGAATACATACAAAACTAATAAGTAGGCATAAATAATTTCTACATCATCTATATGGGAAAATAATTTATTTAAAAAGAAAACTGCATCAGGAAAAAATATACCATATGGCTTACATCAGCAAGTGCATAAGTCACTGTGACAAGGTTTAAATTCTATTTATTTGTTTTTTAAATGTAAAAAGTAAGGCCAATAGTATATAACTGCTTTTTCAGGGATTGTAAATCATAATAAGAAACAAATAGAATAAGTATTTTGATCACTAAAAAAATAGCAAGCAACACATATAGGAGAGCTATATGTAGCCCTCATAATATAAATAATATATCTTAACTTGAAAATCAATGTGCAATGAATCAAGCTAACTTGGTGGCATTACTATTTTAGGATATCTAAAAACCTGCCATGAATATGATCCATGTAATAAAAGCTGCTTCATTCTTACTTGTTGACAAACTTGAGGAATGTCCCAGTAACTTAAATAGAGAGTAAAGGAAATGACCCGCATGTTTTAGAAATAAAAATATGCCCATGAGAAAAAAGAAAACAATTGTCTCTGAATTATTTAATTGGCTTTCTGTGGGGGACCCTGACCCGCGGTAAAATCCCCCGGTGCCTCGGATGAAATAACACCTTCCCAAGCAGCTCTGTGTAAGGGGAAGATCTGTTGACTAGGGGCTCAAGGCCAAAGGCTCAGTTCTTTGTTCCTAAAGGTCTTTTATTGAAAGGGGTAAACTTGGAGGCTTGTAGCTTGTCAATCAATGCTAATCAATGCTAATTACAGGGAAACAGAAAAAAAAGTGAAGGGGCAGGGAGATCTCACTCAGGTCAGGATAGGCATTCAAATTTAAAACAGTTCCTCAATCAGTACAACAAAGGATCAGGCTAGGTGAGAGAACAGACTGGGTTTCATAGTAACTGAAGTATTTACCCATGATCTAGTCCCCTTCTCCCCAGGGCCACTGGTTTTACATGGAAACAGAGATGTACTCTGCATTCCCAGCCTTCCAGTTGGGACTTACACGTTTAGCCTGGCCCATGCGGGACTCCAAGTTTCCATGCCATTTCCCAGGTGGGCCCCAACAGCTTTCAGCTTTGGTCAGATTTCCTGAGTACCTTCTCACCTCCTACTGAATTTATATTAATACAAAAATCAATATATAGTATTGGCCAAAGGGGAAGCACTGGGGGTGGAATGGAGGACAGGCTGAGGGTAGAAGCCATGTTATTCTTTTCCTCTTCTTCTTGCTTCCACAGAAAGGATTTTCTATAATAGCTACACTATGTTATGTCACCTTTTTGACCAGTTCAACTGCCACCGCCTACCTGATAGATCACTGTATGTGAACTCAATAATGAGACCTTAATTTTTTTTAATTGACTAGGTTCAAATGAAAAACAACCGGTCTCTCCTCTTGCCAGCCAAGCATGTTCCACTGTTTTTTAAGCTAATAATAATTCTATAAGCATTTAAATTTCTTGTTATAAATCTCAGTGTATAAAACCAGTTTACTGATGAATTATTAAAAGATAGAGGATATTCTCTTACAATGTCAGTATTTAGGGAATACATCCTTTATCTTTTTCTAAATTGAGGTGAAAAATAAACACCCTACAATCACCCTTCAATTTTAAACATTGCAGTGTGAAAATTAGTAATTATCATGCATGGAGAGGTAAAATATTTTGAGGTTAAAAATAATAACATGTCAGCAATGATTACAATGAAAAGAATAGCATAACAATGATTTAGACACTGATACCTCAGGTGAACTCAACATACTGTCATCAGGCTCTTTAGAAGCCTTCATTAACCATGGTTCCATGAAGAAGATCCAGTAAGAACTGAGAAAGCTGATTTTCTTTTTAAAGATTTTATTTATTATTTTTAGAGAGAAGGGAAGGGGGAGAGGCAGAGAGGGAGAGAGACATCAATGTATGTAGGCCTTTCACCTGCCTCCAGCTACAGACCTGGCTGGAGACCAGGCTTGCTACCTGGGTATGTGCACTGACTGGGAATTGAACCAGCAACCTTTGGGTTCACAAGCTGACTCCTTATCCACTGAACCACCAGCCAGGGCCAAGGTGATCTTTTAATAGGGTCGATTATAACAAACAACATTAGAAGTTCAGGAAAAATAATTAGATAAGTTCTAGCCACATACAAAATAAATCACATATAAATCAGTATAATTGCATTTAAGCAAAAAATTATAATCTCATTTTTAAAGGACATGTTTTATTTAACTCCTAACAGTCTACAAACTCTTGAATTTTGCCTTTTAAATATATCCAAAAGAGACCCAACCCCACTAAAATATTTTGTCATGTGATGATTTTTTCATGAAAATTAGAACCATTTCAGGAATACAAATGATCATAATCATGAGAAGTCCCTTTCTCAGGATGTCACTTCTCAGAAAATGAAAACTGTACTACAGTTTTGCTGACCATTAAATCTTCTGTGTTCACGGAATCTGCAAAACAAATACTAGGAATTAGCCCTGGCTGGTGTGGCTCAGTGGATTGAGCACAGGCCTGTAAACCCAAGGGTTGCTGGTTTGATTCCCAGCCAGGGCACATAACCAGGTCTCCATCCAGATCCCCAACTGGAGGTAGGTGAAAGGCAACCGTACATTGATGTTTCTCTCCCTTTCTTTCTCCCTTCCACTCCCCTCTCTAAAAATAATGAATAAAATCTTTTAAAAAATAAAATAAATGTTTAAAAATAAAAAAGATCACTGGGAAGAAGTAGGAGGGGCCATAGGAGGAGTTTGCCGAGGCAAAGGAAGGCAGTCTAGGGTGGGATTGGCTGAGAAGCTGATGCCCCCAGAGCCCATGGAAATAAAAAGAGGGTGGGCGCTTTGGCCTATAGGCCTTTCAGGCCCTGGCTCTGTCCTGGTCCCTCAGGTTCTTCCTTCTCGAGGATGTTTGGACGATGGTCCTGCAGCTTCCTGTGTTTCCCAGTGGATAGTATTTTGAATAGGACAGAACTCTGGGCACAGCCTAGGATTGGGCTGGCCTGGCAGAAGGTGTCAGGTTCATTCTTTGGCTGTTCTAGAGGAAACAGGCTCTGAGGCACAAGCCTGACACTCCCAAAATTGTGTCGCTTTTGTGTATTATGTTGTTTGAGTTTGTAAACTAACCCTATAGAAACTAACAGGGGAAAAGATAGGAAAACCTAGGTGTTAGAGTTTGGCCTTAATTGCTAGGCTTAAGTAATTAAAGCTGTGACTTGATGGGCTTAAGTGACTGCTTACCACCAAACCTCGGCCTGTGGAATTTAGCCTCGAGAGTGGTGAGGGGCAGTAGGACTTCTAGCTTGCTGTTGGGTAGGTAACAAGACAACTAAAACCAAGTAACAAACAGTGAGTACCCATTCCTATTAATCCTGTCTATGGCCTAACTGGTTATATTTCTGCTCCAGAAAATTTACAATCTACTTTTGAATTAAATAAAAACCAAATACCATGCTTAAATTATTTTGTTGTCCTACCGCAACACCTAAAATTTGCTTTGTGAACTGCATTTAGAGGTAAATCCCCAGGCATTGGTTTCAGAATGATAGAAGAAATGTTTCAAGTTCTTTATTGTATTCACCAAAGCTGGTGTTAGGATGTTGCTTATTGCATCATGAAACTCCAGAAACATACTACATTTCGTATTACAGATGCATTCCTGAAAAGGTACAGGTAAATGATCTTTCAAATTTAAGTCTTTTCACTTGACAAGCTAATATATAAAGGTAATTTCTAATAAATTCTTTGGTAAATTAAACGATAACATTAATTACTTTGTTGTGCATTATTTGACCAAGACTTTCATTTAATCTCTAGAAAAAAAAAGTGAGGATGATTCACAAATATCTGAAATCCAATAAACCATTCGAAACCAAGAGTAAACATTAATCAATTACTCATCTAAATTTCTTTCTGTTCTAGCCACAATGCTGAAACAAAGACCTCAGGTTTCATTGGATTCTATTGCTTCTTCTATATAAATAGCAGACTGTTCTCAATGATTTTTGAAGTCCCTTTCATCTCTAATTTTCTGTGACATTTTCTTCTTATTCCAGATGTTATTATATTGAATATTCTTAAAACAGAATATATAATAGTCCCTACTGTTTGTGATTAAAGACTAAAGTATATTCATAAGTATTGCTTCCTTGTTGTATTATAATTATATAATCCTCTTCATTCTTAAGGAGTGATTGGTTTTACATTTTATTTATTTTGAATATTGACACTTTCGAAATGTCTGTAGAGTTAGCAGAAGTTATTCAAGTGAGGGATCTGAAGCAATTGGTGGTTAATCTTTACTTTTTTTGCTGCCTTTTTTGTTGTTATTTTCTTGTGCTCTTTTTTCTCCCATTTATCAATTCTGAATCTTCTCAAGGACTGTATTTAAAATTGTAGAGATAATAGAAGCATCCAACTTCTAGAATATATGCTGCTTTAAAAAGAAAAGTGAATAAAATCCTTTTTTAAGAGTAGAGTGATCATTATAAGACATACTTAAAAGCTTTTTCTAGGTGCTCTATATGGAAAAAAATACACAAGTATTAGTATCTTTTGTTTGTCTTACATCAGGAAGCATTTGCGTACAGTCTCATTGCCTTAACTGACATGTGTTGTGAATTCTGAAGTTGCCAGTGGTAGTGGTGAAGACAGGGATGGTGATTGCAATTCCTCTAGTTTCAGAAGTCCCTCAAGGTCTGCGGGGAGACTGCCCCTGATTGTCTTGTGTTCCCCATGGATCTGCAGGCAGGGAGCAGGAGCATTGGCTGCCCTCGTGAAAAGGGAAATGCCGGTGACCAATTCTCACAGCCGGGGATGAAACATGATTATCTTTTACTACATTTGACATTTTAAAAGTAAATTATTCTTACAGTCTAGTAGGTATTTATTTTAAGGTGCTCTTTGTTCGTTGTTCATTGAGGACAGTGAATTTAGCATATAAAGAGCTTCTCAAGAATATTTGAGAGTTGCTGTTACAGTTGAAACAGCCCGATGGCTAAAGGCAAGGGGAGGACCTATGACAAGTCCAGAATCCAGGACTTGTTGGCGAAGCGGAAGCATCAGTTGTGATGGGCCAGGAGGAGCTACCATAAAGCTCTAAAACTGGAACTGCTTTCCTGCTTTTTAGCAAAAATTGTTATTTTAAATGGGATTAATATTAGCAATGGATTTCAGCCTGTTCTCTAACCTGAAGGGAACGTCCAATACCTGACAAGAATTAGACAAAATGTGTGATATTTTTGCACAATCAATAGAACAGTAAAATTGCATTGCTCTTGTGATTAAAGAGAAAGGGCAACGTTTTCTTGTTCTTAGACCTGAACAAGAAATACAAAAACACCAGTCTGTGGTTTCACTCTGCATTCCAGCACGTTCACTGTGACCTCATTTGCATGTTCGAGAAACCAAGTCACACTGCTTTCATTAATAATAATTGGCAAACAATATGGTGAATGATCTGGGGATTCAATGCAGTTTTGCATCAATTATTGCATAAATCACACAGCTGTTACACATTGCTTTCCTTCCAGGGAACAAAGTAAAAATTAGGGGGAAAAGGGGGTGGGGGTGGGAAGAAACAACATTGTGTAACAATGTTTTCCCCTGATGTCTTCTGAAACGTATTTGTTTCAATAGCTCTTGAAACCACAACAACATGATTTTCTTCTTAGCAATACCAAAGATAGTGATATAAAAAACAGTTTCAAACTGTGTCCCCTGGTTGGTCCTCCATTCCAATATCTTTGTTAGATATAACCGCCTGAGTTGGAGAAGAAAAAACCTGAAATGTGTCCACAATAAAGGACAATTCTGGTCATAACTAATAGATTGCATTGAGGTAAAATAGAAGTTTTTCTTCCTGAGCCTGCCCACTTTGAAGCTAATCCCTCTGATTGCAGTGCATTGAAGTGGGAAGAAGAGCAGTATATGAAAATGGCAAAGAGCCTATATGTTATGCTTTAGGAAATGCTCAGCTATTCTTTCTTCCAGTGAATTCTATTCCCGATGTTAAGAGTTTGAATTTTACAAGGAGGTACACTTTTTTTCCCATTTGGGAGAGTTATCAAAAATGAGTTCTGTAGATTTTATTGATATTTATTCACGATTGTTTATACCAAAAATAAAAATCATGCTTTAAAAATATACCAATGTCGTAATGAAATTGATGATTGTCAGCAACAACAGTTGATTGTTTAAATATTTACCTATAATTTGAGGCATGTGTATGTCACTATGGAGGTGGCTTTATTTTCACTGTGGTTAAAGATCTCTGTCTACCATTTTACTCATAAGAAAGACTTTGTAGTAACTATGCTAGTAAGGTAGTATTTGGATTTCAAGTGCCCATTTAATGATCTTAGGTTTTCAAAGTAAATAAACATTGTAAATGTACATTAACTAGCATGGACTGTTTTAGCATGTGATCCAGACTTACCATTAAAATATTTCCATGTACATTATATGAAAATAATGATTTCCTTTTCATACCACCAGACATATCCACCACTGACTTCTTGGCAGTTTATTGTGTTCCCTTTGGTTGTTGCTACATTGCTATTTTCTTGTTATACTCCCTTTATTTAGATTTTATGCTTATTCTTTTGATTAAATTAAAGGTCAGGAGTTTAGCTTTCTATTATCACACTCATTTCTATTATCATTTACCTATTACAATGTTAAGGTTTTGAACCCTTTAGCAATTGAGGTTTATTGTATTAATTGACATCTTTTTCGTTATTAGATTTTCTTGTAACATTCTGTTTGGATTACAAATGCCCACACCACCTCACAATAATTTACATAATCCTTTTAGCCTCCAATCAGTTATTGAGTTATAGCAGATATATCTTCCTCATACACTGTTTCACTGTATCGTTTCCCAACTCAAAAAACTACTTCTTTTCACCTAGTGTTTAATACAAGGATTGTCATAGTTTTTTTTTTTTTATAGTTTTTTTTATAGTTTAATATGGTCAATTAAATTGATTAATTTTGAAAATTAAACAAATCTTGCTCTTTTGCAATGAATCTCATTTGATTTGGATTTATGATTTTTCTTATGCATTGTAGATTTTCTTTGATGACATTTTCCTAAGGATCTTTACTTCTATATTCCTAATTGACATAGTCTTTAATTGGTTTTCTTTTAATGTCCTAGATTTTTTTTTTTGGAAATGTTGGAAAGTATTATTTCCCTTTAGATTTTCAGAAAGAGTTTATTAGTATTCTTTATTCTTTCAGGGAATATTATTAATTAGTTATGATAACTTGCTTTCTTAAGGAACTTGCCCATTTTATATATATTGGTAAATTAATTGGCATACACATTTTCATAACATTTTCTTATGCTTTTAATATCTTTAAAGATTTGTCTCATATTATTCTTGAGATTGATAAATTGTATGCTTTTTAATTAATTTAGCTAGAGATTTATTAACTTAATTATTTTCAAAGGACCAATATTTGATTTATTTTTTTCCCTTTTAAAAAATTTTTTTATTATAGTTGTCCCAGTTTCTCCCCAGTACACTCCCCTGCTCCCCCATCCTCCCCCCACCCTCTGTGGTCCATGTCCATGGATCATTTAGACATGTTCCTTGACTAGACCCTTCTTCTTTCTTCCCTTATCTGCTCCATCTCTGGCCACTGTTAGTCTGTCCCTTGTTTCCATGCCTTTGGTTCTGTTCTGCTCATTTGTTTTGTTCATTGGGTTCCTCTTATAGGTGAGATTATGTAGTATTTTTCTTTCTCTGTAATATGTTTCAATTTTATTCTTTTTCTCTGTCACTTTTGTGTTACAACTTTCACTTCCTTTGAGTTTAATTTGCTGTTTTTTTAAAAATCAACTTATTCAGATAAAAGTTTAGGTCATAGATTTGAAACTCTATTCTTTCTTAATATTGAAATTGAAATGATAATTTTTTGCTAAAGGTTTTTGTGGTATTTTACCATTACCATAATATATATTATATTAACATAATATATATTAATTATATATAATTAAAAAAAGATTTTATTTATTATTTTTTGAGAGAAGGGAAGGGAGGGAGGCAGAAAGGTAGAGAAACATCAATGTATGGCTGCCTTTCACCTGGCTCCAGCCATGGACCTGGCTGGAGAAATGGCTTGCAACCTGGTTATGTGCCCTGGCTGGGAATTGAACCAGTGACCTTTGGGTTCACAGGCCAGTGCCTTTCCATTGAGCCATCAGCCAGGGCTGTTCTGTTTATATTATCATTCAATTCAAAATCTTTCCTAATGTCCCTTGTGGTTTATTCTTTGACATATACCAATACACATGTTAGTTTTACAACTTATTTAGCATTTCCTTAAGTCATACTCCATCATTTATTATCTATAGATGGACCAGACACAAATGGCCTTCTAAAGTTAGCAAGAAGATTTTTTTGTTTAATATTTCCATGTAAACAGTGTTTTTGTAATTTCCCATCCATTGAAGAAGCGATCACAGATTTCTCAATAATTCTCTTTTAATGTAAACCATTAAGTAGTAACCAGTCCTGAAGTACTTTGACTTTCCTACTAATGTGGGATCACCATAAGAACCTCATGAACGATGGATTGGAAGGAGTACTATGATTAATGAAATCTTCCAGAAATTTGTAAAAGTAATTCTCTTGATGGAATTAGAACCATAAGAAGAGGAAGTATCACATTTCTTTAGCATTATCACAGAAATGTATCCAACTAAGCCATTTTTAGATTTAGTGAGGTATGTAGTTTTATGCACTCTTTACACTATCCCACCTTTTTTAAAACACTGTCTTCACCACTTTAAAATTATTATTATTGTTTTTGTTATATTCATATTGTAGGCATCTTAAATCACTAATCATTTTCACTAACCTTTGGAATCTATTCTAGAACAAAATAGCTGTATAAATGAATATATTTACTTAGCCTATCTCAGTTTCAGTTACCTTCCCTTTGTAAGAGGGGAAAACAGTTCCTATTTCATGAGACTTTTATGAAGATTAAATGAGAAAACATGTAAAATACCTAGCAACATATTTAGGCTATAGTAACTACTTAATACATATTAACTTTCTACCCTGCTCCATTTAAATTTTCCTTTTGGTCATATGAGCTCAATTAACAACATTTCTATTCTTTATACTGGTAAACTAAATGATGCCAGGTCAATTCTAATACCTAAAGTCTGATTTTAAACTAGTTTTACTTATTTTTTTCCCAAGCTCTTAAAATACAATGACATCTTTTTTCTTTCTAACAAGTTCTCATTACTAGAAGTCCCTGAGCAAAAGCCCATTGTGGAGCTGACTTTTAAAAATAAATTTACAGATTCAATGTTTTATTCTTTTGCTGCCATACTCCAACCTGTCAAACACATCTGTTTTGCTTTTGCCTCAGTGGGATCTCTGCAGGAGTCAACTTCTTGATGTGATTATCGCAGCAAACTCAGTTTTAGTTTCTGTAATACACTGGCAGCTACCTCCTGAAGTGCTTTAAGATATTTTACAGATTTTTCTGTTAGTGACTTTTGAGAGACTACATTTTTTTTTTTGTGTGTGTGTGTAGAGGGAAGTAACAATTCCTGAATTAAATCATCTGCTCAAGGGCCTTTCTAATCTCTATGATTAGTCTTATACTTAAATGAACAATTTGTGTTCTGAGGCTTCTGTGTGAAGGAAGGTGCAAATTTGCTTCTCCCTGCAAGTGTACTCTGAGCTACTTGATTTTGGAAGTTTAGCTTATGCTACCATGAGCTCTACTGCATTAGCAAATGTGTTGTGGCCATAGGTGACTTGTTCGACAATGGAGAGATGGCAGATTCTTTTTAGGTCTAACAATTGCAAAAGAGAAATTCTTCTTTCTCTATTGAGACATTTTTCTTCAGAAACCAAGAATTCTGACTTACAGTTGTTTTACCACCTACAAGATTTACCTTCTCTATCACCCATTATTCTAGATGACATGATATCTCCCACTTCATAATGGCTTCACTCATTTTGTCCTGTACCACTCTAATGTCATTCAAAGTCACAGTCATTCACTTTGATAACCCTACTAAATTAAATATTTCATATAGTCCGTGACTATCTCTTTGAACCCATCTTTTCCCTAGCATCAACAAACCTATCTTTTGTGTTCTTATATATATTGTACATACTTCTGAATTTTTTTTATCACTTTGACCTACTATTTTTAAAAAATATTTTATTTATTATTTTTAGAGAGATGAGTAGGGAGAGAGGTAGAGAGGGAGAGAAACATCAGTGTATGGTTGTCTTTCACCTGCCTCCAGTTATAGGTCTGGCTGGAGACCTGGCTTGCAACCTGGTTATGTGCCCTGGCTGGGGAATGAAACCAGCAACCTTTGGGTTTGCAGGCCAGTGCCTTATCCACTGCGCCACCAGCCAGGGCCTGATCTACTATCTATGTTTAACTTCTGCAATAGTTATGATTCTCATCATGCCATGATTGGATGTGTTACTCCTCCCTAAGTCTTTTCCGAGTTTCCTATCTTTTCCCTTCTGTAATCCATTCTCTACACTGTCACCAACATTCCTTTTAATATAATTACCATGAATTATATTATTCTTATTTTAAACATCTTTAAGTAAAAGATCTGATTCTTGATTTGCCATATGGGTTACTTGCAATCTGGCTCTTGCCTATTTTGCGAACTCTATCTTCTGCCCTTTCAAAAATTTACCTGCTTCAAAAATCATAATGCTGTTTCAGATTCTGTGGCTTTACATACTTTGCAAACTGTCCCTGGAATGCCAGATTTTACCTTACTAATAAATACTAATCCTCTGTATGCTCAATTTACATCCTTTTTCTCACAGAGTTTTTACATTTACTGTGTTTTGGAAACTTTTTTGGATTGTCAATTGATATGAACTTACATTTCTCTTCAATTTAGAGAAAGGTGCCTTGGAAAAAAGTTTTTCAAACATGGCATTTTTTTCTTTTCTTTTTTTTTTGTCTCTAGTGCATGGCATACATTCTGTTCTATTGCAAATATTTGCTGAATAAATGATTGGAGAAAAAAGTATGATAGGAAGCAAAAACCTGCAGTATGTTAGCTTATGAAGTTACAGTATATTTTAAGAAACAGATTAAAAACAAAGTAAATTAGGTCTCTGGGACCTAATAGTTTTTAAATTTGTTCGAAACATTAAAAACAAAGTAAATTAGGTCCCTGGATCCTGTTTGAGAAAAACAAGGACCAAATATGTAGGTAGATTTAAAGTAAGATTTAAAGGAACTAACTGACAATTTAGGGAGAATAAAAAAAAGGAATAAAATAGAGAGAAATTTACTATTTTTCTATGGATTTATCTATCCAAGGCCATGGCCCTTAGGATTTAAGTCTAACTCTCTTCCACTGGTGCCTAGCTCCTATAGAAAATGTAATTTGTATAGTGAGATAGCTTCGTTGCCAGGATTCCTCTGGCACTTTTAAACAATTAACATAAAATGTATGAAGTGATCAATAAAAGGGTAGGTTTAGTCCACTAGGATCATTTTGAGTTGGCCAAGGATCAGAGTACTCACACAATATGCTACTTAGATGACTTTGCCTTGTCAGACTAGAGTGTTAAGCCTGTAAAGATTAAGGAGAAAAATGGAGATAACAAAAGTACTGCTTGCTAAAAGGGTGTGGAGAAAAGAAGAAAGAAAGGAAAAGAGTAACGTAGCATATACACATTTGTGGTGCCGAGTTGGGTATCGAAACTGACAGTCTTTAGTTATGGTTCCTTGGGCAAATCATTTAATCTCTTCAGTTCTTATCAGTAAAACTAAGCATTGATACCCACTTTACAGGGTAGTTAAAATGACTCAACTACATAAAAAGAATCTGCAGTTTTAGCATACTATACAAATGTATTTTTTCCAGTTTTGACCACAATAAGGCTGTGCTTTATTTATTAAAAGTTGAAAAAGATACATAATAAATGTATAATGCTTAGAAAGTCAGAATGCTTAGATCCCTCTTGCTTTAGATCCTTTTGTATCTAGCAACACAATTTTACTCATAATCCTAAAATAGAATGAATGAAGGCCTAAGTTTTCCCTCTAGTTTAGAAATTACTTTAATTTCTCTTTGGTTTCATGCTTTCCCACAGGCAGTTTAGAATGTCACATGCACTTAGAGTAGACATGTTGTACAGTGAAATTGTGCAAAACATTCATGACAATCCTCATCTGAGACATAAACTCTTGGTGTTTCCTGCTTGTGTTTTCAATAAGGCCACATTACTTCAAGCAAAATTCTCAGAATATGACTAAACACATACTGTGGAAAACAACATATAATAGAGTCATTTCCTTTTTTGCATGAAAGAAAAAATAATGCATCCCAAGAGTTTCTTTATTTAATGGGCATTTTTTGGGGTTAGAGCTAATTATCATTGAACTCATGTCTACTGATTTTATGCTCTGTCCCAAGCTTTCTTTGCTACCAGGTCTTCCTGCCATTTTTTTTTTTTCCCATTTAATATGTCCAAGGTATCAACTCTCCTTCCAAAAATGATGTCCTTTTTCACTCTTCCTCTAGAGCTCTTATTTTTCTTGTCTCCAGTGAGAAAGAGAAGGCACAAAGCAGGAAGCTGATTTGGCAAAGTCATACTAAGGAAAGGAAAAACATGTCTTCAAATTAATTGAGTAATACCCTAAACTTGACACTTTTTATTCTCTCATGGTCCCTAGTATACAAAGAAGTCTGAAAAGAGAGAGTCATCAAGTATAAATCTGTCCAAAAAACAGAATAAATCTGTTCACAGAGGAATACATTTTCTAATGTATCAGTGAGACAGATACATTATTTGTTTTAATACACTGTACAGGGTGCATGTGATAAAGTGGCAAAATTTTAGTAAAATAAACAATATACCACAAAAGTGTTATATTTTGAAATAACTTTATCCTTATATGTAAATACATAGTCATTATTTTTAAAATTGTTCCAGAAAGTCTCCATTTGCTGTAATAATAGACTCAATTCTATTGGGGAATCTTGAGCACACTTTGACTTTTCTTTATCCATAGACATCATCATGTTTTCAGTCTTAGCTTTAACAGCCTCTTTATTAGAAAGAGGTTCTTTATTAACTTCTCTCTTACAAACACTGCATACATAATAGCCTAAAGGATTTGCATCTGGTGAACTAGGCAGCCAGATTTCCTTTGACCAGAATTTAGGGACATTGATACTGAGAAATTCTTGCACCTTTTTGGCATTATGTGCCGGTGCACCATCTTGTTGGAAGATAAAATGATGTCCATTTGTGACTTGCTTTATCCATGGTACTTCTCTCAAAACATCAAGGTAAATATCAGCAGTCACCTTCAAGCCTGTGGGAAAAAATACAGGGTCATGATATCTCCTTCATGGCTGACAACACCTAACACCAAACACTGTAGCAGGAAATTTCATTTTTGTGACAATTGGGACTTCATTAAGATTCTCAGAGAGTTACCTGTTATTTCTTCTGTTGACTGGGTCCTGCTGAAAATTCTTTGCATTGGAGAAGAAAATTAGAGTTTTCTCCTTTAGGATTTTTCAGTTTTGTTAGCAGTTTCCTTGCTTTTTCAAAGAGCCTTTCCTTTGTCTGCTGTGTTCTAAACTGGCCTCTTCTAAGACCATACGATCTGTAGCTGATACCTTCAGCAATAATCTCACAAACCGTTGCATCTGACATCTGCAGTTCTCCTGCTATGGAGCACATTGACTCTCCTGGATCTTCCTTGATGATCTCTTGGAGTCTGTGTACAATATCTGGACTTGTGCGATCCTTGTGTATCTTATACATTTTCCTTGTTGGTGTGGTGACATCAGAAGCAGCATTATACACCTTCTTCATGTTGTCAACTGTAGGTAAAGGAATGCTATTGAAGTCCGTAATTTCCTTAGCAGTTCTCCCTGCATGCAGTCCAGAAATGATGGTTGCTCTAACATCATATTCCTTTGACATGATGGTTGCTCTCAGAATTTAGTGCTTTATATCTGAAACAATGATGTTAAGTCATAACCTTAGAAACATAGTTTTTCAAAATTGATAAAAAGAACATGAAATAAGGAGATGTCACGCTCTTGCCAATTAATCATGCACACCTTGTATATTACTCAGAAGTTTAATTTCAAAATGTTTGTTTATGATCACAAAATTCATGAACAATATAAACATTCTTTAAAAGCCAATAACTTCAGGTGTCCAGGTTGGTAAATTGCACATATTAACTGATAAGACTTTAAATTCCGTTTGGTCAAGGACCAATTTTATACTACTGGGTATCCCAAAGTTCCAAGAGTATAAGAGAAGTTTGACAGATGTACATTGAATTAAATCTAACTATATCCTAACTTCAGAGAAATATGTGAATCACAGAAATGTTGTCTGCTTTTGAGGAGAGAGTGTAGTGATCTGAAGGGAGAAAAGATCAAGAATGGTAGACTATTACTCCCTTGTTTAAAGCATAATCATTAGGTGGCTCTCTAGATAATAATAGGTCAGTAAAATAATACAGGTGTAGCCAAGAGGTCAACATGCAATTCCCATTTCTCTTGCTTCTTTTCTTTCTACCTAGGGGTTGTGATAGACTCAAAGGCAGAAACCTCACAATAACTGCCGATTTTGACTTAGGAAATTTTGTTACATATTGCTGTATGACAGAGCTGTGACAGGACAGCAAAGTCTACACTGCCTCCACTATGTTTTCAGTATAATTGAAAGCAATGTCTAGTGGTAGAATAGTTCCTTAATTTTTTATTTTTGTTTTTTGCTTTCCTATTTAGTTAGTTATTTTAAAAAGTTTTATTATTTATTTTTAGAGAGGAGGGCAGGGGAGAAGGAAGAAAGGGAGAGAAATGTCAATGTATGGTTGCCTTTCACCTGCCTCCAGCTGAGAACCTGGCTGGAGAGCTGACTTGCAACCTGGTTATGTGCACTGGCTGGGAATCAATCCAGTGACACTTCGGTTTGCAGGCTGGGGCCAGTCCACTGAACCACACCAGCCAGGGTGCTTTCCTCTTTACTTTAACTTTATTGACCAAATGATCATATACTGCTATCCATGAAGTGATGATAGTGTGAGAAGTGATGATGTTGATTCTTGCTTTGGTGCCATTTAGAGCTCTACATTTCAGCCAGTAACACATGATGCAGTTTTCTTGCTTTGGTGTCATTTAGGGCTCTACATTTCAGCCAGTAACACATGATGCAGTTAACATCATTTTAATACATGGCCCATACAAATGAACTGTACTAGTGCGCTTGAAAGTTTTAAACAGCCAGCAAAACACTGTGACAAATATTTTTTAATTGAATACAAAAACATTCTCTTTGGGTAAATGATGCATATTCCTCCATGGTTAAGTTTCAGTGTCATTTTGCCGGAATCTGGCCAGAAGGGTGTTCAGCTACGTGAATTAGACTCGCTGAGCATGCCAGTCCTTCGTGCCTATTTAAAAATCCCCACCCCCTTCACACCACAGCTGGTGCTTGTTTCCACCAGTGAGTTTTAAATAATTCAGTGAAATTCTTGAGAAACAGGGAATGTTTTGCATAATGTTGAAGCTTGATTACTATTTGCACCAAATGTTTCTGATCAGCAAGACTGACTCAGTGGGAATAGTGAAGATTTCCTTTGAATTGAAATTCAAAACAAATACATCATCCTAAAAATTTGAAAAGAGAAAAATTATTTCAGTATCATTTTGCACTTGATATTGGAAACTAGTGAAGGTGGATCAGAATATAATGGAAGAAAAGAGTCTGATTCAGTGAGCTTTGTTTCTTGTCACAGTTTGATTAAATTTTACCATTTCTTTTTCTATGGTTTTGTTCATTCATTTGTGAAACTTTCTTTCTCTGCTTCACCCCAACAGTTATTAATATTAAAGACTATTATTGTGCAAGAAATAGTAATCACCACATTTGAATGTTCTTTGTAAACATTATTATTTGTAATTAAACGGAACCCAATTCTTTAAAGAATATTAAAGGCAGATAAAGCACAAGTCTCATAAAAGATATAGATGAGTACTTAGTTTAGAAATAGATGATTTCTAATATGAAAAATAGTTACACTTTAAGCATAATGACTAAAAGGGTAGCTCAGATCCAGAAAGCAGTAGGAGGAAAATAGAACAAAGAAAGAAGCAACTCCTACCTTTTGTGATAGTATGAATAGAACTGGATACAGTATGCTATGTGAAATAAGCTACTCTGTGAAAGACAAATACCATATGATCTCACTTATAAGGAGAATCTAAAGAACAAAATAAACTAATGAGCAAAATAGAATTAGAAGCATAGAATCATGGAAGACTGACAGCAATAAGAAGGGGTAGGAGAGGCGGGGGCTGATTGGAAGAGGGTGAAGGAATTAGTTTAAGAACACATATGAAGGACCCATACACATGGACAAGGGTGTGGGGATTGACTATGGAAGTAAGGGGCAGGGTAGGGGTTAGCGGAGGAAAAGGGGAAAATTGAAACAACTGTAATAGTATAAATAATAAAATAATATAAAAAATAAAGCCCTGAAAAAATAGTTTTAAGTCCTCACCCAGAGATATATGTTTATTGACATGTTTATTGATTTTAGAGAGAGGGAAAGGGGTAAGAGAGGGAGAAGGAAGGGAGAGAAACATCCATGTGAGAGAGAAATACCCAACAGTTGCCTCACATACACACCCCAACTGAGAATCCACAATCTAGGTATGTATCCTGACTGGAAATGGAACCCACAGTCTTTCTTAGGTGTGTTGGACGAGGATCCAACCAACTGAGCCATCCTGTCAGGGCTTAAAGTCCTGAAATTCTTGATGAACAATACTTATGCAATCTCTTTTCTGATATATCTGAAAGAAATTTTATGCTAGTTCCTACTATCTGTGCCTACTCTCCAATTACAAAGGGACTTTTCTAGCAAAGACAAAGTAAAGGTCTGAGTACTCCCTTTTGTCATCATATAATTTATTTTGTTTATCCCATATAAATTTAGTAGTCTATATGCATATAACCTGAAGGGGGAAGAGATCTTTGTTTTATTCATTGAGTAGTCCCAATTAATACTTGAATAGAGTAGGAACTCAATAAATATTTGTTGAATAATAAAATAAATAAATAGAGGTATTAAATGCTCTCCAACATATTTGTGTAGATATATTAAATCATGTTGAACATGATTTTTCAACAATAAGATGACTGGTTTTTTTTTAATGAAAGTAAAGAAGATTATCTTCTGTTAAAGAAAACCATTCTCCAGTCATTGCATTGTCATTTAAATATTCAACATGTGGGTCAGCTGAAGTCTTACATGTATAAGAAATTTAAAAAAATGGTAACTGGTGAAATTTTTATGCAGATAATATAATGTGTTAAGCAGAAAGAACCAAAAGATGGTTCAGATTTTCTTTGAATGAGAGAATGCTGTTTTTTCTTCTTATTACTTAGTCAAAGCAAAAGAGTGCTGTTTGTCCACATTTGCCCCTTAAATTTGTGGAGTTTACACAGTAAGAGTGAGCTTGTTTGTGTCTCTCCTTATTTGGGGCTATTTTACATCCCATTTGTAATAACTGACTGACTACAAAGGATTTGGATACTAGATTCAGAGATTGATGCTTCTGTGTTTTAGGAATATTACTAACCTAACTGTTTGCTTCTGCAGTGAGTGGATGAGTGATCCCCATCATAAGTACTATGAAATGATTTCTGCAATTCAATGACTTCATGTTTAAGAAACATAATTATGACCCAACAAAGTAAGGACTAAAAAGCAATCAGAATAGTCCTGGACCCTCTAGCTTCTTCAACTTTCTGGTAAACACACAGAATATAAGTAATGAAATTAATTTTCTGTCTTCTCTATATGCTGTGGGAACATGTGTTGGACCCCAAGATATTGTAATTTATGCCAAATTCTAATTTTTCCTTCTCTACCTCATATTGAAGGTATAGTTATACTAGAAATAACAACAACAAAAAAAGAAAAGAAAAAAAATTATCACTTGGAAAAGACTCCATAATGGTAGCTCTTCTTAAAAGAGGTGATATAAAATCTAATTTCTATCTACTTATTTCAAATCACATCTGAAAGTTAATGCTAGTTATGAGTAGCCTGAGCAAATGAATATACATTAAAATGGGTTGTAAAAAAATACAAGTAGAAATTGCAATAACAATATTTATTTCTAGATGTACCATATAAATATATATGTTATGCATATGTAAGTCAGCACACTAGCAATTTTTAATCAGTTTGTAGTTTAATTGAAAGAGCCTTGAATGGGTCATGAAGTGTCGAAGGAGGAAAACAGCTAT
This sequence comes from Noctilio leporinus, assembly GCA_004026585.1. Taxonomy (NCBI): domain Eukaryota; kingdom Metazoa; phylum Chordata; class Mammalia; order Chiroptera; family Noctilionidae; genus Noctilio; species Noctilio leporinus. Next base: position 190,668 of record PVIW01000587.1, read on the forward strand.
AGATTCTAATTCCAGGTCTGGCATCAATAAACTGTGACATAAAGCAAATATCAAATTACCTGAGATTCAGTACTTTTATTTATAAGATTTTTTTGAAATAACATCTCCCTCAAATTAAAATACAAATGAAATGATACATGTGGATGCTTTTGAAAATACATATGCAATCAGGAGTGCTATAGATGATAAAAATGGTGAATGAGAAAGAAGAAAAGAAGTAGAGATTCTAGGGATAGCATTGTCTTTAATACTATTATTTCTAATTTCCTTAGAATATCTCTTTTTTACTTTTCATCAAGACCTTGGAGTTAATCAATCTTAGTTTTCAAAAATATTTTAGAATTACGTTTTTAGAGGAGGCCTAATGATTTGAAGTCAGGGTCATTTACTTCAAATTTAAATGACTTGACTTTACAAATGAAGCAAAGGTGGCTTGGATCACCTTACATGGAAAATAAAGTTTTCAGAAAGTTTTCAGTAGGTAATTAGAAAATATACTGTTCCCTAAAATAATCAAGACTACTGCAATAAATTACATAGCAAATATCAAGTCAATAAAATGAGTTTTAATAATTCAATTGCATTTTATTATCAAGGAATGTCAATATTGTACAATCATAATATTTAAATTAGTAGAAGCAGCAAAATTACCCTAAATGATAATCTCATTAGTGTCTAAGAGGGAGTCAATAAAAGAGAAGCGCTTGTCTTTGAGCATATATCCAGCTTCCTGATTCAGATTGTCCAATTAAGAAACTTGCATCGTTAATTCAGGCCAAGTGATCGATACACTTTTCAAATGTAAACCAGATAATCAACTATAGCAGTTTCTTGCATTTATTAAAACTGCACTGTCAAAATATGCCAATATTTGCAAGAATGATTAGAAAAGTTTGCTAGATCTGATTTCTTTGTAAACATTGTTCTTAGTGTATTTTATTACTCTTTGCCTCCTGGATCCATATAGGGACAAACAGTGGGTTGAAGTGTATTGTTTGAAAAAAGGAAAATGCCATAATGAAAAAGTTTTGTTAAACTTTCACAGAATAGATTGCTTTAGATATTCAGCTGCTATTGCCTTACATAGGTGAAAGTGCACACCTATATTAGCAAAGCATTAAACAAATTTTGCAGCTGTTTCTTGATGTGAAGGACCAGAAGACACCCAAACTCTGGTTACACATAATTTGAAGTCCAGAGGCAGCAGGTTCCATCTGTGTCATGGTTTGGAGGTCATTTTGACATCAATAACATGGGCTTTTTCATGATGCTGGTTCTGTTCATGATTCATAGGCACCTGCCCATGGCAATTTGGAATCTGTATTTTTAGATGGATGAGAGGAGAGAAGGAGAAACTCCACCATAAGCATGAACTATCAGTCTTTCTGCCTGATGGCCAATTGATACCATGAATGTACTCCTGACCAATAAAAGTCACAGAGGAATTTCATGTACAGATTAGCCTAAAGTCTAACCTAGGAGTAGGGGGTTCAGGTTATCCTTTGTGAAATATGCACCTTAGACTTTATTCAAGAAGACTTGCTGCGGGGTCTGTGGCAACCTGGAGCTCTAGTTGTTACCCCCTGTATCCATCACTGTTTGTTTGTTTTGAGGCTATGCTTTCCCAGGCCAATGCAAGATGATTATCTTGGTGCAGGCTGTAGGGCCTAGGGCAGGATGCCCCAAGATATTTTATAATGGCATATTATTCATTATTTTAAACTATTTTATTTATTCTTTTTAGAAAGGGGAAGGGAGAGAGGGAGAGAGACATCAATGTATAGTTGCCTTTCACCTGCCTTTACCTAAGGACCTGGCTGGAGACCTGGCTTGCAACCTGGTTATGTGCCCTGGCTAGGAATTGAACCAGCGACCTTTGGGTTTGCAGGCTGGTGCCTTATCCACTGTGCCACCAGCCAGGGCTCATTATTATTTTTTATTATTGAATTTTAGAAAGAAAGAGGAAGTGAGACAGGGCAAGAGAAAAAGAGCGAAGCATCAGTTTATTGTTCCATTTATTTGTACATGCATTGGTTGCTTCTTGTATGTGCTCCGATGGACAATTGAACTGCTGCAACCTTGGCATATTGGAATGACATTCTAACCAACTGAGCTACCTAGCCAGGCCCTTATTTATTATTTTTAATTAAAATTACTTAAGAAATTGCCAGTTCAGGGACACTCTGACCTTTTTGTTCCCCTATAAGCTGTGTGTATACACATATATACACATATGTATATATATGTACATATACACACATATACATATATATATGCATGTATACACACACATATACACATACAGCTTATACACACACATAAATTGTGTAATATATACACACGTGTAAAATATATACATATATAAAATGTATATTATATATATATATGCACATATATTAAAAAATATATATATATATAATACCTATCCTGTCCAGTCCTCCTTCCTTTCCCTCTCTTTTCACATGCCTTCCTGGAGACGTGGAGGCTCTCTCTGATTCTGCTTTTCTTGGATTTTTCTGTCCCAATGTTAAAAATGAAGTGTGTGTTTATTGTATACAAGCAAACAAATGAACACTTGTCAACAGGAAATTTTCTTGGGAAAATCTATGAGTTTTTTCAGGTATCATGAATTGATAACCATTTATAGCATAGTTCAATAATCTTAAATTGTTTTGCCAAAAGTTAACATTACTTAAATGTTCTGGTTGTATCATAAATAGAATTTCTGGCAATTTTATTTATTGAAAAAAACCCCTATATATTATTAATTATTGACATCTTGATTATTCATTTGCATCAGGCCATGTTTTTAAAATACTTTAGTTACTTTGTATTAATCTATTCAGCAACCTCATTAGATAGTTTCAATGATTCCCTTTCTTCAATCACATAATGAAGTAATTAAAAGTGGTACTTTAAGTACTCTGGCGAAATGAAATATCTGATTTGCAAAAACTAGAAATTTAAATTTTATTTTTGTTTCATTTTAAAAAAGAAGTTACTGCTTTTTGTTCTTATTGTTTGATTGTTTACCAGTAGTTAGATGTGAACTGTGACAGATATAACCTACTGTTAGGTCTCCGTTCCTTTCTGTACATATGTGGCTGGCCCTTCTGCTGTGGCCTGCCAACTAGCTAACCTTGAAGCTAATTTTATCCCAGAGCCACTGGAACACTGAGCCCAGGGGCAACCAACATAGTGACTCTGAACCAGCAAGTGTTGCCTTGGGGTATACTGCCTCTTTGTTCTAAGGTATATTCAGTCTCCTTTGTTCTAATGTGTATATAAGCCTGCCCCTGTTGTAAACCAGCGCTCTCCGCTCTCCGCTCTCCGATGTCCATGTCCGATGTCCGGGGGGAAGAACTGTGTGTAGGCCTCCTGGCAGCTCCTAAGGGACTGCCCAGCCTTTTGGTTGGTTTTCAGTGGGTTGCGGCTTGCAATACAGCATACCAAATCTCCTGAAGGCTCCGTGCAAGTTTCTCTTCGCCATCAGATCAGAGACAGTCTCCCTGCAATCAGAACCTGCAGGTCTGCTCCCCAAGACCCCCAGACCTAACACCTACATCTATTTTTTGGGGGGGAAGAAGCTGGGGGAAAGACTGTGCATATGTGCCTGTGAGCGAGTGTTACATGGACTGGCCATATTCTTCAATGCTTGGTTATGGCTTCTACTTCTAATTTCTCAGTTCATGAGCTTGAAATATAATAAAAGAAAAATTTCAAAAAGCAATGGAATCTACTAAATGAACTACAATAAAACAACTCATTGATAGGGAAAATTAATTAAAATTTCTTTTTGATATATATGAAAAAAGATAGTGTTGAGACCTCTAAAAATTCATCATAAATGAATACATCCTCTTAGGTCATGATTTTCAATTAGTGTGCTGTAAGAATTTGAAGAACATGCAGTATCTGACTATTTAGCCAGGGACACCTCTTCTCTCTTTGATTGTTAAATTTTAAAATAATGACAACAGCCAACAACAATAGCTGTCTGTTGTGAATGAATTAAAATTTTACCTATTTTTTTTAGATCATCAGAACATGTTTTTTTGTTGTGCCACAGAAGTTTAGTAATTAGTTTATGTGTGTCATGAAGTGACAAAGGTAGAAAAGTGCTGTTTTAGGCAATGAAGAAAAGGCAAGCTGGTCTTCTCAGGAGCACCTCAATATCATATGTCATAGGGTAGCATTGTGTCAGATCAAGGTCTAGAGTCACTCAGCTGCTCTCAGTAGGTGGAGAGTTGGAGTAGGATGGGTAATACCATGCACTCTTCCAAGGTCATAATTTTCTTTGACCTCCATCCTAAAACTACACCAATTCTAAGATTATTAGAACTTTAAAAACCAACTGGGGGGTGATATGGGACTTGATTTATTTTCCAGTTATTTAACTGGAAAATAAGACTTTGTATAAGCTTCAGATATACTAATTCTACTCTGTGGTCTTAAATTTATAATTAGCCATCTATAAATTCCTGATTCAGGTAAAGGCATGTACATAGACAACATACGTAAGAACTCAGTACTAATATATTATGAACATACACATGTAATGCTTTGAAACACAGCTATTAAATTTGTGTTATCTTTTATATAAAGCTATGTATTCATAATATTTTGTTGATATGGATACAGGTTACTATTTGTCTTAGATATTAAATGGCTAGGAGAAAAATGATGTTTGAAAAGGCTATGGATTAACTTAATTTATGATAATTTTAAGAAGGCATAATACATTTTGCTCTTATAGCTAATTCCTTTTAATATCCACATAGTAGGAATCATATTATTTGTTAAAAAAAAAAAAGCAAATTAATTTCCTTTTTTGGGAACTACAGGAAGTTGAAGAAATACCATGCTCAAGTAAGGGTTACAAACATGTCCCTCTGCTATATAAGGCACTTAGTAGCATTAGGATCTTTAAAATTAATATTTTTGATAAAGTTTTACTGCAGAAAAATGGACATTAAAATGCAATTTCAGATAGGGAATACTCATAACTTGGTTTAATCATTTAGTTAAAACTATAGTTTGACTCTGATGAGAATAAAATTTCTGCAGGAAATTACTATAGCAAAATTTCTGTGGGAAAGCACTACATGCAAGTGGAGACAGCTATTTATGAAAGAAAACCTAATTAGAGGGCTCTACATGGCCTTGAAAATGGTGGCTATTCAAAGGTGATGAGGCTTCTTTTTGTATATTTACATAGATTCTTAATCTTACATATGTGTGCCTACATAAGATGGGCAAATGAAGGAAGGAGGAGACTGAAATAGATATTGCCAAATAAAAATAGAAAAAATGTTCCTAATTAATTCAATTATGCCACCACTCACAAATAAGCAAGAAAAATGTAAACTAAAAGTAATCAATCAAACCCAGTAATACTGATTATTCCATTATTATTTTCTAAAAATATAAATCATAAAATATTTTTAATATAAAACAATAAAAATAATTTCCATTATGTTACTAAAATAATAGTAATCAAACTATAGAAAAAACTAAGATATATTTCTATACCTATTACAAACTTTTTGTTCATTTATATAAAGATTAATGGGGAAATTCCAAGGCTGGCTTTGGATGTACTTTCAAGTTCTTTCTCAAAAGTGTAACATTTTAAATATATTTATTTCATCAGTTGACTGACCTTTGCCCTTAAATTCTTATATACGCTCCAATTTATTTATATTTATATTTGCAAATGAAGTAATTTATACTAAGAGGTTTAAAATATGCTCACAAATCAAGTTAAATCCCTATTTAATGTGCTGCTGTAAATATTAAGCTATGTAAGGGTTAGCAGGTAATAAATGCTCCCCTTACAAACATTAGTTTAAGACATTGCTAATAACTTCACCTATATTATCTTTCAGACTGCAGCACTATTAGCAGTGTTGTAATACTGAAGATAATTAGTGTGGGCTTGTCAGCTTGATTTTTGCTAATGTTATAGCCTTTATTTTGTATTATTAATTTCAAGGGTCCTTCTGGGACAGTGATTTTCAACCAGTGCACAGCAAGAATTTTTTGAAACATGCAATACCTGTCTATATATTCAGAGGCACCGACTTCTTTTCCTTTAGGTTGTCAAATAAAAGTTGACAACTGCCAACACAACAATAGCCATCTGGTGTGAATGAATCAAGATGATACCTATATTTTTTTGTGTGAGATTGACAAAAAATATATTTTTAGTGTGGTGCAGAATTTTAGTAATTAGTTTACGTGCCATGAGATGAAAAAGATGAAATAATTGCTACCTGGGGAGACTGGATCACTGTTGGCCAGGCAGACACTATTCACCCTGGCCTAACAAAAGCACATTTCAATTAAGAGCATCCTGCCACTTATTGTGTACTCTAGACTATGATTTTGATAGTGGTCTATAAAAGGCTAAGATTTGTCAGATTCAATTTCTCTGTTCTAATTTCCTATCGGAAAATGTGACACCAGGCACAGATCCAAGTTTCCTTTTCTATTAGCATTTATATTGATAGAATTAATGATTTTATTATCATCTTTGGCTTGTTGCTAAATTTTAGATATCATATCCCTTGCTGTAGATGGTTATATATGTATATATGTTGTAAACTCATTGTCCCAGGAGATATTACAATTCATTCTATTGGATTTATTTTAAGGTATCTTAGTTAAGTGGTGAGAAAAGAAGTCAGAGAAAATTGGAAAAAGAGTAGTGTTCCTAAATAAAAAAATGTTAATATTTTTTTCTATATGAATAATGTGTCCCAATAGATGAGCTGGCAAAGATTCTGTAAAATTCTTTCTAAAGGTTGAATTGTAATCCTTGTGATTCCTAATAATTCTCTGGAAATGAAATATTCTAAAAAGTGTAAATCCTACATTTTCACTACCCAAGAAATATTTGAATGGGACTATGAACCTTCATTGGATTTGAAATAAAATTAATAATATTAAGAGGTGGTATACTTCACATATGTTTCTCACCTTTTGGAAGGAAAATTTTCCATGGCTAATCTAACCATGTGGATGATTTAACAGTAGTTTACCTATTAATTTATTTCTCAGATGTTTAGATTGGAATGTTTCAAGTTCCTACTTATGAATGAGTTACTCATTATTTAAGTGGAACCAAACTAGTTGTATGGTTTTATGAAGAAAAAAAGCCATAATGTAGCACTCCTTTTTAATGTATTTCCTTTCCTTGTAGGTTATTATAATGACCTCTTCCTGTTCTTCACCCTAACATGTAATTGGGGTATCAATGTTCTCAAAGTTACAGTGGTTATATATTAGAAACTTTTACATCAATAGGAAGCTAGGAAATTTTATTACAAATTTTTACTTATTATAAAATGCATTGATAAGTATATTCAAATATATTTCTATACAATTTGTAGTAATAATGTATAATTTTAAAAAGCCTAGTGTTTTTGTGTTTTGTAAGTGCAGGAGTAATTATATTTTTGCCACAGGTAAAGTGAAATGGGGATATTTCATGGACTGTAATTAATATATTTAATATCCCAATGCTGTCTATATGAAAATTCCATGTCAACATTTGAAAAATTTTATTCACTACGGAGACATGTAAAACTAGCATGTTTTTAGCATGGTGAACCTAATCAGTCATTCCAGAGATTTTTTAAAATGTGTTTCTAGTGCCATTGAAAAGCAGTCTGAATGAATGTTTATTAGCATTCACATCTATTGCTTACAATTTAAATCAAAATAATAGAATAAAGCAGACTGAAATAAACACAACAGAAAAGATACTGCGGTGGGAGGGTCGGGAGAAAGAATGGGCAGAGGGAGAGAGAGAACGAGTACATATATCATAAAGCTGGCCCACTCAAATAAAAGGAGAACTAGTAATTTAAATCTTATATATTAAATCAACTAGTATGTGCTGCAGGGAAATCAAATGTTCCACATTGTCCTTTGCATACAGAGTTGTACTTAAGGACTGCTGTGGAGTCAGGAGACTCAGAGTCTAGGTTGCCTTCTTCTTTCAATGTATTGACTATTCTGCAAAGGAAACCACTATGCAATCAAAAAGTACAGCATACTTGTAAGCCCTTAACCTCTTTGAAAACCAGTTTTCTTACCTGAAAAGCTGTAAAAATAACATATACTCAGTATTATGGAAGAATCAAACATGAAATTACAGTGTAAATTGCATGTGTTACACAAATATTTTAGTGGTAATATTGTCACTGAACCCATACTTCATGTTTAAATTATTATTTGTATCTTTAACATTCACTTACTGTTTATTGATATCCTCCCAATTATACTTCTTGTAGCAATGATAAAGGGGTCAGTGGGTTATAAAATGATCCACTTATTTATTCCACAATTCTTCTTGACAGCAGTGTGTCTTGGAAAGATGCCAGTCAGTTTAGAGTTTTCCCTTAAATAGGCATTGATTTTGGATGGTCATCTTTTTAGGCAATATGTTAAGTAAAATATAATAGAGTTGAAGAAACAGTACAAATTGTAAGACAACTTTTAATTGTCTTAACAGTTGAGTGGAGCTAAAAGAAATCTAGGCTGTACCTCTTGGTTCCTGGAGTTGGAAAAGAATAATCAGATAGTTTGTGGTGTAATCAGGTGATGGTATTGAAGTCACTTAGGAGAGAAATCAATCTTATCTGTGGGAGAACTTCTGTGGACGTAGAGTTAGAAGGGCCCCCTCCAAGCCTCCATCCACACAAGTGAAGGGAAGCCTCTGGATGTCAAGTTTCCTCTTCTCTAATCATTACTTTTCCTAATACAAGATGGTACAGAAGGCCACTGGGCTGCACTAATCCCAATTTTTTCTCCAAGAGTTATGGTCTTAACTCCAATCTCTATCTTGACTTTACCAAAAATAATATCAACATGTCTCTATACTGATTGCACAAGTGACCATGAGTGGCCCAAACTCCCAAGTCATTCTCATCTTCTATGCTCTGTCACTGAAGACATGACCCACTTCTAATCTTTCTTTATCTCAGAGCCATCCCCAACTTTTGAAAGCCTTCCACGGAGTTACCTGGAACACACAGTATATTATTAGAAAATAAATTCCCTCTATTTTCAAACTTTTTCTGAATGTTGTCTTTACTTCCTGCTCTAACAGAAATGAAAAATCCCTTGAAAGTGCCACTTCTTCTGTCATCCTTTCTCGTACCACTGTGCCTGAAAGAGGGGAGCATGGTCCTTAACACAAATTGCTGTTTCTACACCATTCTCCCTCCCTCTTCTCTAAGACCATTTTCATATCAGATAAAAGACAATATCCACTACCTTTCTTATTGCAATAATGTACCCCCCACCTCTACTCCAGTGGCATTCTATATCTTGAAAGCTTATGGTTATTGTAAAACCACATTTAGTGACTTCAATGTCCACAGGGCTGATACTTCCAAAATCTTGGCCTCATAGTTCCTTGATCATCTTATTCATTCTTCCCACCCAATCTTTCAATCCCTGATTATACCCTATAATATCAGGATCAATATCTATAATATCATTAAAAATATCACTCTAAACATCCCCCTGACAACCCCTTTTGTCTCTTCCCTCTGTCTCTGACAACCACCTCTGTCTCTTCCTCTCCCTCTCTCCCCATCTTCTTTCTCCTTCTCTATCTCTCAATGTCATAAGTCCATCAATTCTGTTCCTCAGCCTCTTCATCTGATCTTACCACGTACTTGTTTTCTTTTACTCCTCTCTTATCCTCATTTCTTTATCAGCTCACATTTCCTAGTCAATCATTATATATTTACTCCCTTGAATTCACCTTCAACTTTCTTGTCTCTCTTTCACTTCATTTACTTTATTTGGTTAGACCACATTTCTCTGTGCCTGCACCTGTATAGCAGAATATGGCTGTTTTATTTTATTTTTTTAACAGGTAAACAATTTATTTTATTTTTCAAAGCTCACAAAACAAAATGGAAAAAATCCTGCTTTTATTCACAAGATAGTATTCAAAAATCTCTGTGACTAGGGTTTTAAACCATTTTATTTAACTGTTTAAAAGTACACACTGTGGTAAATTTTGAGTTCTTAGAACCAAGCATAAGGAAAAATACAGCATGACTTATCCAAAGAAGTAGTAACTCTTGCTAGTCAGGTTCTCTAGAAAATAATTTTTTTTAAAATTTATTTTTCAGGTACAGTTGACATGTAATATTATTTTGTATTAGTTTCAGGTGTACAGCATAGGGGTTGACAACTACACACTTTACAAAATGATCCACCCCCAGTATTCCAACCACCCACCTTGCACCCAGCTTAGTTATTTAAATATTATTGACTACATTCCCTTTGTTATACATTTACATCCCCATGGCTATCATAACTACCAGTTTGTATTTCTTTATCCCTTCACCTTTTTTTACCTAGTCACCCAACCCACTCCCCTCTGACAGCCACCAGTCTGTTCTCTGCATCTATTTTATTAGTTTATTTACTTTATTCTTTAGATTACATATTTAAGTAAAATCATATGGTCTTTCTCTGATTTATTTCTCTTAGCCCAATAAATAAACTCTAGGTCCATTTATGTTGTGGTAAATGGTAAGAATATGTGTTTTACGGCCAAGTAATATTCCACTGAGTATATGTACTACATCATTTTTATTATCACTTACCTATTGATGGGTATTTGGGTGGTTTTCATATCTTGGCTATTGTAAATACTGCTCTAGTGAACATAGGGGTTCATACATCCTTTCAAATTAGTGTTTTGGGTTTCTCTGGAAATATGCCCAGAAGTGGAATCATTGGATCATAAGGCATTTCCATTTTTATTTCACTTTTTTTGAGGAAATTTTATACTATTTTTCTCTAGTGGCTGCGTCAATCTGCATTCCTCCCAACAGTGCATGAGGTTTCCATTTTCTCCACATCCTTGCCAATAATTGTTGTTTGTTGATTTATTGATGATAGCTATTCTGATTAGTGTGTGGTTTTGATTTGCATTTCCCTGTTGATTAGAAAAGTGCAGCATCTTTTCACATGTCTATTGGCCATCTGCATGTCCTCTTTGGAGAAGTGTTTATTTAGGTACTGTGCCCAGTTTTTAATTGGATTGTTTGTTTTTTTGGTGTTGAGTTATATGAATTCTTCATAAATTTTGGATATTAACTCCTTATTTAATGTATCATTGATGAATATCTTCTCTCAGTCAGTGGGTTGTCTTTTTGTTTTATGATCATTTTCTTAGAGTGCAAAACCTTTTTAGTTTGATGTAGTCCCATTTTTTTCCCCCTTTTAGTTTCTCATGCCTGAGAAGATGTATCAGAAAAATAATTGCTAAGAGAAATGTCAGAGATTTACCTATATTTTCTCCTGGAAGTTTTGTGAATTTGAGTCATACATTTAATTCTAACCATGTGGATGATTTAACTGTAGTTTACCTATTAATTTATTTCCCTTTTAAATACATTTCCCTTTTAAATGTATTCTTGTATGTGGTATATGGCTGTTTTATTTTAAATTAATAACTTCAAGTGGACTCTTAAATGCTACCTGACAATCATTATATTTAGTTCATCCATTCTCTCACCCCCTACTTCTTCTTTTCCCAAAATTTAACACCTCTTTTTCATGCTTCTAATTCTCAGATAATGACCATCTTTATTTTTTTGTGACAAAAGCCTAAATTAGAGACCTTTCAAAATAACCATCATTGCCAACTACCTACTAGCAACAGTATCCCTCTACCTTAGAAATAAAATCTCTTTATCTTCACATCTCTCTGTATCAAATTACTCCTTTAGCCAGTTATTTTACAACAGAATTCTTGAAAGGTTTTTCATATGAACTGCTTTAATTCCTATAATTCCAGTCTTTTTTGGATGTATTAATAATCTATCCCTTTTTGTTGATGAGTTTGTGCTCAATTGTTTGGGGTACACAATAGTTATTCATTGATTCTTCTTGTGGTATACATTTGAGTTATTTCTAAATTAAGTTATTACAAATAGAGTTGCTATAAAAGTTTTCATACCCCAGCCAGGGCACATAACCAGGTTGCAAACCAGGTCTCCAGTCAGGTCTGTGGCTGGAGGCAGGTGAAAGGCAACCATACGTTGAAAAAAAAAAAAAAAGTTTTCATACAAGTCTTTGTATGGACATATGTTTATATATCTTGGGTAAATGAGTAGAATGACTGGTTTATGTGGCTGGTATATTTAGCTTTTTAAGAAAGTACCTAATGATTTTCCAAAGTGGTTGCACCATTACACATGTCCACAAGCAATTTTGGAGATTTCCAGTTTCTCCTTATCCTCATATAAACTTGATTTTTTCAGTCTTTATAATTTTATATATTTTCAATAAAATGAAGTAATATTTCATTGTGGCTTTTATATATATTGATCATTTTTTATGTGCTTTTATTTGCCACCCACATATCTTCCTTGGTAAAATGTGTGCTTAAATATTTTGTCAATTTTTTAAATGTTTTATTTAAAAATTAAAAAAATATATTTTTATTTATTATTTTTAGAGAGAGAGGAAGGGAAAGAGGCAGAGAGGAAGTGAAACATCAATGTTTGGTTGCCTTTCACCTGTCTCCAGTCACAGACCTGGCTGGAGACCTGGCTTGAAACCTGGTTATGTACCCTGACTGGGAATCAAACCAGTGACCTTTGGTTTCACAGGCTGGCACCTTATCCATTGAGTCACCAGCCAGGGCTTATTTTAATTTTTTATTTCTGGGAGTTCTTCATATATTCTCGATAAAAATTCTTTATTGTTATTTAGCAAATATATTTTCCCAGTCTGTAGTTTTCATTCTCTAGATAATGTCTTTCTTAAAAACTCTATTTATTCATTTATTTAAAAAATTTTATTCATTCTTTTTAGAGAGTGGGGCAGGGAGGAAGGAAGAAAGGGAGGGAAACATCAATGAATGGTTGCCTTTCCCTGCCTCCAGCCAAGGATCTGGCTGGAGACGTGGCTTGAAACCTGGTTATGTGCCCTGGCTGGGGAATCAAACCAGCAACCATTGTGTTCACAGGTTGGCACTAATCCACTGAGCCACACCAACCAGGGCATCATTTACTCTTTTTGTACTAATTTTTAATGTGGAAGCTGAGATTATTTGAGTGATTCCTCTTTCTTTCTTTCTTTCTTTCTTTCTTTCTTTCTTTCTTTCTTTCTTTTTCTTTCTTTCTTTTTTTTGATTCCTCTTTCTTAATATAGGCATTCAAGATTGTAAATTTTCCTCTTAGCTTTCTATTGTATCCAACAAATTTTGATATGCCATGTTTTAGTTAAAGTGACTTCTAGTTTTATTTTTCATTTCTTTTCAACCCATGGGTTATTTAGAGTATGTTATTTTATCTCCAAATATTTGGAACTTTTCTTGTTATCAATTTGTAATTTAATTCCATAGTAATAACACTTTCTACAAAGTAATACTTTATATGTATATGATTAAAGCCTTTTAAATATACTGTGATACACTTATGATGAAGAATATAGTTTCTCTTGAATGTGTGCCATGTGCACTTGGAATAATGATGTCTGTTGTTATTGAGTTGTCTATAAATGTCATTCAGATTTAGTTGCTGGATAATTTTGTTCAAGGCTTCTATATTCAAAGGCATTTCTCTCTAATTCCTCTTTTAAATTATTGAGAGAAGGGTGTTAAAAATCTCCTATTGTATTTGTGTTTTCTTTCCTCTTTTTCCTCATATTTGTATTTGAATTTTAATGCTCAAAGTTCACCTACATAAACATTTAGGATTATTTTGTCTTCCTGATGAACTAATTCCATGATCATAATGAATTGATCCTCTTTATCGCTGGTAACATCCTTATTCTGGATTACTTGAAATTACATGGCATGTCTTATACTTAAAAAAAATAAAAAAAGATTTTATTTACTTCTATTTATATAGAGAAGAGAAAGAGGGAGAAAGAAAGGGAGAGAAACATTGATATGATAAACATCGATTAGTTGCCAATTGTACACATCCTAAATGGAGACCTGAATACAAGCATGTGCTCTGACTGGGATCCAACTGACAACCTTTTGCTTTGTGGGACTGATGCTCAACCAACTGAGCCACACTGGTCACAGCTGTCTTTTAACCTCTGTATTTTCATATTTAAAGAGAGTTTCTTGTAAGAAGAATTCAGGGAGTTCTTTTTTGAAAAAATTCAATCTGATAGTCTCTGACTCTTAGTTGAGGTAGTCGATTGTTTCCATTTAGTGTGATTAGTGATATTCATGGATTTAATTCTGCCATTTAGCCATTTGTGTTCCATTGTTCTTTGTTTTCTGTCTTTCTTCAGGTAAATTGATAATTTTTATGTTACAATGTTACCTACTTTGTTGGCTTATTTGTGTTAACTTTTTGTTGTGTAATTTTAATGGTTGTTTTAGGGTTTAAGGTGTACATCTTTTAATGATCACAGTCTACATTTGAGCAATATACCATTACTTTATTTATAGAGTCAGTTTGGCTTTTGACTGGTGAGAAATCTGCTTTTTGTCATCTTTATATTTTTCTGAATGCAATGCATCTTTATCTTCAGGCTGTTTTAAGATTCTTCTCTTTGTCACAGGTTTTAAGCAATTAGATTATGATGTATCTTGTTTCATGTTTGGTATACTTGAGTTAATTGAATTACTTGGATATATTATTTATAGGGCATATAATATTAGAAAATTTTTCTTCAAGTAACGTTTCTGCTTCTCTTCTTTCTTCCAGTTGCATGTATATTAGACTATTATTTGAAGTTGTCCCAGAGTTCATTGATGCTGTACATATTTTTCTTTTCAGTTCTTCCCCCATGATTCATTTTTATTTATTATTTCTAGAGAGAGGGGAAGGGAGAGAGGCAGAGAAGGAGAGAGACATCAATGTATGGTTGCCTTTCACTTGCCTCCAGCCACAGACCTGGCTGAAGACCTGGCTTGTAACCTGGTTATGTGCCCTGGCTGGGGAATTGAACCAGCGACCTTTGGGTTTGCAGGCTGACACCTTACCACTTAACCACCAGACAGGGCTAATCTGCCTACTTTTTAAATGGATTGTTTGATGATGAATTGTATAAGTTCTTTATATATTTTTGATATTAACCTATTGTCAGAGCTGTTTGAAAATATATTCTCCGATTTTGGTTGCTTGCCTTTTTGTTTTGATGTTGCTGCCTTTGTTGTGCAGAAGTTTTTTGTTTGATAAAATCCAATTTATTTTTGCCTTATTTCCCTTGCCTTTGGGATCAAGTTAATAAAATCTCCTTTCAGACCAAAGTCCATAAGTATGGTCCCTATGTTTTTTCTTTATAAATCATATAGAAAAAACTTAAGAACCGTATGATTTCACTCATATTGGGATATAGAGCTGCAAGCAACAAATGAACAAACAAGAAAAACAAAGAAAAATAGAGGGAAGACAGTAGAGGTAGTAAAGGGGAAAGGGGTTTAAATATATGGTGATGAAAGAAGATTAAATTTTGGGTAAAGTGTACAATGCAATATACAGGTGATGCATCATTGCATTATAAACTTAAAACCAATATAATCTTAACCACTGTCTACCCAATAAATTTAATTTAAAAAAATCAACAACAACAAAATAATACAACATTACTTCTTCAAGTTCTAATTATCCATTTGGGAAAAGCAGATATCCATTTTAAGTCAACTAAAAAACATAAAACTCTTACTTTACTAAAGTACTTGTCAGAGAAGAAAATGCTAATGTAAGAGAAAAAATGCTGCAAATATGAGTATTAAATGCCTATTTGTAGTAAAGATAAAAAAAAGCCTGGATTTGCTGTAAGAAAGGTATGAGGTTGTATCTGGGTATATCTATTTTTGAACATTGAACACAATTAAATTATTTATACAATTGTTGAATCAGTTATGCCTGTTTTCTTCTATATACAATAGAAATAGTAATAATATCTATTGTTCATATATATTATAAAAATAAAATGATATTTAAAGATCTTAGCATAGTATCTGACATATTAGAACCATGAAAATCGTTTAATGATAGTATTATTGTTGTTAATTTTTATTTTCAATACTAAACTAATGTAGTCTAGTAATTAATACCATTTCTCAGTGTCATATGCTACAAAAACAGAGGAAAATACTGAAATCAGAATGCATAAAAATTTCAGGAAGTTGGACTTTTAAATATTTCATGAAGGGTGAAACTCTAGTCTGAAACATATAGTCACAATGCCCTTAGACTAATTTGATTCTCTTGTCTTTATTCTCAACAGTAAAGAAGGTAGGCAAATCATTGCAAACATAACATGCCTAATAGCCATAAGCCAATTATATCCAGTAACCATTATTTCTTCCAGTTGGATGGTAAAGAAGACAATGGGCATGTTGGGTGGTTATGAGAGATGAGCTTGGAAAAATACAGTAGCTAGTTGATAGAAGGCCTTGGCTTTGATAAATGTGCACAGAGAGATTCCATTTCCTACACAGATGTATGTTGCATATGGAAACAGTTATGTCTCTCCAAGAGAGATTCATGTTCAACACTCCATTAAGAAAGAATATTTTTCAATATGAGTTTAGACATTCAAATGGATTACAGTGTTTCTGCAGCCAGTACAGAATGTCTCAACCCTTTGACATTCTTAATGAAGACCGTAAGTACTGACCTTTCCTTGCTTATACGTTTATTTGAATCATCACATAGAAAAATGTAAAAGACGGATAGCAATATTAACAACCTTTTAGCATTTATTTGCCCAAGAAATTCCAAACACTACCATCTTCAGGTTACATTTCTACCCTACCAAAATTTTTAATTCTATACCAGAAAATAAATTTGCAAATGGAGTACTAGGAATATAACAACAAATGTAGGATTTAAAATGCAATCAGTGACATTTAAATAAAGGAATATTCAAAAATTAAATCATTCCAAGATGACATCTGCAATAGCAGAAATTAAACATTTTCACCTTACATTCAAAATATAGTTATACTTGAACTGTTTGAAATGCCCATTAATTTCTAAAAATTTAAGACTTGAATAAGTAATATTTGTATGATCATACTTTTAATTTCCAAGAAGATGGTTAATGAGCCTTTATTTTCAAAGGATGATGATAATAGCAGTTAGAACATAGGTTCATGGCATAGAAGGGTTAGCATATAGCACATCTGATAGTTCATATTTCCTAGAAACTTTACACTTGTCTTTAGTCTTCTGTCAGATTCAGATTTATTACAAGTGGGATTCTAGCAGAAAGCAGGTTCTGTTTTTCATATTTTTTATTTTAAATTTCTTTTTATAAATTGTTCTATTATAATTATCCCATTTTTTCCCTCATTGCTCTCCACTGCCCTACCTACCTCTCCACCTTTCCCACAGTCAATCCCCTCCCTGTTGTCCATGTCCATGGATGATTTATACTAGTTCCTTTGTTTTTCATATTTTTATGTAATATTTTATGCCTTTAGGGAGGAAAATAATATAATATGGCATTTTGTTGAAATGCATGCAGGGCATGGTCCTGAGAGTGTTATAGTTCCTTCTACCAAGTACCTTAGCTTCACAGGGCATGTTAGCTTCAAGGAACACACTTAATATTTTTAATTTTCCCCAGGCTTATGGGGACATATTTGACAAGTAAAATTGAATATATTTAAACAGTACAGTGTGATAATTAACTATACTTGCTTTTATTAAAAAAAAAAAAAATGCCTTGGTAGTCAATTTGGTTTTGAACAACTTTTAGGCTACTCTAAATTATTACCTGTGTAACTCTGAGATTTTGAATACTACATTTTTTGCAGATCTTACATCAGCAAAAAATGATACTACATCTTTTGCATTTTAACTGTTTTCTATTAGAAGCAATTATTATCAAATTTGTAAAAGTCCTTACAAATTCACCAGAAAATTTCTTTTTGTATTTGTGATTTATAATTTTGATTAAGGCAGAGGCTATAAAATGTTTGGGCCCTGGCTGGTGGCACAGTGGATAAGGTGCTGGCCTGCTAACCCACCAGTAGCTGGTTCGATTCCCAGCCAGGGCAACATAAAGAGGTTGCAAGCCAGGTCTCCAGCCAGGTCCTTAGCTGGAGGCAGGTGAAAGGCAACCACACATTGATGTCTCTTTCCCTCTCTGCCTCTCTCCCTATACCTCTCTCTCTAAAAATAATAAATAAAAATCTTAAAAAAAAAGTTTGGTTATAATATTAGTTGTATCATTTATTAGAAAGTGGAAAGTAATTTTCTTATTTTTTATTGCACGTGTGGTACAATAAACCAAGTTATTTTTATTACTAACAAATTTTCTAATCAGTAGAATTATTTTCATAATTTTGTTCTCATCCACAATTATAAATGATGACATATTTTATGAAATGGCCTTAAAAAAATAGTCTAAACTAGTACAACTAAAAACATTTTTCACTGTTATTAGAAAATACAGAGGTATTAAAAGAAGTCATGCACATGTTTTCTTTCAATGCTACTTTGTACTAATTCTTTATTCATTCTTCAATTAATCTTACTGCATACATCAGATACTCTATGTAGTTTATATTTATAGCCAAATGTTAAAGGAAGTCTCAAATTCAGTCTAGCTAGCTGATCAGTTAAGCTTGTTAACATCCTCTAGGTTTACATTAAGAAAAAATTTTGGATAACAATTTAGAAACTTGAACTTCCCTACTGCTATTCACGTGACAACAAATAAATATTTGGAAGACAGATTAAATTTGATTATGTCTTTGGTTTCTGTCAGCTCTAAAATGTCAATAGTTCTATTTTTTATATGTTATTTCTTTTCTTTATGCTAAATATACAATTAAAAATGATCTTTTAAGTTATTTGGTTACACTAAAATAATTTTATTAAAGGGCCATTATGCTATATGCTTATAAAAAGACAAAACAAAACAGCAACTGTTTATTGTCTGAAAATCTATTCATAAATCACTGTAACAAAAATGATAAGGTATTCAAATGATCACAATAAAATACTGCACCAGCACTTCCCTTGTTGTAGTTAACAAATAGTGCTCAAAGACTATCGTAAAGGAGTAATACTTTCATATTTTTCTGTGTTTCTATTTTTATCTTTTTATAGTAAGGCCTTTATTCCAGTACACTTGAGGTATCCATCTGTCAGAGTAGGAACAAGGACTTGATAAAATAAACAAAAACTAAGTAGTAAAATGTGACTTTCATACTCAAATTTGAATTATGAGACTGGACAATAGAATTTCAATCTAAGATATCATCTTAGGAAATTCCCCCTCAATTTTTGTATCTTTCTATCTGAATTTAAAGAGACTCTGTCTATGTTTAACTTATGTGATTAAAAGAGGATTTGGCCGTAGGCTGACCTAAGGGATTGTGAAAAAGAAAACTGGGGAATGTAAATAGCCTGAGGGAAAAGTGATCAGATGTGTGTCTGAATTTTACCCCATCCAAGATAGAAAATAGTATTATACAAATGCTGCTGATACAGAAGATAGTGTTAAAGACTTGTGCCCCTAGTCAATTTTAAGAACTCTGAAAAGTGTGATCTCCAAGCTAGCGCTTGTTATCAACCTGGGGTGTGAGGTTCCAACTTAATGGTGCATTGTTGATGGCAGAGGGTGATCCCGGGGTTGAGAAATCTCCTACTTCCTTTTATTTCTTAGGTCTTAGACAAGAAGTAGACATTTTGGTTAAGAAGATTTGAAGAAAGGATGTGATGGTGAGGGTGAGGTGGCTCTGTGCCTGCAGCTGCAGGGCTGACCATGTAAACTGGGACAGATGGAAATCGCAACCAAATCCTGGGGTCTGTAGTATTAGCAAAAGCTGGGTTCTAAGAAAGGTCACCTGGCTTGGGATCGGCAAAAAAAATAACCATATTAGTTACAGCAGCTACAGATTCTGTTGTAAGGAGCAACTCAGGTGGACCAGGGAAAGAAGAAGATGGGGAAGGAGAGGCCCTGTCTCACCCATTGCAATGAAGATGAACAAACCTCTTTTATTCCCGACTTCCAATTCCTATTTAGTGGACACAGCAGGGTGCTAAGGAGTCTATGTGAGAGACTGAGCAATTGAACATTAATTTGGCCTAAATCTAAACCATAAGATTAAAAATCCCCTCCCTCCATCATAGTAAATTACACACTGGAACGCTTTTAGAAAAATGTTTTTATCATTTTTCATTCCTGTTAGCACTGTGTTTTCTGAAGATTTTATTATTTTTAGAGAGGGGAAGGGAGAGAGGCAGAGAGGGAGAGGGAGAGGGACATGAATATGTGGTTGCTTTTCACCTGCCTCCAGCTATGGACCTGGCTGGAGACCTGGCTTACAACCTGGTTATGTGCCCTGGCTGGGAATTGAACCTACAACATCTTTGGGTTCTCAGGTCGATGCCTTATCCACTGTGCCACCAGCCAGGGCTAAGAACTTTTGAAGACTGAACAAATCAGACAAAGATAATAGAAAAAATGTCTTTTCTTTTCTTTTTTTTTTACATTTGAATTTTTGTTTAACTTTAAACCAGTGCTTCACAGTATGAGATTAAAATACAAATTTTATTCATTTATTATTATTATTTTTTAAGATTTTATTTCATTATTTTTAGAAAGAGGGGAAGGAAGAGAGGCAGGGAGGGATAGAGACATCAATGTATGGTGCTTTTCACTTGCCTCCAGGCACAGACCTGACTGGAGACCTGGTTTGCAACCTTGTTATGTGCCCTGGCTGGGAATCAAACCAGTGACCATTGGGTTTGCAGGCCGGCACCTTATCCACTGTGCTACCAGTCAGGGTCACAAATTCTATTCAAAGATATGCTTTTGTTTTAGTGTAGAAACACTAAAACAAATATTGATTGCCTGCACGTAATCTTGGATACTACTTAACTCTTTTCAGGAAAACTTTTCCTTTTTTCTTTTTCTTTTTTTCCTTTCTTTTCTTTTCTTTTTCTTTCTTTCTTTTTTTTTTTTTTTTGTACAACTGCTCTAGAGTTTTAAATAGTTCTCATTCTTAACAAGGCCTAAATATATATTTCAAATTCACACAGTTTTCATAGAAGCCTGGCTACTGTTTTATTTACATGCACAGCTTCCCCCAACCCCCTCACTGCCGTCTTCTTGGGATGCACCTGCATATTTACACTCATTGTGATCTAGGAGGCTGAGTGTAGATCTTTGTATGGATGGATGTTTTACCTAGGCTGCCAACTATGTTTTTTACTTGAACACTATGCAGGGATACATCTTGCCTCTGTGTAATACACTTATACACATATGTATACATACATGTAATCTAATCCTCATTTGTATAAATTATTTAAAACCATAATTGTAATTTAGAGATAATCTATGTGAATATTATAGGAGGAAACATCATGTAATTCCTTTAAAAATGTAAGAAACAATCTAAAATACTGGGTTTATACTAAAAGGTTATTAAAATAACTTCATTTATTGAGGAAGTCCAGTTTTCTGTATAATAGGCACATTTTTTTAAAAATGAGAAAATAATCCAGGCTTTGACTCTTGAATCCATTTGAGATGCAGTTTTGATAGCTTCTTTGTTCTCCACTCTGACAGTACATTGCAGGCTTATGTTGGGCATTCCCTGGTTCATACCTGGCATTACAGATTTCCAAGTCTCCCAGTTCTTGTTAGTGGGAAATAGTATCTGGATGGTCTCTTCTGTAGACTGAGCTACAAAATATGCATATTTTAACAATATATATCATGGATTCTTACTATTATTGCCAATTCAAATTAAGGACCAAAGAAGATTTTATTTAACTCACCCATCTTACATATGTATCTATCATTTTCCTATCCCCAATAGCATTAACACAATTACTCATTTAACTTATCCCATGGTGTATACACATATACACACAAATTCAGAATAGAATTAACATCATTATCATAAAAAGAAAATTACAGAGAAGAGTTTAATATATTTTGGAGTTCTTTTTCTTTCTAGGGTATATCTATAGTCAAATCTCTGGGTTTTAAAGTCATTTTGTGTTTATACCACTAGATATGCAACTTGGTTTATTGCTTCCATTTTTTCTTTTAATGTTTATGGATAACTTATAAATACCTAATTTTGTTTTGTATATGTTTAAGGTTCCAAATCAAATCAACATAAGCATTATATGCTCAGAATTCTAGCTTCTGTTCAGTCCCTTTTTAGTTTTTCCACATGCATCCCCTTCTCCCTACAACTGAAGGTAACTCTTTTTACTTTTATGTTTTCCACCTATCTCTCAAAAAAATACAACTTGAAACAATTTCAATTTACAAAATGTCTGCAGGAATAGCACAAGGAACTGCATAGCACTTACCTAGAGAGCTCCGTTCCTGTTTTGTTGGTTGCCCTATAAATCAATCCTGAGTCATGCAATGTACCAGGTTGTTATGTTTCTTTAGTCTCCTAGTTTTTTACCTTTCTTTGACTTTCATGACCTTGACATTTTTGAAGATATGAGCAAGAATTTTGTGCAATATCCCTCAACTTATATTTGTCTGATGTTTCTTCATGTATTACTTCAGGTTATCTACCTTAGACAGGGATAGCATAAAACTTGATGCTGTGTTCTCCTCATTGCCTTTTAGCAGGCCGTGTAGAAGGTAACAATAGATTTGGTTAAAAAGTGTGATAAAGCAACTTTGTTATTTTTCTTCATTGTTATTAACAGATAACATGTGAGTAGATAGCATGAAATTATGTAAATATTTCATTGAGTTACTTTTTGAATTGTTTTGGATAAACTTTATTGAATTCATTTATTTATTAATTTTATTGAAGATTATGAAAATTACTGTGGTGATTGTCAAATGGCAATTATCTAATTCTACTATTCCTTTTACATATATTTTTTGGTTTTACATTATATTAATAAGATCTTTCTTTTCCTTTATTTCTCTTATTTACTAAATGATTTATCTGTGTGACAACATGAAATCATATTGTATTCATTAAGTTATAATATACTGTTATCTATTTATATATTTTCTAACTATCATCTATCTACCTATCTACCCATTTTAAGAATACAGTTAACTGAAGTTTTGTAAATTTGCTATGCATTTTAATGATCAACATTTCTAGACTTGGCTGTGGGGCCCATTCAGGCTGACTTTTCTATTGTTTTGATTGTTCCATTACTCTTTGACTACTTCTTAATTTTGAGATTAAAAAAAAAAAGATTTTATTCATTATTTTTAGAGAGAGAGAGGAAAAGAGAAAGGCAAAGAAGGATAGAAACATCAATGTATAGTTGCCTTTTACCCGCCTCCAGTTACGGACCTGGCTGGAGACCTGGCTTGCAACCTGGTTATGTGCCCTGGCTGGGGAATCAAACCAGTGACCTTTGGGTTCGTAGGCTGGCACCTTATTAATTTTGAGACTTACTATAAGGAATTGGCTCATTGATAATGGAGGCTAGAAATCCCATGATATACTATCTGGAAGCCTGAGATCCAAGAGAGCCTATGGTGTAGATTCTAGTCCAGGTTAGAAAGCTTGAGCCAGGAACAAAAGAAGATCAATGTCCCCATTAAAGCAGTCGGGCATAGAGTGAATTCAACCTTCCTCCTCCTTTTGATTCCTATGTAGCCCCCAATAGGATGATGTCCATTCACGTTGGGGAGAGCTATGTGTCTTACTCAGTTCACTGATCCAAATACTCATCTCTTCTGGAAATATGCTCACAGACACACTCAGAAATACTGTTTAACCAGATATGTGAACATTGATTGACCGTGCTAAGTTAGGAAGTAAAATGAACTTTACTCAAATTTGCCTCACAGGATGTCATTAATTTCCATAAGTTATTTGAAAAAAGTAAATATGGTATAAAGTAAATATAGAATAAAAAGGTTATTAGTTCAAGCCTGGGTATTAATATTTTGCATACACTGGATAGTGGCTACTAATTCAAATAATACTTTCTTATCTTTATTTTATGTTTTGGATAAAAGGAAATATGTCATAACATTTGAAAGCAGGCAAAAATGATTGAGTTTATTATGTGTCAGGTCTGCTCTTGCTGGCTGAGAGACCACCAAGTGGGAATAGCAGGGAGGACCCTCACTTGCGGGTGAAGAAGAACTTGTGCTGAGCCTTTAGGATAGTTTTATATTATTTTTTATATGTTCCTATTTTTTGTTATTATAACAAGCAAATATATCTGCTCTCATGGCAGAGGGACAAAGTGACCATGGGTAGCATAAGAAAGGCAGATGAAGTGATTACTGCAGTCTGACTCATATTTATCTTTTCAGTTACCATACTAAGCATTAGTATTGTCTGTATTGAAGACCGGGCTGGTTAAAGACTTGACAAGATAGTATTTTTTAAATAAAAAGTGTTAATTGTCAAATATATCTATACTTTCAGATAACTGCTTAACTCATCATTTTGTCTAATGAAAACAAATGAGAATGCAGCTTTAGTCCTCCAAAGTAAGTTTTAAAATTACAGTCTATACTAGTGGCTGCGATATTTAAAGATGATTTTTGAAGCAAAAAAGAAGTGTGTGGCACAGTGTGCTATGTATTTTCAGTTTGAATGAAGTTATGTTTTGGGACCATCAGGGTATTAGTACAAGTAGCACTGAACATCTTGTAGCTATTAAAACTTTAATTTTGGCATGCTCAAAGCTGAGGGAAAAAGGATGAGGGGCATTGGTATCTATAACAGCTAAAGGAGGAATAGAAATTAATTAAGCACTTCCAATTAAAATAATGTTGTAACTTTGAGTTCTAAAATTCACTCCCACTGCAATTTTTTAATGTTAAAGTAAAGATCTGGTGATAAAAATCTAAGCACCTCTATAGACAAGGAAAAAAGAAAACCTATGATAAGAATCAGAGGGACTGGCTCTGGATAATTGGCCAGTGGTTGTCAAGATTCTCTTCCTGCGTGGTAATAGGGATGAAAGTTCTTCTAATAGGGTGAGGGACCAAAGCCAGACTTAATACCTGAAACCAGGATGTGAAAAGTTTTCTGCTCAGGTTGGGAAGCTAAAATAAACTTCTACCACTAATGAGTGCAGGGACCCTCATTGATTTACTTCTAGGGATGGAATGAAGGAATAGAGAGATACATGGCCATACAGTTGAATGTGGGCAATGCCACACACCAGGTTCCGAGTGGATCTGGTTCGATTTGTGGGTAAAGAGCCTCAAAATACACATTTAAGGTCTATATTTGAACACTGGGTCATGATAGACCAGCTGAATTGTCAAACAACCGAAATGGAAATTATGTGCATAGGGAGAGAAAAAGAAAACACACACATGTGTGCACCTGCACACATTGAAATGCATTTAAATAAAAGCACACTACTGGAAAATGTAACCTTTCACACTCAGCTCCAGAGCAGGTAGATGAATATTGATTTTATGAAGAAAAGGCAATAAATAGAAGGACATGCTTCTAAAGAAAATTAGAATGTTATCATAATATTCTGAGAAGTATATATCCAAGTATGTTTAAAATCCTCTAAGAAAAAAAAAAACCAATTAATAAAGAGAAATAGAAGGATATAAGCATGAAAATAGCAGAAAAATAATAATAAAAAGTAAAAAAACCTTTCATAATGATAAAGAATAATTGCTTTATCAGGCTTAATACAAAAATATTTAATAGAACAATAATATTGAGGTGTTGACATAGAAATATGAACTAAAAATGTAGAAATAAAGAGATTGCTAAAGTATAAAGTTTGTGCTACAACATCAATAACAAATAGATGAGAACTTAAAGTGAAAATCATTAAGTTAATAAGAGATATTATATAATGAAAAAATAATAAACCAAAATGTCATATTTATGACTAAAAATAATATATTTGTTTCACTATAGAAATACAAGAGAAATTATTATAGGGAAAAAAATCTAGCCAAATCTAATGCTATGTTGGTAGATTTAATATACTTTCTTCAAAAATTATTAATCAAATATATAAAAACAAATAATTCTCAATGACATAAAACAGCACATTGACCAGTTTAATTTACTATATACAATTACATTAGAAATCTAATTATATTTCTAATCTAATTATATATTAAATGATATATACAATTTCTTTTAAATTATACGATGATGGCTAAACTTTTATACTAAGTAATTTGGAAAATAAAGGTGAATTTTTATGTACCATATAGGTAAAACAAATAACAGAAGACAATTTTTCTCTCTTGGATAGATGGGTCTATAGTTTTTAAGGACTTTTCTAACACAAATTAAGGTTAATGAAAAAATTTATAGTCATTCCTATGTTCTAAATAAGTGCAAAGATAATACTTTCAAAGTATAATGTAAAACAAAAATAATTTTATCACCATACCTTTTCTCTGTGACTCTGGAAGCTATATGGTGGTAGAATAATATCTTCAGACTACTGTTAGAAAATGTTTATTATAAATATTCTATACCCAGTCAAGCTAACAATTCCATTGTGTTTAGTATGCTAAGCACCATTTCATGTAGTTTATGCATTATATATCCATCTTTTGAGATAGACTAATTTGTTGTCCTCAGTCTACATGTGAACAAACTAAGGAACACTCCAAAGTATCTCTCAGATAGTGAGTAGCAGAATCTGGTTCTAGACTCACTATTAAAACACAATGGCTTCTTAATTGGAAAATCACTTATAGAACAATGCAAAAGAAAGATAAGTACAATTTAATAGCAAATACCATGTTACCTACAGAAAATACTTATAGCATATTTTAAACAAATTAAACTTAATAGTCAACAATAAGCAATGATAACATGGCTAAGATTTTATACTAAAAAAAAAAAAAGCTCTTATTGATTATTTTTAGAGAGAAGGGTAGGAAAGGAGGAAGAAAGGGAGCAAAACATCAACGTATGGTTGCCTTTCACCTGCCTCCAGCTACGGACCTGGCTGGAGACCTGGCTGGAGACCTGGGAATTGAACCAGTGACCTTTGGGTTTGCAGGCTGGTGCCTATCCACTGAGCCATCAACCAGGGCAGATTTTATACTTTTTAATGTTAAATATTTTGAAGAAAAGAGGCACATTGTAAATATAAATCTCAGGAGCTTAGAATTAAGAATTATCACAGTAAAAGTAATAAGAATTAATATCTGAATGGAGCTAAAATAAAGAGAGAAGGGAAATAAAAATATAAAGTTTTATTATTACTATTGGGTTTGGAAAGAAATAGAACTTAAGGCATCTTAACTGACATTTTATTGTAAGCTTTTCATAGAATTATTTTATAATTTTTTTTTAAGATTTTATTTATTATTTTTAGAAAGAGGGGAAGGGAGAGAGGCAGAGAGGGTGAGAGACATCAATATATGGTTGCCTTTCACCTGCCTCCAGCCACAGACCTGACTGGAGACCTGGTTTGCAACCTGGTTATGTGCCCTGGCTGGGGAATCGAACTTGCAACCTTTGGGTTCGCAGGCCGGCACCATATCCACTGTGCTACCAGCCAGGGCCTGATAAATTTAATTTAAAATGATTATAAGAAATAGAAAAGTAACATGCTATTATGTCCTGAATGTTTGGGCCCATCAGCCCCCAAATTCGTATATGGAAGCCCCTAACACCCAATGCAAACGGGTTTGGAGATGGGGTCTTTAGGAGGTAATTCGGGTTAGATAAGGTGATAGTGGTGGGACCCTCATGATGGGATTAACATTTTTGTATGAAGAGACACTAGAAATCTTAATTTCTCTTTCTACCATGTGAGGATGCAGCCAGAAGGCTGCTGTCTACAGGCCAGGAAGAAAGCTTCCATTAGGAACTGAATTGGCCAGCATCTTACTTTGGGACTTCTAGCCTTTAAAACTGAGAAACTAAGTTTTTGTTGTTTAATCTGTCCAGTCTGTGGTAGTTCATTATGGATGCCTGAGTAGATGCCTAGGTGGATGCCTAATACATACCACCTGCACACATGAAAAGCATAGCAGAAATTTCCAAATTATTAAGGGAAAGAAATAATAAAAAGAAATTTTAATATATATCTTAATTAAATTTTACCAATGTCTATTGGTAAAAGTAGTAACCTAATTAAGATAGAACTAAGTTAAAAGTGAAAGTAATAGTATAAAATTTACCCAGCATAATTGCAATAAATAGAAATTATTATTATTATTTTTTTTTACCATGCCTCACATGACATTACCATGACTTATTTATTTTATAACCTAGAGTTTGTACCTTTCGCTACCTTCTCACATTTTCATTATTTTGAAAAGCAAGAAGACAGAAAAGAGTAATATGTAGACGTCCCTCTTCCTGGCATATAACAGGGACCTCAAGGTATCTTGATCTGGATTGCTGACACAGGATGGGGCATAAAAAGACATAAAAAGGAAAGAGGTTGGGGGTCAATAGGCCAGAGGGTCACCATTACCAGAGGCTGCTGTGAATGTCAACTGTGGCCTAAAGTGACAACATAACTCAGGTTAAGTTCTTTACATATTCACCTGAGATGTGCCAGTGATGTATGATTAAGAGAAAATCCAGTTGAAAAGTAATATCTATAGTATTAATACATTTTCTTAAAAAGGCAGATTAATAGAGCCTTTTGTAGTTCATAAGTGTGATGATTGGATGTTCACACTTTTGTGTGACATGTGCCTCCCTCCAACCTTGTTACGCTTTTGGCACATTACCCACCTGACATGAAGAAATTAAAAAAGACAGATTAACAATAAAATCATATGCATGTGTACAGATGTGTGCATATTTTTTAGCATAGGCTAAAAATAGTATTAATTATCTGTTGGAGACAGGGGTTTAAGTACAAAGGTTTGAGAGGAAAATATGTTAGCTTTCTTCACACACCATTGTATTACCAGCTGTTTGTGTGTGTGTATGTGTGTGTGGGGGATGTATGTATGTGTGCAAATATGACTAATAATTTTGGAAAAGTAATAAAGAAAATAATAAGAGATTGGTGTATTTTATGTCTTTTGACCACTGGTTGAAACTATTCTGAAAGAACTCAAACAATTGTATGTAGAGAAAGAACATGTAAAAAAAACATTAAAATAGAATCAAAGCAAACTTGTGCTTCAGTTTAGATTTTTATCTTGTATGCACAAATTATCTGAATTTTTTATTATTATTTTTAATTTTATTGTTGTATTACATCCATCCCCTTTTTGCTCCCCTCTGTCCCCCTCCCCACCCACCCATTCCCCTCAAAGTCAATCCCACCTGTTGTCCATGTCCATGGTTCCTTTATACCAGGTTCTTGTCTAAGCTGCTCCCCTTCCTTGCCTCTGACTATCTGAATTTTTTATCATTTATTTGTTACTGTGGAAATTACCTCAATGTTCTTATGGTGAGGATTTAAAGAGATAATTATGTTGTCCTCAAAGTATTTTGTAAACTGGATGTTGCTATTCCATTGTTTTCAAGATGGTAAGAATGGTTTCATTATTCTGTTCCCAACGTGTGTATGAAAAAGGGGGTGGGTAGGTGAAATAGGAGGGATAGCTTTTGATGACTAGAGTCCAATTACCTTTATAGTGTTAATGGGGTGGATAAGTACCTTCTTAATAATCATGTGTTATCTAGTGAATGTTTTACCCAGTAACGTAGACATGTAAATATAACATTAAATCAAAATACTGTTCTTGCTGTAGGTAAAAACTTTTAGAGAAAATATATTGATTAGCCTAAAAATGAAACATGTTCAAATATGAAATTAATATTTTTTTTATTTTGAGGAAGATATTATTTACATTTCACTACTTAATTTTTTTTTAAAGATTTTATTTCATTATTTCTAGAAAGAGGGGAAGGGAGAGAGGCAGAGAGGGAGAGAGACATCAATGTATGGTTGCCTTTTACCTGACTCCAGCCACAGATCTGACTGGAGACCTGGTTTGTAACCTTGTTATGTGACCTGGCTGGGGAATCGAACCTGCCACCTTTGGGTTCGCAGGCCGGCACCTTACCCACTGTGCTACCAGCCAGGTCACTACTTAATTTTTTTATGTACAAGGGTACTCATTTTGTTTTTGTCTTTCCCATACTCCAAAAATTTCTTTCGTATACTTACATTTTTTTTACTTTATTTATAGTACTTATTACAGCTCTCCCCATTTTCTCCTCCTTTGCCCACCTCCCCACTGTATTTGCTCCCCTTTCCCTCTGCCATCACCACGCTGTTGTCTGTGTTTATGGGCCTTGCATACATATTCTTTGACTAATCTCTTCACCTTCTTTCATCCAGTCTCCCCCTCCCCTTTTTCAGCCATCAGTCTGTTCCATGTGTCCATGCCTGTTTCTATTCTGTTTGTCAGTTTATTTTGTTCATTAGATTACACACATAAGTGAAGTAATATCTTAAGAATAATGCATACAGGTTTATTTAATATTTATTGCTATGGTACATGTGTATCTATGAAGAAAGTTGTACCCTTTAAGACCATAAGGAATTAGAGGAGAGAGAGGGAGGGAGGGAGGGAGGGAGGGAGAAAGAAAGAGAGAGAGAGAGAGAGAGAGAGAGAGAGAGAGAGAAGGTTTTTAAAAGGCACAATGTTTGTTCTACCACTTCAAGTGTTACTTAACAGCCTGTTGAGAATGCAGCATGCACTACCCACGCAGGCACATTTTACTCACTTTCCAAGAGTGACAGGTGCAAAGCAGCATTGAGGAAAAAGAGTTCATTATGGACAAGGTTAAAATTAGGTACTTAAAAGTCGTCATCTAATTTAAGTCATTTATCATTCTTCTCAAAGCCCCTTTTGTACAATTGAATACTGAAGTGCTTAGGTTACTATTAGATCATCACAGCTGCTACAGTATCACCCAAAGCAGATGTTTCACAGACAGAAAGAGCTGGGCTAATTTTAACAGAAACATGGGAACTGCAAGGCACTTTATGGCTGTTCCAGCAGTGAATGCGAATACACCATGCAGGTGCAACTATACATAGTAAATTGTAAGATAAATGCACTGAGAACGGAAAAGTGATATTGGTGAGAGTTCCCTGTAAGGGTTTTATTCCTCATGGGTTAGTCATCTAGAGGTAGTTCACTGTGGTTGTTATGATGAGATTCAAACTATTCCTTCCCCTTTAAATGAAGAGAACAAAATGAAAATGGTTGGGCATTATAGTGCATTCTCACAGTCATTTTCCAAATCAATTTGCACTTGGAAAAAGAGTACTGCAAGAATTTCTTCCACTTAGGTTATGAATTAACATATTAATATCTTCTCAAATTTTGCCCCTAGTGATATCAGTGTATGCCTTTGTATTTCTATGAATTTTGGAATATCTATATGTTATGAGAAATCAGAATAAATCAGAGAAATCAGAAATCTTGAATGTATACCATAAATTCTTTGTCCAGTTCCTTATTATAATCATGAATGACATTTCTGTGGAAAAGAGAAAGTCCCTTGCACTTACAAAATATATGGTAGAGATATTTGTGACAGGTGTCTAATTTTATTCTTATTGTTTAGAAGACAGTGAAATGCACTTGGTCTAAATAGGAGCAAGTCCTATGCTTAATTATTAGAATTTTAAAAAGTTGTGAATCACAACCATTAAATTTTAATTTATTGTTAAGTCACTTTCCTACACTGTATTTATGTATCAAAACATATATCATATGTTTTTAAAGATACATTTAAAAATAGTTATAATATTTTTGGAAGATAATATAACAATACAAAACTATAGCATTGTATAAGTTTTTAGGGCTATTGTAAAAAAATTACTGCAAACTGAATGCCTTAAAACAACATAAACTTATTTTCTCAGTTCCGTAGGCTACGCTCCCTGCAAGGGATCTAGTGGGGAATCCTTCCCTATTTCTTCCAGCTTCTGATAGCTACAGATGGTCCTTGGCTTGTGGCTCAACAACTCAATCTCTGCCTATATCTTCATATATTCTTCTCTAAATTCTCCTGGTGTCTTCTCCTGGGATCTTTTGTGTGGCTATTTGACATCAAATTTAGAGCTGACCTAGATAGTCCAAAATGATCTCATTTCAATATACTTTACTTATTATACTTTCATCTGCAAAGAGCTTTTTCCAAATAAGTCACATTCACAGGTTTTGTGGTTAGGACAGCAACATAACTTTTGGAGTCTTGTATGCAACTCACAACCGGCATCATAGATGTAAATTAATATTTTGAGCACTCCTACTCAAAATGTAGTCCTCAGATGGCTACCAAGTTTGTGAACTATTTGCTACAGGTCTGCAACAAGATAAGAAGCTTGCATCAGAATATAAATCTATTTCATTACACAGTACATTTAGATTCACCTGACTTTTTAGAGGAAAGATTTGCTTGATGAAGAAAATGTTACATTGATTTACTTTCCAGACCAAGCTCCTTATCTTATCATGGACAAGCACTTTTTAAATTGTATATTTTAAAAATATAGTGTCAGCCCTGGCTGGTGGTTCAGTGGATAGGCCTGGTAACCCAAAGATCACTTGGTCGATTCCCAGTCAGGGCATATAACCAGGTTGCGAGCTAGGACTCCAGCCAGGTCCATAGCTGGACACAGGTGAAAGGCAATCATATGTTGATGTTTCTCTCCCCTTTCTTCCCTCTCTCTAAAAATAATGAATAAAATCTTTTTAAAAATCTCTCTTTAAAAAAATAAATAAAAATAAATTATTTAAAATATAGTGGTCAAAATCAATCTACCTTCATATGGACTGTGAATCTACTATGGTCACTATAGAAAGAGTCTGTTGATTGGGAATGGGGTAGTTGTTGGGTTGGCCAAAATGTTCATTTGTTTTTTTCCTGTAAGATGGCTCTCGTAGTGCTTAGATGTCTTTAACTTCATTTTGAAACAATTTTATTAAGTTGTATTGCGAGAGCTGTCATATCAGTGTGCATTAAAAAAAATAACTTACCAAAATTGGTGAAATTTTGTGTAACTATTTAAATATTGAAGGTGGAAGAAAATATGCACCATTTTGACATATTACATTTTATTATTTCAAGAAAGGTAAAAGTACAACTTAAGTGCAACAAATAGATCTGTACAGTGTATGGAGAAGGTGCTGTGACTGCTCAAACATGTCAAAAGTAGTTTGACAAGTTTCATGTTGGAGATTTCTCACTGGTGCTCTGCAGTTGGGTAGACCTGTTGAAGATGATAGCAATCACATTGAGACATTTCATTGAGAACAATCAACATTATATCACATTGGAGATAGATAACATATTCAAAATATCCATACCTATAAAGTTGCTGGTAAAAATGAAAAATGTGTCTTTTATTTTATGGAAAAAAACATAATGGACTTTTTGACCAACCCAATACATCTGATACCTGGTCATCACAGAAATAGTTATTTATTAGTCCTACATAGGCAGGTACTTGGTGGCATGGAATAACATGACATAACTAAAATGGAGAAAAGGAGCATCAAAATATTTGGAAATATGCCATTGTTGGATCATTCATGAACCTGTTTTGCTTTTGTGTACTATATCGCATTTTCCTTGTAGAATAGTAAATACAATGTGCAACACAGTTTACTTGTTATTGTCATTAAATGGGATACATGATATAAAAATCCCAGCCACTGGATTTTTACCTTGCCTATACAGCTGATGTCATGATCTCCAATGTGTCATTGGACATACCAGCAGGCCTTTGCAAAACCATGGGAGTCTCTATTGGTTTAGAATATTTGCTTTTCCCTCAGTTGTGTGCACAGCAACCCAGATTCTCCCCTGGATTATCTTGTAGTGTGGCATTTCCAAAAGCTTTTAAGTTAACTAGCAGAAACTAAAGTAATATTTCTCTTTGCAATGCAATACTTGCTTTTGTCTATCAATCATTAGCTTTTCTCTCCAAATAGCTATTGCTTCTGGTAACCAGAGTGACTCAGGGACATGTTTCTAGCCAATTGCTTCTTAAGCCCTATTCATTTTTGTTGTGCATTTCTGTGTTCATCTTATTACATACTGTTTTCATTTTCTAAGTTAAGAGCATAAAATTATATTTCCCAAGGATAAAAACAGCCTAAATCAATTTCCCTAAAGCACATTCTGAGAGGAGTATTAAGTGTGGCATCCAGCTTTATTATGTTATTGAACTTGAATTTGTTGAACTGGGAAGTTAAGATGTAAATGTCACTAAATCACAAAGTTAACATCTTGGGTCATCACGGTCCACTCAGAATTGTCACTTGAGGGTACAGTATATAGCATGTCTCTGTAAAAATCCCAACATATTTTAAAAGTAATTTCCTCTTTTTTCTCTGTCCCTAGGGAACAGTTTTAAGCAAAGCATTTCCATATGGAAAAAGTGAGGAGATTTAAAGGGATGTATAGCATCACTCATGAGTAGTACTTAAGTCTCAAGAGCATAACTGGGGCTAGAAGATTAGGGTGTATAAAAACATTCCATTTCCTAATATGCTCATATACTGTCAGGACAGGAAACTCTACAAACACAAATATAAACAACCCTCAAAACCATGTAATCAAGCCCACTGTTGTGTGATCTAGTTGGCCCATCAATACTCCCATTGTAACATTAAAAGGGAAATCAGTATAGCAGCTTCCAGTGTACTTATTCTTGTTCTGTTTCAACAATAATATTTTCACAGGTTAAAAAGACCATCCTGGCACAGATGATCATTTCTATAGTAAGTGATAAAATAATTATTCTTAGATTATAGAAATTTGAAAGGATATACTCCTCTTCTCATCGTTTTCTATGAACTTGAAGGCATTCAGTGGTTCTCAGGCCTGAGGGCACAGGTAGCATGAAGAAGCTGGAGAACTTTGATAATATCAGATGCTCAGCCTCATGCCTACTCAAGATTTTGATTCATTTGATTTAACTTTTTCAAAGCTCCCAGGTGAATTAACTGTGTCAACAGGTTGGAAAAACAAGGCTTGTCAAAGAGCAAGCATAACCAAATTCCAGTATATAAAAACCCTGTATAGTGCCCTGACCGGAGTGGCTAAGTTGGTTGGGTGTCATTCCACAAAGCAAAATGTTGCTGATCCCATTCCCAGTTAGGGCATGTGCTTGGGTTGCAGGTTTGGTCCCCAGTGGTCAGGGAGCATATGAGGCAGTGACCAATTAATGTTTCTCTCTTATATAGATGTGTCTTTTCTTCTCTTTCTCCCTCCCTTCCCTTCTCTCTAAAAATAACTAAGTAAAATCTTTAAAAAAAGAGTCACATTTATACAACAGAATACTACTCAGCCATAAGAATGGATGCAATATTATAATTTGTGACATGGATGAACCTTGAGAATGCTGTTAGCTACAGAAAGTTAAGAACTATATATGATTTCATTCATATGTGGAATATGAAAATGAAACTCATAGACACAGAGAGCAGTATGCTGGTTACCAGAGGGAAAGTGGTTGGAGGGTAGTAAAGGGTAAAGTGGACCAAATATATGGTGACAGATGATTTGACCTTGTGTGGTTGGCACTCAATGCAACATACAGAACATGTATTACAGAAATTATACTTGAAACCTATATAATCTGATTAACCAATACCACCTAAATAAATTTAAATAAATCACATAGGAACTTTATAAAATGCATATTCTGGTGCCAAACCTCCAAAAATTTTGAGTAGATCTAAGTAGAAGTCCCATAATCACATTTTTGCAATATCCCAGGGGGTCCTATACCTAGGGTCCATGCACTTTACTGGTTGAAAAAAATAAGGTAGAATCCTTCGGGATGTCCTACTAATATGATGACTAGCTTATACAACACTAATCTGTTAGAAAGTTTAATACCTTGGTTTATATATTCACATTCATGCTCAGTTTCCTTTGTGAATGCAAAACAAATTATATGAAAAATCCCAAATTCATAAATGAAGAAGTCAATCCATAGAATGTTAAAATGGCTTCTTTACTTCTATCAAAGAAATGTTACATACACAGGATTAATTCCAGTTTATTGTTTTGTGAGTCTACCTAAATAATCTCAGATTATGTAAGAGTACTATCCAAATACAGGCCTGGTTCTGGGGTCAAAATGAGTCATGATAAGACTAAACACCTAGTACTAGAAGATGCATCAGCATGGAAAGTTCACAGTTCTCTGAGAGGTAGACCAGCCTAGTTGGTGAAATCATGGGTTGGGGAGCCAAACTGCAGGGAATCTGTGAATCATGGGTCTGACACCAACCAACTATGTGACTCTAGGCAAGTTACATAATTTCTCTGTGCCCCAGTTTTCTCATTTGTCATAAAGGAATAATTCCTATTTCCTAGGTTTTTGCAAGGATACATAGATAATTATATGAAAACTCTTAGGACTGATGTAATGGAAGTGCTGTGTAGTTGTAAATATTGTACAGTTAGTTGATTTTTTACTAGTTGACAAATTGTAATATGTATTTGTAGAGACTATATCTGGATGGGGTACTGTAACTTAAGTCACATGAAGAAGATGGAATTAAAAAATATATAGTTTTTAAATTAAAAAAAAAAAAAAAGATTTTGTTTATTATTTCCAGAGAGAGGGGAAGGGAAAGAGGCAGAGAGGGAGAGAAACATCAATGTATGGTTGCCTTTCACCTGCCTCCAGCCACAGACCTGGCTGGAGACCTGGAGTGCAACCTGCTTATGTGCCCTGGCTAGGGAATCGAACCTGTGATCTTTGGGTTCGCAGGCCGGCACTTTATCCACTGTGCTACCAGCCAGGGCAGTTTTTTAATTTTTATCTCTTTATTTTATTGTTAGTATTTTTGTTTTTAACAAAATTTACGTACTCTTCAGTTGTATTTAATCATAGGCTACATTGACAATATCTTTCCAGTTAACCAAATGAGGTGAAAATTACACAATAGGGATTATGTAATTACTTAAATTATGAAGGGTTTGGTCCTATTTTGTTAAGGATCTTCTCTCTCCCCTCCCAACTCCACAAAAAGACATAAAAAAGAAATACATAACTTATTTTGTTGTAATGTAGTAAAGTTCAAGAACAAATCCTAATTGAAATAGTGAAACAAATCTCACTCTGCCAAAGGCAAATGCAAAGCTTTCAGGCCTTGTGAAAGTTCAGATGCTGAGCTGTGACACGTAAGGTACATAGGGATTGAGTTCTAAGAAGGAAGAATACAATATGGTCTTTACTCAGTATCAGAGTGAAAAATGAGTCTATTGTTTCGGGGTACTTTTCTGCATCCAGTCTGAAGCTACGCTTACTTTCCTCATCAGGAGAGGCACCCAACAGCAACATCCATCCAATCATTTTGACAACTGTAGTAAAAGATTAGTGACATGGGGTGGTGGCCACAGAAAGTGAAGGCAGTTGGTGTAAGGAGCAGTTTTGAGATGATAATAATTATGGTCCAATGAATCTAAGAAGAAAGGTTTCAGACCTTATTTTTAGGTTTATGTAAGGATTATCTCTTGCTTTTAGCAATGCCACTGGACCACCTGGTGTGCTTTATTGGGCCTGGTTTTATAGCGTTCCCTCTGTTATTTTCTCTTCACTATAAGTCATTCAACTACATACAAAATCCTTTTAGTGTTTATATTGTATGTGTGCACATACTTGTGCACATACCCATGTCTGTGACTGGAACAAAGAAGGGTATAAAAATAATGTTGATGTATGTGGAGTAAAATTTTGGCAATAATATTTGGGGGTAACATATTTTGTCACTGTGTTTTATACTACTTATGATTTGATGGTTTCCTCTCTAACAGTAACATGAACTTAGAAAAGAGATTCCCAGAAGTTACAAACTCCAGAGAACATATTATTTTTATCTATAAACAATTCTGTCTTCTTAGCGATAAGGAATGAGTACTATTACCTGATGTTCTCGTAGAGTAAATAATTTGTTCTTTTCTCTGCAGAAAGTTTTGTTTTGGTTCGAGTTGGAGTAAATATTTTATTTAGTTTTATTTTTGTTATTATAGATGTTTTACGAAACCAGTAAGTGTTTGTAGCATTAGTTTAATAGAATTACTTCCTTATTGTTGAGTTGGAATAAGATGCCAGAATTCTGTGTATATTTAGGAACAAGCAGCACATACTTATTATTTGTGATCATTCTTTTTAATTCACTTTGAATTCTGCCTTTTTTTTTGTCAAGTGTTTTAAACATCTAACTGTTTATTGCTTGGCTTGCTAAAAAACACTAGCTGATCTAACATGACTTGTGACACATAAATCTTTTATAATAAAGTTGTGCTCATCCCTTAAATAAAAATAAAATGCAGGGGCAGATCACAGAGTCACACAAGTGATTTTCCAGTGTGTTGGCTGATCCTTTCTTTACTTTTCTGCTTTCTTTCTGCTGTACTGCTGTTTATGTTCATTTATTCTGCTGTTTGTGTTCATTCATGGCTGCTTTTCTTTCCCTATCTTCTGTCTAAAATATTGTGTGCGGAACTATTT
The DNA here is from genome assembly GCA_004026585.1 of Noctilio leporinus. NCBI lineage: Eukaryota > Metazoa > Chordata > Mammalia > Chiroptera > Noctilionidae > Noctilio > Noctilio leporinus. The sequence continues at coordinate 229,025 of PVIW01000587.1, forward strand.
TAAAATAAATATGTTTAAAGTTAGAAAATAGCTGTTTGAAATTAAATCTTCATAATCTACATGGTAAAAAAGATAAGCCTTATTTAAGAATTAGGGGCATTAATGATCAGCATTGTACGTGTGTTAACTGAACACACCACTATTTATTGATTATATCTTAATTTTAGATCACTATAGTTTATTTATAAATTCAGGCCAACTCCTCCTGCAAGGGTTCTATGACCACTTGGTGGCGATGTTGTAGAGGGGATTCAACAGGGTGGGGTAGAGAAACCAGAGGCCCTTTTCAACCCAAGGCTTGCAGGGTGATTTACTGAATCACAGTCCTATGTCTTAATTATTCAGAAGGCCTTGTAGCATGGGTTCTGGCTCAAATTTCCAATGGCAGAGTAATAAAACATGTTACACATACTTATTTTGAACATAAATAGCCACCGTACAAAATTACCCAAAGCTAGCAACATTAAAGCAAGGCCTTTTATCTTTCTTTTTCTTCAAAGCAACTATAAAAAGACATGAAATTTAAAAATCCATGCATAAATAAATAAAAAGAGAAAACAAATGAAAAAGAACAAAAACAAAACTTGAGTTCTTCTTCTTTGATATAAAAAACATAATGACACATCAAGTCCTACTAAGCCTAGATCTAATTTACCCCTACAGTTTCATGTGGTGATGGTCAATGTTCCTGTAAATGAAACACCAAGGCCACAGTTAACTTATTTTTTCCTTATAGATTTTCTGCATGTTTACATCTCCATATCTATGTTCATGCTTTTTAATTTAATTTTTTTTTTGCATAAAATACCCTCCCACCTCCCTCCCCACTTCTTTACCAAACCCCTGCAAATCTTCCCTTCTTCAGGTTGCCACATTTATTCTTTACCCCTTACTCCTCAATGAAATGTTCTAACCATATTTTAATTAAGTGCATGAATGTCTGTCTCCTTGATATAATTTGAGTTTGTCAAGGAAAGTGACCATTTCCACTCACTGTTTTTGCAATTATCTTGCTTTCCTTCTTCTCCTCTCTTTCTCCCTACCCCTCACCCAACTTTTTTCTAATTAAGAATAACATAGCTATAATAGATCTAACAGATCGACATTGTATGGGTATTGAAGATACGATCAATCTAATAGGGTATCTACTCTAGTGGCATTTACAATATCATAAGGAAACGAGTCAAGTGAAATTATAACCATGTATTTTTAGGGGAAATGCACTTGGTACCTAGGAATAACAGTGAAAGCTAAAATATTCTTAGTAGTTATTTTTTCAATAGACAGTTCTATAATAATTTTACCTGTATTGACTTTTAATCTTTATACCAATCATGTATCTGACAATTATTATGCTTATTTTATCAATGAGGACTTAGAAGCCTAATGAGGTTAAAATGACATGTCCTAAGACAAACAGCTGGATTTCAACTAAGTTGCAGTGCTTCCAGTTTGTTTACTTTTAATGACATGTATTACCTTTTGTTACATGTTGGTAGAAACATATAAATGTTGAAATGTTGAAGCAGCTTCTTTTTTGTATTATTTTATTTTAATTTTATTTATTATTTTTAGAGGGAGGGAAAGGAGAGAGGTAGAGAGGGAGAGAAACAGCAATATACGGTTGCTTTTCACCTGCCTCCAGCTACGGACCTGGCTGGAGACCTGGCTTGCAACCTGGTTATGTGCCCTGGCTGGGAATCGAATCAGCAACCTTTGGGTTCACAGGTAGGTGCCTTATCCACTGTGCTACCAGCCAGGGCCTGAAGCAGCTTCTTTTGAACATATGATAACCAATTCCTAACTAATAAACCATAATCTGATATATTATTATAAGAAAATTTTCAATCTACATACTTACTATACTTTAAATCTGTCCTTAATTTTTCTGATTTAATTTACATTTGTACATTCCTGGTAAAATGTAAACTCTTATAAAACAAGTTCATTTAAGACTTGTCTTTTCTGCCCTAGCATAGTGCTGAATACAAATTTTACTTACAATACGTACTTGACCATAATTCATATATTTTAAACTAATCTTGTTTTCCCATTTCCCCCTACATTCAATTGTTTTTAACAAAGAATTTAATCAAAGTTATCTGTGGAACCTTTTTCACAATACATGTAATTAGAATTAATGCTGAGATTTTCTTCGTAGGTATCACCTTGAATCCAAAAACTCAATTTAGAAAAACTTGTTTCTCCTTCAGGGACTCAGGCTTAAGGAACCAGTTGAAGAATATACTGACACCCTAGCTACTGTTACCACTGTAAACCATTATGTTCTTTGTGTTTGGCCCAGGAGTCTTGTGTTTTGTGCCTGAATCCATGAAACTGTGGCAGGTTGACTTGACTTGACAGCAGATTAAATCTCAGATCTTTCCACAGTGATTGACATATAAAAAAAAAAGTTTATCACCAAGCAATAGACACTCACATTTGATGGAAATTTTCACAAGTCTCAAAACAATATATTGAGATTTTTACTTAGAATGAAAGTTAGCCCACTTTCTAATATCTCCCATCCTATTAACTGCACCATTCAATGATTATCCTTGGGATAAGCCTCTTTGACCTTCAATCCTCTTCCACATGTTGCTATTTAACTCCATCCAGCTCCTCCTCCATCCTTTAGCTTTCACTTGGACACTGTTTCCTGTGCTGTTTCTCTCAGGCTCTTCCTCCTAAGAATGAAGCTGCAACCATGAAACTCCTAAGTGACTGTTTTCTGCTCATCTGTTTTGTTTTTTGTGGGAGGGAGGGGCAAGAAAACTTCATAGCATTTGTTTTACACTACTTTGCAGAATGATAATTATACTTTCTCCCTTTGTGTATTATAAATTCCTTAAGAATGATAATGTAGTTTTACCAATTTTGATGCCCTTTAGTCCCCAAAACCTGGCATGATTACTTGGATTTAATGGTTAGTAAAGTCCTTTCTGAATGAATTACATGTTATATGTAATTAACATATAACATTGATGAAGTATGTAATATGGTTTTAATATAGATACTTCATTCCTTTTTATAAGCCAAAAATACATGACATAAACATGGTTTGTATGTATAGAGGAGAATTAATACACAACTAGATTGTTGTCCCAAGGTTTTAATTGCCTGGTTAGAATAGTTTGAATACAGTATCAACAGATCTTTAATATTATACTAAGTGTACATATTCACTTTTATTTCTTTGGTTGAAAGTCGTATTTATTGTAAAATGAATGTTGGTAATACAAACACAACTCAAATATTCAAACTAAATTATACGCTATAAACACATGACTTTGGTGTCAGGTTTACAGCATAGTGGTTAGACATTTATATAATTTACTAGGTGATTACATCCATAAGTTTAGTGTCCTAACACCATACATAGTTATTACATTTGACTATATTCAATTGACTATTTACTATATTCCTTATGCTGTACTTTTTGGTATCCTTGTTACTATTTTAAAACTGCTAATTTGTACTTCTTGAATGTCAACTCTAATTGAAAATAAATAAGTAAATAAATAAATACATGGCTTTAGTCTAAGGCCTAAGATTAAAGACCCACAAATATTTATGTTTCATAGATCACAAGAACTTTGTGAAATCAATGATAGTTCTGCTTATTAGAAAACTCCTTGTTCAAGGCTTCAGTGATAAGGTATGGAATATATCAAAAAAAGCATAGAAAAAGTTTGTAGAAAAAAGTGTTTTCTTGGTGAGTTCTATGCATTCTGTTATGAACGTCACATTTATGTGAGAGCTCAGACTTTCTGAATGTTCAGTAAGGTCTTTGATCTAGAACCCAAATCCCTGGAATTTATATGCTATACTCAGATGTGCTGTACCATGGATTTAGGCAACTCTGTAGTAGACCAGTGGCTGAAAAATGGTACTTGATCTTTTAGGGCCATTCTTGCTAATTTTATCACTATACATGTATTATACAACTAAAATCAGAACATATTACTTTACTAAGGCTCATAAAAACTTATGTTTGTTGCTTCATGGCAATATTTTGTTCTTATGTGACATATAATTATATGATTTTATGTAATATGAAAATGTTTCACCTTCTTTGTACAGAGGTAAATTGCTAGCAAAGGAAAATAATTCAGAAATACACTGGGCATTAAGATATATTTGACTTAGGAAGGCAAATATTTGAAAAGTCTTATGATCTGAGTTTGAGTCTTGGCCCTGGAGGCAATGCAGAATCAATGACAGATAAAAGATTTAAATAAAAAATAACTTTCTGGGTTCAGTGGATGATGTTTTGGAGGGCGAAATGCTTGTTGGCAGAGTGTGGTTTGATAGATATTAGATGTGAACAGAAAAAATAAACCACTGCATAAGTTGTAGAGGGAAAAAACTAAAGAAATCTAAGAGAAGAAACAAAATAACAAACAATATGATTCTCGGGTTTTTGATTTTGACAACTGGATAAATAGAGTTACTGAAATACTATATGTATTTCTATAAGTTTGCAAATTGCAGCATTTAAGAAAAACATGAATAAATAATCTTTTTGGAGGGACTGCATGGGGATAATAGGATGGAAATAGTATTTCTCTGAACATTATTTGTTATTCAATATTGATTTTGAAATATTAAAACATTTAAATATTCAAAAACTAAAATGAAATGAAAACAAAATTCCAATGGAAAAAAAGATTTTTAAAGTAGGAAGCCTAATAAAAATAAAAATATGTTTTTTAATTTACCAACACACTGCATAGAGAAAATAACTACTTCAAATGTTTTTTCAACATACATTGGACTTGCTACTTAATGTACTGCATCCTGAAATTAAAAACAACTTGCAAATGTAGCCATAAGATATGTTAGTTGCAGTATGAATATTTTTATTGTGAAAATTTTTGTGTATTGATAATGAAGCAAATAAATATTTATGCCACTAAAGAATTGTTGGGAAGCAAGATTTTCAAGTGTGTAAGAGATAATTTAGAAATCAAAATGATTGGCTATGATATATGGTATGAAATGAAAATATCAGCATGTTCTCATAATTTTTTATTTTTGTTCTTTTATATAAATTAGTTTCTAATTTTGTTTACTGAAAAAGTCCAGATTATTATCTTAGAAACTATTTCTCACTGAAAAGAACAGGGGCTTCCTAGAATACAAGTATATGACTCAAGGTTCAGAGCTAGAAATGTATAAGATATGAGGTCAAGATAGTTTGGGTGAATAGGAAAGAAAAGTACCTTGGACCTGTTGGTTCTGAGTTCTTCCTGGGCATGAAATTATGAGGTGTTGGAAATTCTGATTTTGGGCTCTGGCTAAGCAATTTAATATGTGTTCATTTAATTTTTATAAATTTAAATAACTTAATTTTTATGGTATTGGAAGGAAATTCTCAAAAGTATGTGATTCTATGACTTTACATAATGTGACTATATTTAAGTAAGCTCAGAAATGGAACATTCATGCCTGGTGAGAGAGTTTGCATGGTCACTCAGAATCAAAAGAATGGTGTTAAGTCTAGAATTAGCTTGTTGAATTAATGATTTATGTGTAGTAAGTCAGAGTTTATTTCTTAAAGCTAGTACTAGTATGGCCTTTCTTTCTTTTGCTTTTTTCATAATTTATAATTAATTTGATTTGTATGAATTCATTTATAACTTTGGGTTTATTTAATTAAAGTTAAAATAAGCATGTCAAGCTATAAAATAATTATGTATTCTCTTATTTTATAATCACATTTAAAATGCGTATTCAAGTTTTTCTTCAATACCTACCTGTAGCCAATGATTTTACCTCACCTTTAGTCTTAGTTTTCCTATTTAGACTTCTTTCCCAAGTATCCGTGATTCATTTTATGAAAAAGTACTTCCTGACATCTGCGTTGAATTCCCTTTTTCCCTAGTCTCAGTCCTGAACCCTCATCTTGTTATCTTCTTTAAGTGGAAAATAGTCTGCTTGACATTATTTCTATCATGCCCAGTTCTGTGCATTTCATTGAAATCTTTCTTAATTATGTTCTTCCTAAGAGAGCACTTAATCGTTTTCAGCCTGACTCTATAGATTTTTACCTGTTGGCTGTAGGATAATCCCCATTGCCTTTACAAATAATTTCAATACTTTGAAAGGCTTGTGTACTTAATTAAAATAATTCCCCTTAAAACAGTATTAACAACATATCAAAAATCAATTTTCATGCTTTGAAAGAATTAGTATTCTCTGACAAGAAGCAGAATGTCCAAAGAACAAAATGAAATCAACTATAATACAGTCACTCATATATTTTAATTCCACGGCTTTTCCCTCTCACTTATTACCTTGGGTAGCATGAAGGTTCAAAGGGAGTGGTGAAATAGTATTTTTATCTTTATTTTTCTTTAATGTCTACTTTCTACCCAACACAGCATAAATATCTAATACCCGGAAGACATTAACATTAAATTAATCTTTCCATTTACATTGTTTCTTGTATTTATTAACCTAAGGCTAAAATGTTATAAGGCACCACAATAAAATGGGAAACCACTCATTACTTCTAATTAAATGGACAAGTAATATAATAGCTCAGGAGTCACAATGGAGGGAAATATGCATGTATATATATTTTGTAAATAAATATGATTCAACTACTAATATGAATTAATGACTTTATAAACAGTAAAGAAAAAAGCTATTTTCACCTTGTATGGTACTAAGTATAGTCTACGCTGACATTCCCAGTCATATGGATATTTTTAAGTGAACATGTTAAAGTAATTTACAGAGTTCAAAGTAGTTGACAAGATATTAATTATCAGAGGTTGTAGTTGGTGGTGTAAATAGCAGAACAAGAATACTCAAAATATTAATTGCCTTCAAAATTTGGGCCTCCAAGATAGTTTAATGAATACTTGGTTTGAATAAGTATGTAAATTGGTAAACTTGAACCATTTTCTCTCTGTGAAAAATACCATTAGGAGTTTAATAGAATTTGGAATATGGACATACAGTCAAGCAGAGAAAATACAGAAGAACTTTTCTTTTTGCATAGGAATTTACTTTAGCATAGAACAGAACTCTGAGCAACTTCAAAGGAGAGTTTTGTAGGTATTTTGGGTCTATGAATTGTGCAGGGAAAGACTAAAACTGGATTTCAGACAACAAAAACAAATCATTCAATAAATGCTTTTCTCTGCAAAGCAATTGTGTTACATCTTGCGAAACAGTGTTTGAAAATATGTGCATTCATAAACTTCCTTGCCACCCCTTGTGCAGGAAGAAATGAAACTGAGACAGTATGAAGATGTTAAACAGCTTCTGCCTGTTTCCTAAACAATGATCAAAAGCCTAATTAGATTTTGGAGAACATCGTATAAATTGGAGTTGTGAATCTGTTAGGTTATAAAAGAAAAATAAACTAAAAAACTCCCACTGTTCAAAATTTGAATGTGGTGGCTTAAGTAATTTTTAAATTAAAAATAGCAATCAACTACTTGTTGGCTAATAATACATTGTCATTATTCACCATAGGCCATTGTTTAGAAGATAGAACAAATTAAGAATTCTGAGCTATTTGCATCTGTTCAATGCAGAATATTATACTTAACTAATTTTTCAGAAGCAGGTTTGCAGTAACAAAAATGCAATTCATTCCAATATACCTTTGTTAAAGAGTTTAGCTGCACAGTAAGGCATTAAGTTGTATAAAACTATTTTTTCTATTATAAATCATAAGTGATAAAACAAAAATTGTTATAATACAGAATAGACCTTTTTGAAGTGCCCTTGCTGTATCAAGAAAATAAAGTGGAAAAATTAGTGTACTGTCAAATATTAAAGATGGAAAATATAAGTTGAGCATGTTATGTTCAAGTGGATTACAGTAAGAATAACATTTACCTGAACAATCATTTATACTTTACAAAAGATCCTCTACAACATTGCCACATTCTTAATTTATTAGTGATTTGCACGTTACTGCTTCCATAATCAAAGACAGTGAAAGAATTTATGTCAATGATGTAATCCAAAGTCTGATACTTTTCAGATATAAATAATAGATTTACTATTTTTAATTTCTGTTTTTTTATTGTTGTTCTGTAACAGTTCTCCCAATTTTGCCCATTTCTCCCCGTGCCCTGTACTCCCATCACAGTCAATCCCCACCCTGTTGTCCATGTCCAAGGGTCATTTATACTAGTTCCTTGACAAGACCCTTCCCATTCTTTCCTCTCTTCTCCCCCTACACCCTCCCCTCTGGCCACTGTCAGTCTGTTCCTTGTTTCCATGACTCTGGTTCTGTTTTGCTCATTTGTCTGTTTTGTTCATTAGGTTTCTGTATTAGGTGAGATCATATGGTATTTGTCTTTTGCTATGTGGCTTATTTCACTAAGCATAATACCCTCCACTTCCATCCATGCTGTTTGAAAGGTAGAAATTCCTTCTTTTTCTCTTCCTGCTGCATAGTATTCCTTTGTATAAATGGACCAAAGTTGTTTGATCCACTCACCCACTGATGGGCACTTAGGCTATTTCCAGCACTTGACTGTTGTAAATAATGCTGCTATGAACATAGCAGTGCATATGTTCTTTCAGGATTCTTAGGGTATAATCCCAACAGTGGAATCACTGGATCCAAAGGCAGTTCCATTTTTAGTTTTTTTGAGGAGATTCCATACTCTTTTCCACAGTGGCTGCACTATCAGTGTACTAGAGTTCCCTTTTCTATACATCCTCACCAGGACATGTTATTTGTTGATTTCTTAATAATGGCCATAATGATTGGTGTGAGGTGGTACCTCAGTGTAATTTTAATTTGCATCTCTCTGACAACTAGTGATGTTGAGCATCCTTTCATATGCTTAATGGGCCCTTCGTATGTCCTCCTTGGAGCAGTGTCTGTTCAGTTCCTTTGCCCATTTTAAAAAGATATTTTATTTATTATTTTTAGAGAGAGGGCAAGGGAGAGAGGCAGAGAGGGAGAGGACATCATTATATGGGTTGCCTTTCACCTGCCTCCCGCTACAGACCTGGTTGGGGACCTGGCTTGCAACCTGGTTATATACTCTGACTGGGAATCAAACCAGTGACCTTTGGGTTCACAGGCCAGGCCCTTATCCATTGTGCCACCAGGCAGGGCTCTTTGCCCATTTTTAAATTGAGCTGTCTGTCTCCCTGGTATTAAGTCATATAAGTTCTTTATATATTTTGAAGATCAAGCCCTTGTCCAAAGTATCATTGGCAAATGTATTTTCCTATATGATTGGTTCCCTTTTAATTTTGCTGATGTTTTCTTTAGCTGAGCAGAAGCTTTTTAGTTTGATGTAGTTCCATTTGTTTATTCTCTCCTTCATTTCCCTTGCCCTACAAGGTATATTGGTGAAAATACTGCTATGTAGGATATTCGAAATTTTACTGCCTGTGTTTTCCTCTAGGGCTTTTGCAGTGTCACTGTTTACATTTCAGTCTTTTATCCATCTTGAGTTTATTCTAAGGTATAGTGTAAATTGGTGGCCTGGTTTCATTTTTGAAGGTACATATCCAGATCTCCCAACACCATTTATTAAAGAGGCTCTTTTTACTCCACTTTATTCTCCTGTCCTTTTTGTCAACTATTGACCATGGAGACTTGGGTTTATTTCTGGGCTTATTAAATTTCTTTTAATATCAGGCTAGGCACAAAAAATTGTTTATAACAAGCTTTCTATGTATAACTCTTTTTTAGTTTAAGTTGAGCTAAACTAGGGTATATAACTACCTACATATATTTTAATATAAGTAACATAATTTTTTACTGTCACTTTTTAAAAAATATTTTATTTATTATTTTGAGAGAGACAGAGAGAGAGAGAGAGAGAGAGAGAGAGAGAGAAAGAGAAAGAGAGAGAAACTATCAATGTTGTTTTTCACCTGCCTCCAGCTACAGACCTGGCTGGAAACCTGGCTTGAAACCTAGTTATGTGCCCTGACTGGGAATTGAACCAGTGACCTTTGGGTTCGCAGGCCAGCACCTTTCCATTGAGCCACCAGCCAGGGCCTATATCACTTTTTAAAAATCTGAAAATTAATTTTAACACTAAAACCTGTTTTGAAAATCTAAAAAAAATGTAAACTGGTTTTACTGTTAATACTCATAATTTCTGTACCCTACTCTCTAAGTAAATTATTTTTCTTCTAGGGAATAAAGTTGTCACTTGGAAACTATTTAGCTTTATTCTAGTTCATTCCATTAAAAACATGAAATAATGAGTTAAAAATGAAAAATCACAGTTAATAATTTTAAAAAATATTTTATTTATTATCATTAGAGAGAGGGGAAGGGAGAGAGGCAGAGAGGCAGAGAGATGGTTGTCTTTTGCCTGCCTCCAGCTACAGAGCTGGCTGAAGACCTGGCTTGCAATCTGGTTATGTGCCCTGACTGGGGATCGAACCAGTAAACCTTTAGGTTCGCAGGCTGGCGCCTATCCACTGAGCCACCAGCCAGGGCTAGTTATTAATTTTTGAGCTGCTGTTCTAGCACTAAGTGTAAAAAGTCTGAAGAACCCTTCAGGCTATACCAAATAAAAGCCCACAAGCAAGAGGAGTTAGCCTACATGTTTTAATTTTGGAGTTAAAAATAATTTGACAAAAAAGCTAGACTTTGGCTTCCTTGTGCTGTTCCCTATATTTGTTATCTAGATTATCCCACTAAATCCTTTTAAAACCTCATTTTCTTTTCATATTTTTCAAGCTGAACTAATCTGTTTTCTCAGGCATATACATTTCTTCCAACTTTTTTCATTGCTGGCAAACCCTTTTGTGTAATATTTTGTTTTTTTTTCTTTGTAATCTCTGATTTCTTTGTTTATCTGTAACATTTACCCTCTTATTTTTAAGAACCGTATTAACATTTTAAATAAGTGGCTTTTGAAACACCACAGGATGAGATGTATGAAAGTTCTGTTCTTGCCATATGAAAAGGCATAGTGTTAGAAAAGCTTTAAATGGTTATCAAAGTTTTGAACAGATAGTTTAAACCTTGTCCTTACGTGTAGAAGAGATAATATATGCTCCTTAATGAGTATATTTTCTAACTAAAAATAAGCATAAAATTAAGGTTTTGTACTTTTTCACCAAAACTGAGAGTACAGTTTTTAATTTTATCACATTGTTTTGTTATCCTTCTTCAACTCTTAAAATTATGAGAAGGTAATCAAATTGACTGAAGCTGATATGAAAAGTTGCCTGATAGATACACACTATTGTAGGAAAATATGCATAAGGTTACCGAAGTGTAGTGACAAGTTTGTAAGAAGGTAAACTTCCTCCCTTTATTCCAGTTCTTTATTCAACATGCACTTTTGAACATTAACCAATTTCACAAGTGACTTTTCCTTTGTAAAAGGATGTTAACTGGTTATTAACCATTTTCTCGTATGCTCTTGATTCTTCTTTGGTGCCAATTATAAAGTAGCATTTTGGTAGATGAAATGCTAAGTAGATTATTTTTTTAACATAACATTGAAAATTTGTTCTTGATTCCATTTTATTATCAGGAGACTAGTAATAAGTCAAGACAAGCAACCCTTCAAAAACTTTACTATGTTTTTCATCATTTTATTTATTTATTAAGTTCTGGCAAAAACTATTACCTCATGTTAAATATATAAAGGATAAATTCAACATTTTCCTTGTGTGTTATCATATAAATGAATCAAACTCTAACTTACTCTCTTGACTGGGACTCAATTATAAATATATTTAATCAAATAAAATTATTAAATGGTTTATAAATGCACTTAACAGACAAGAGTGTATTCTTGGACTAGTAAGTACAATTCAGTGATAATTTTAATATTCACTTAGAATATCCAATTTGAATAGATGTCCCAAGGATTTCATGGTGCTTTCTTTTTCAGTGTCTCCTACAAACATGTTAACCAATCTCCTAATCCCTCGTTTGCTTTTTTTTACTCTACTTTTTCATAATTCCCATGGACAAACTTGAGATAGTTCCATTAACAATAATTATATCATAGCTCACATCTCAATTTTTCTACTCTCTGACCACCAACTTGCAGATCACCTACGTTTTTACTGCATCCAACTGTTTTTTGTCCATCAAGACTGCAGATGCATTGATTTCATCACTGTTTTACTATACCTTTTCCTTTGTGTTCCTTTTCTTACTCATCTTATATTCTGTAATATGCTAATAAAATATCTTAATTGGAAATAATTAATTGTTATACCATTGTGTTTATTTTTTACCTTCTGTATCTCATTACTGAAACACTCAATCTTGCTTAAGCATGTCTATATAGTTATAGAACTTGTCTAGTACATATGGAAAATGGTGAAGTAGGAGAGAAAATGAACAATTTAAGGACAAATTCTTAGTCTAGGTGAGAGGTAATAGATAACAGGCTCTAGTGCACAAATGGAATAGTTATCCTGAGATAGCTTGTAAATAGTCCATCCAGAGAAACAGGCATCTTCAACTGGAGCTTGAGATTAGTCAAGCAAATATAAATTAAGAGAAAAATGAGCAAAGGAATTATAGGTACATGCACAGAAATGGTTATAATAATGGGTCTTGGATTTAAATAGATAAAGGAGTAAAATAAGAACAAAAGGTATGAAATGAACAGTGAATATGCGAATTAGAGATCCAGAAGAATTGAAACATTTTTAGAGTATGAGAGTTGGTGTGCTCGGAGGCTTGGAGTTAAAGAATCAGATGCTTGAAATAAAGATTTTGGAGAGGATACCATTATTGTTAATAAAGTCTAATATGTAATAATAGGAGAGAACTGGTGAATGAACATATTCATATTGATTAAATAAATTGGTTTATAAGGAAACTTTTCTCTATAAAAAAAGATGCAATGAATGACATGCTATTTTACAACAAAAATAAAAATTATTCCTTAAAATTTTAAATGCTCTTAAATTTAGTCATCTATTAATCTAGGTTCTGGAATAACCTTCTAAGATAACATTTATTATAAGCCTTTGCTTATAATCCCCTCAATTCCTTCCCTAGCAAATGAGAATCTGATCAATTTGTGTTAATTTTCTCTAGGAAAATATATGCTTATATACAAAATAAACACATACACAAAATTTCACAGGATTCAAATGTCTTCCGAAATGTATTATTGTTAGGATAGAGGTATTCAGAGTCACATTCTTCTAGTATGTTCTGGCTGCTAATGAACCTGCCATTTTGAATTTTAAACATCAGATATCAGATGACAAGGTTTTTTAGTGGTGGAAACCTTCAAATTAGTTAAATTACTATAATTAAGCCAGCTTTTACCTGATGAGAATTCTACTTAGAGGCAGGTGCATACCGACATACTAGATTTTTCATCTCAGCTGTACCTCAAGGGGATTCCAAATTAAACTAAACTATTGAAATGAAGGTAGGAAATTTCAAGAATCAAATTAAAGAGAATTTTGCCCAACCAAAGAGACTTGCAGTGTTTATATTTCAAGCCCAACATATACATTTCTGTTACTAGGTGGTGTATCTATGGGTATATCCTAGGTGGTATATTTATGGGTTCTCCTCCCCTCCTGTGCCTATAAAGCAGGTGTCTTATTTAAATATGCTCTGAAGTCCTGGCTGGTGGTGACCCAAAGGTCGCTGGTTCGATTCCCAGTCAGGGCACATAATCAGGTTGCAAGCCAGGCCTCCAGCCAGGTCTGTAGCTGGAGGCAGGTGAAAGGCAATCATACATTGATATCTCTCTCCCTCTCTGCCTCTCTCCCTTCCCCTTTCTCTGAGAATAATAAATAAAATCTTAAAAAAAATTTTTAAATAAATAAAAATAAATATGCTGTTGGGTGTGACCTAAGAGAGCTACTTCTTTTTTTATTGTTGACACTATTACAGGTGTCCCCCACTTTCCTCCCTTTTGCCCACCTCCTCCCAATTCCTGCTCTTCACTGCTGGTTTTCACCACACTATTGTCTATGTCCACAGGCTATTCACATATGTTCTCCGGCTAATCTCTTTACCTTCTTTTAGCCAGTCTCCCATCACTCCTACTGCTGTCCCTTCTGAGATTTGTCAGTCTATTCCATGTAACTATATCTCTTTTGCCTATTTTTTTCACATTGGATTGTTTGTCTTCCTGGTGAGACCTACTTTTTAGTACTAGGTCTCTCACTGGTGCATATGTGTGGGATGTAGGCAACTGATATGTTTCATTTTCCTTATTCATAGCATATTACCTATCCTACCTAGTGAGTATGAAAAAGCTACTTAAGATGAATGTCCATTCAACACATATAAATATTATACAAAACAGAAAAATAATGTTGTATAATTTATTCTAACATAAGAACATTGTCAAATTAGCCATCATGAGAACATAGCATACCTGGTCTGTATGCAATAGATAAACTGTGAGAACATTGTAAGTAACACTAATTGATAAGCTGGATACTTCCAAAGGAATCACCTACTTACCAGGAGTCTTTTTTAAAAATAATTTTTAAAAAGATTTTATTAATTATTTTCAGAGAGAAGGACAGGGAGAGAGGAAGGAAGGGAGAGAAGCATCAATGTATGGTTGTCTTTCACCTGCCTCCAGCTAAGGACCTGGTTGGAGACCTGGCTTGCAACCTGGTTATGTGCCCTGACTGAGGAATTGAACCAGCAACTTTTGGGTTGGCCAGCCCCAATCCACTGAGCCACATCAGCCAGGGCTTTAGGAGTCTTTATATGAAAAAAAGATTGAACATTTTTACAGCAGCTAGTGATTACATTTTATTCATCATTCATTATTTTAAAGTTGGCATATTAGTTGGCAGATTTGTTATAAATGATATGAAAATGTCTACTGCTTCTAAAATTGTGTGATTACATTAAAAATCATATTTAATCAATGGATACATTTATTAGGCACTCTAATTTATTAAATTTTATACTCTGTAGACACTATCAGAGATATAAAGACTGAAGATATAAAAACCCATGTCCTCAACAAGCATATGATCTACTTGGGAATAAAATATTAAAGATAAAATTTCTTATTTAAAATTTGTTATATATTATAGGAAGTTGTATTTTACTTAATTATACAGATTGTAAAGCACCTATTTAATGAGGAGAATTGTTTTTAGGTTATAGTAGTTGTGCTGGCTTTATTAGTTAATTTATTACTTTAAAACTTTAGTTGAGTACCTGCTCTATGTTTGACATTGTGCTAGGCCTTGTTAGATGTTGAATAATACAGAAGTTGTCAAGAACAGTGAGGTCTGGAAATTTTACCCTATTGTAGTAAGCAAACCCTCCTGTCTTTTGTTTTGAAAGGAGAGATTTATTAAACTGGCCAATAAACTATACTGCCCTTAAGTTGACAGAGTTCTAATACTTTAAGGCTGTTTACCAAATAGTTATTTTGAAAAACAAAAGCCATCAGGGCCTGTATTAGTTTTCTATTGCTATGCAACAGATGATCACATGCTTAGTTGATTTAGACATATTTATAATTGCATAGTGTCTATGGGGCAAGAGTTTGAGCACTGTAATAAAGTTCAATGCTGAAGATCTCATAGGCTTAATTCAAGGTGATTTACCTGGTTGGGTTCTTTTCTGGACCTCTGGGGTCTCTTCTAGGCTCACTTGGTTGTTGGCAGAATTCAGGTTCTTGTGGTTGTAGGACTGAAGTCTCCATTTTCTCTCTGTAGCTTCTAGATGTCACTATAGTTATTTGCCATATTGCTCTCTTGCAAGTTCTTTTCATGCCACATCACTTCACTGTTTAAGTCCAGCAGGCAACTCTCAACTCCAGTTTGCTAAGATGATGTCATGGAGGTGACTATTTGATCATCTTAGCCATATTACGACCTAATCAAAGGAGTAACTTTTCCATTACTTTTACCATGTTCTACTGGCTAGAAGCAAGTCAAAGGTTTCTCTCACCATCAATATAAGGGGCTTGATTATACAGCAGTATGACTCAGTGAGGTGTCATTTGAAGATGTTTCTGACCACAAGACATTTATAAAAATGAGAGGTCCATGGAGCATCTACTTCCAATAGACATATATCTTGGTAAAGGAAAGTTTACATTTTGCTGGTCTTTCTATACAAAGATTATATGTGTTCATAAATAAATGCATATGTCAATTTGGTATTCAAGGGTTTTTATAGGTAATAGTAAAGAAAAAGTTTGGGAGAATAATAGCAGCATCATTATATAGGATATTCTCTAAGAGTGGGTAAGGTTTTAGATCATGAATTGGGAAAAGGTTATGAATGATTGGAATGGAATACAAAAATGTGAAAGACAAATATAAGGTTTCTTGGGAGCACTCAGTAAGTGCGTAAGTTAAGCTGAAGCATAAATATAGAAAAGATAAGTAGTTGCAATAATGATAGAAGGTTATTTTGAACATGATAGGCTAAAAAGGTTCAACTTAATTGTATAGTCAATAAGAGAGGTAAGGAAGCTGGAATGGAAGGAAGACATATGATTAAGGGAAATACATTTAAATATTTAAACATAAGCTTTAGGTAGGATAGCAAGGTGTCCAAGAGGAAATATTCAGCAAATAATTAGAAATGGATGACTGGAACTCTGAAAGAAGGTTAATGAATATTTGAACACTAGGTGTAAAGTGCAAATTTCTGGTGCCATGGTATTACAGGACCAAAAAAACATAAATGCATAAAGACAAAAAATGTGAAGGATAACGGAACTCCAGAGAACAGGAGGAAGTCGATTAAGTAAGACTGCTGGTGAAGGCTCTACAAGAATCAGGCTGATGTAGCATTGTATAAAACAAGCAAACAAATGAAAGAAATAATGTGGAACAACATCATTTGTAGAATTCGAGGAATCTGCCTGATCATTTTTTAAAGCATTTTGTGAATTGAATATGGAAAATTTTCAACTAAAGACAATCCAAAAAAATAGTAGACTGAGGAAGTAAAATCATTAAGAAAGGACCACTTTTTTCTAGAAATTAGGGAAGTGAAGGAATTGGTAAATAAATAGGATTGCTGAGATCACTGCAATTTTTGGCTGGGGTTGAAATATGTAGAGCTTCTAATGTGTTTTGTAGAGATACATGTATTTATAGTATTTAAGAAACATGTGGCATTGTATGCAGCTTGTTACTCATTAAGGGAGTGGAAATAGAAAACTTCTCCTGTTATCAGTCTTAGAACAATTGACTTTTTAAGGACTTCCCTGTCTGAAGCATATCATAGACATGGGAAAATTATGGGTCCTAGCCCTATTTCCATGCAAGTCCAAACAGAAAAACCATTTCTGGTCTTTTGGGTTTCAGTAAGACTGTGTTCCATGCTACAGGATAAATATTCTTCTCTCCTAAAGTATCTTAAAGCTTATTCTTTGTGGTTGTCTCAAAGTTATCATGCAATGCAAATTTGGTGTGCAGAAGTAGCCTATTTTAATCTATACAAAATACTGATATTTTCTTTAAAACTCCAATTTCCTAAATTATCTCTTTTATTGGGATATAACAACTTTCATAAATGTCAAAAGTTGTAAATTTATTAAGGAATATCTGAACATAAAAATGAAATTATAATATATATGCTAATATCAAATACATTTGTGTTTTTTGATCAGCTGATTCTTAGAAACCCATATAGTAAAGTAAGAAAAATGCCCCTGCAGAAATTATCCATTTAGAATTTCTGTATACATTTTTAAATTTTTGGTTATTGTCACTTTGTTTTTATCTTCGAACATTTTTAATTAATTTTTGAAAAGTTGGACAAATACAACTCAATGCAAACCTGAAGTACTGAATGCAAAAATTTATCCAAAGGCCCTAATAAAATTACAGTCTAATATTAACAAAACACATGCATGCATATACGTAATATTAAAACAGGTCATACATTGAGTAAAGCATGAATTTGTTTTTATAAAAATAGAATGCACACCTACATCTTTGCTTACATTGAAAATGTCTGTGAGGTTAAGAAATTGGTTATATCTCCTGGAGAATGAGATGATAAAGTTTTCTCTTTTCCTTTCAGACCTTATATTTAATAGTAAGCCTAAGGAGCCCAAATGTACTGATAAAAATAACTTTTCAAAGGAAGTTATTATAAGCAAAAATCATGAGGGCTTGAATTAGAATAGCATTTATGGATATTGTTGGGTGGTAGAGATATTGATATTTAGGAAGTGGACTTGGCATAATGCAGTGACAATTTGGGCAAAGTGGGCAAAGATGATTTGCAGGATGTGACATGACTCAGTGTCCAGGCTAGAGTACCTTTCATCTTGGACTATCAGGCTTTGGATAACGATTAATCAAAAATCAAACACCATGTAATACCATCTTGTTTAATTTAAGAAAATATACAGTGACCTAAACATTTCTACACCAGAATCATAGAGGTAGAAACTTTTGTCTTTGACAAGAGGAATGGCATTTGCTCAAATTATTCATAAATAATTATGGTGAGGCCTTAATTTTTCATCTAGAAGCCCTACTGGGACTCTAGGGTAGAGAGAGTTCTCTTGACAGAGACCATCAAGTGAATTTTT
Source organism: Noctilio leporinus (assembly GCA_004026585.1). Classification (NCBI taxonomy): domain Eukaryota; kingdom Metazoa; phylum Chordata; class Mammalia; order Chiroptera; family Noctilionidae; genus Noctilio; species Noctilio leporinus. Next base: position 247,513 of record PVIW01000587.1, read on the forward strand.
TTCTTTTTAAAATCTGCTCTATATTCCAGGTTCACAGTCAGAAGTTCCTTAGGGATAAGATGAACATCCTTTAGCCAATATTAACTTTAGTAATGGTAAGATGCCTATTGTCTTATATAGGAATGTATTTAACCTCTTAAAGATTTTATTTAGATTTACTAAACAGTAAGCTACACAGAGTTTATCTAGGTAAAATAAAGTTATTTCAGTAAGCAGTATGCCCACTTCTACCAAGCACCCTAAATGTTAAATTGATCAGTGCACAGAAACTCATGTTAATTTCCTAACTGAATCTAATCTTTGATCTAGTTTTTGCTAAATCCTATGGACAGATGCATGCTGATCTAACAATGAAGATTTTTATTTTTCATGCATATTTACAATGCACTGGATTTTAATTTATTAGAAATATCTTAATAAATTAAGTATACAAGCTTGAAATTATTGAGCCAATGACAATATAATTAAAACAGTTTGTATGGCTGATATTTTTGGGACGGATCTTACATATACTACTTGCCTATAAAAGCCTTATTGGAATTCATTACTAGGCACAATTTGTGTTGTTTTTTCTTTTCTTGGATAATTTGCTAATATGTAGCCAATGGGATATAAATATTTGAGATGAGTTTTGAGTTTCCACAGTGGAAAAATATGAGAAAGTTGATGGTTTAACATTTTGGGTAAAAGAAAAAAATGTCATGAATAATTAATACCATATATCAGCAGCTATATGTGTGTAATATATTTGTACTTTAATTATTAGTTTATATGTGACTCTGAATGTTTTAAAGTAAAATTTTTATTTTGGATGAAATGATTGGTAACATTCCAAATTAGAGCACATAGGCAGTGATAATATTACTTTATATTTCTTTCTGAAGAACATCTTACTTATAAGCTATAAGTAACCAGTACATGGTTACTTTCAGAATTATAGTGTATTGACAAGTTCATCTTGAGAAAACTCATTGTTCTAGTTTGAAATATCCACTGTTACCATGCAGTCTTGTCTTAAATTGTACTGTGTCAGAATAACAATCATTGTTTATGAAGAGAAAATTAGTGTAATCAACATTTCTGGGTGATTATTGTTCTTTTTCAAAGTTATTTTCCTTTTTATTAAATTTATTGGGGTGGCACTGGTTAACAAAATAATATAGGTTTTAGGTGCACAGTTCCATAACACATCATCTATACACTGTATTGTGTGTTCACCATCCCCGACCTCTTTCCATTGCCATTTATCCCCTATACTCTGCTCCTTCTCTAACCTCCCCCCCGCAATTACCACACTGTTGTCCATATGTTCATTCATTTTTTATCTTTTTTTGCTTAATCCCTCCACCCCTCCCCACAAGCCCCAGCCTTGACAGCCTGCTTTTAATCTGTAAGTGTCTCTTTGTTAGTTCATTTTGTTCATTAGACATGTGAGTGAAATAATATGGTATATGTCATTCTCTGGCTTATTTCACTTAGCATAATGCTCTCCAGGTCCATTCATGCTGTTGCAAAGGGTAAGATTTCCTTCTATTTTTTTATGGTCCAGTAGTATTCCATTGTGTAAATTTACAGCTTTTTTTATCTACTCATCTACTGATCACCATATCTTGGTGATTGTAAATAACCCTGCAATGAACATAGTGGTGCATTTATTCTTTCAACTTTGTATTTTTGGTTTCTTGGGTCAAATTCCCAGAAATGGAATCACTGGGTCATAACACAGCTTTATTTTTAATTTTTTTGAGGAAATTCTGTACTGTTTTCCACAGTGCCTGCACCAGCCTGCATTCTCACCAACTGTGTACTAGGGTTCCCTTTTCTCCCCATTTTCACCAACACTTGTTTGTTGATTTATTGATGATGGCCATTATGAAAAGTGTGGGGTGACATCTCATTGCGATAAAATTTGCTTTCTCTGATGATTAGTGACATCGAGCATCTTTTTATATGTCTATGGGCCATTTGTATATCCTCTTTGGAGAAGTCTTGACTCAGGGCCTTTGCCCATTAGTTTCACTGGATTGTTGTTTGTTTGGTGTTGAGTTATAAAAATTCTTTATAAATTTTGGATATTAAATGCTTATCAGATGTATCAGTGAATATATTCTCCCATTCAGTAGGTTGTCTTTTCATTTTGTTGATGGTTTCTTTTGTTGTGCAAAAACCTTTTAGTTTGATGTAGTCCCATTGTTTGTTGTTTCTTTTGTTTCCCTTTCCTGAGTAAATATACCAGAAAAAATATTGCTATAAGAAATATCCAAGATTTTACTGCCTGTAATTTCTTTCAGGATTTTTATGGCTTTGAGTCTAACATTTAAGTCTTTAATCCATTTTCAGTTTATTCTTGTGAAAAATAATTTAAAGTAGTAACTAGCATATTTGAATATAGCTTAGTACTAAAGTTAAACTCATTGCTTTGGTCTTTTAAAACATATAAAACCTTGAGGGCTGCAAATTAAAAAAAAAATTAAATCTACATGAACATAATATTTACACATTGGCTGCTTAAGATAGGCTCTCTTTAATGAATAAATATTTACTTTGAGTAACTGAAGTGATTCCTCTTATGGAAAAGCAAACTCAATTTTATGTTTACACTATTTGCTACTTCTCTTTCAGATTTTATTTTATGGGTGTTTTCAGATAACATTTAAAGAAGTTATTCAGTCCTTCAATTTTAGCATAATCAGTTAATTTTTACTCTATCAATGTTTGGAACTTTTTGACCCTTAGCACTTGCAATAAGTATTGCCTGGTGGCTGCAGCCCAGGCTTTGTACTTGACTCCATGCTGTGTCTCACCTCATCTGGAGCGCTGTGGCCTTGGCAGGTTCTCAACTTTTCTGTGTCTCACAGTGTTTTATGTTTACAATATAATTAATAGCAATAATTTCTAGAATAAAGATTTGTTGTAGGGATTAAATGGCATCTAAAGAGGCATAAACAGTCTCTAGAATATTTCAAATGTTTAATATATACCTAATATTAGTTTTTAAATATTTGAAATATATTAAATGCTCAAATCGCTACAAATAAGTTTTAGCAAATTATCATCAATTGTCACCCATTTATGTATGTAGTGACATAATTCACGTTCATTTACTGAAGTCCCAGCTTTTAAAATTTTTTCTTTTATTATGTTTTCTTTCATTACAATTTACCCTCTTTATATCTCCCCTATAATAATCACCACACTGTTGTTCATGTCCATAGTCCTTTTTCCATTTTGCTTGATGTCCCAGGCCCTAGCTGCCTCCCCATAGCTATTATTCTGCTGTTTATAGTCTGTCTCTTTTTTGCTTGTTAGCACAGTTTGTTTGTTAGATTCCACATATGAGTGGAATCATGGTATTTGCCTTTCCCTGACTGACTTATTTCACTTAGCATAATCTTGCCTAGGTTCATCCATGCTGTCACAAATGGTACAGTTTTATTCCATTTATGGTCAAGAAGGATTCCATTATGTAAATGTCCCATAGTTGTTTTATACACTCATCTATGGATGGATTACTTGGGCTACTCCCATATCTTGGCTATTATAAATAACATTGCAATTGGCTATTGTAAATAACATTGCAATGAACATAGGAGAGCTTATATTTTCTCAAATTAGTGTTTTAGGTTCCTTTAGATATACCATTCCCAGAAGTGGGTTGCTGGATCAAAAAGCAGATTCATTTTTAATTTTTGAGGTATCTCCATACTGCTTTCCACAGTTGCTGCACCAATCTGCATTCTCACCAACAGTGCTAAAGGGTCCCCTTTCTCCACATTCTTGCCAGCACTTGTTTGTTGATTTGTTAATGATGGCCATTCTGACAGTTGTGAGGCCATCTGTATGTCTTCGTTGGAGAGGTATCTATTCAGGTCTTTTGCGCATTTTTTAAATATTGGATTGTTCATTTGGTGTTAAGTTTTATAAGTCCTTGCTTCTTTGTCAGTTGTCCAATGAACATATCTTCTTGGATAGATTCTATCACATTAACTTAGCAGACTCCAAGCAAGCACATATTTTCTGTCCTAAATTAGCACTTCTAATCAGTTCTCCTTTATCTATTAAGTTCCCAGTCACATAAGCTTTAAATCTTGGAGTCATCTTTGACATATTCATTTCTTTCATTTAATTTTGGGGGGCGTGGAGATCAGGCATTAAGTCTATTTACTTTTTCTTTCAAAGTGTTTTCAGTGTACTCTATTTTTCTTGGCCTACCACCCTGGTAAATTCATTACCATTAAGTCCTGGTTTAGAAGAGTAGTTGCTTGGTTTGTGTTCTTAAATTCATCTGGATCTATTAGTTATTCCTGTCAAATCTATTATATGGATGCTGCTTTTATAGGTTGTTTTTCTACACAAAAGCCTCCCTTATCTTCTTTTTTTATTTCTATTATAAAATAGAAACTTCCTTTGCAAGTCATGGTATTTTTTTCTAATCTAGCCTATCCAATACTTAGAGAGAATGAAAACCCTGTATTATAAGAATGATGCTCACTCTTTGTCATTTATTTTTTATGTCATTAAATATGCTTTTTAAATATTTTACCTGGCTATGTTCTATAAATTTGAAAGTTCAAGCCACATTCTAGGTTTTGATAAAACCACCGTTGATTATATTAGCCTGTCTTGATTTCCTCTTTTTATAATTCTAATTATTGGTTATAGACCACTATTTCATGCTTAATGATTGAATTATGGTCAATCTTTTCCAGTTGGGCAATGTACCATACCTACTGATACTTACCTCTTTTGTTTTAATGATATATCTTTTTTGTTCAACCTATATTTTTATATATCTTCATCTTTGTCTGCCACTATAACTTTGCCATTTTATTTTTGTGACTTTAGCTTTAGCACATTCTTTTATAACTCCCATTAATGCTTCTCTTCTCACACAAACATATTCACCTTTAAGGCTTCGTATTCCACTGGAATTGTGTTTCTAGCTATAATTTCTGTTTTGCATTTTTGCTCCATATATCTAACTGCTAACTAGACATTTTGACTTGAATAATACATCTTAACTTTGATGTATTCATAATTTTTCTTATACTACAAACATATTCTTCCTTTGGTTTGTTGTAGTTGCTCCCCATCCCCCCACCTAACTTTTTAAGTTAGAAACATTTGGGTCAGCTTTGAAACTTTCTTTTTTATTATTCTTGATATATAATCACTTTAATTTTATTGATTCAATTTCATACATATCTTTAGTCTTTATACACACCACCATTACAAAGGTTCAGAGTTCTATGAACCTAGACTCTTCTAATTGTGTGATATTTGTTTTTTTTCTGTACTTTTCCTGTCTCCCTCTAACTACTGAATTAACATGTTGGTCAAACATATTAAGAATATATGCCATATTAGGTCACTTACATCCTGGAGTTATAATTGTGAGGCATGGAAACTAATTCCTCTATATCAATATAACTAGCTATAGGATTGCTGCTTAAGATAATAATATAGTTAATATTAAATTATAACTAATTGAGCTATTAATTCAACATAACTACATAATTTGTATGTTCATAATTCCATTTTAATAAAAGTATGATTTTTCTTTTTTATGTAGTAAAATTAGTAATAAAATCACCAATTTAAATCTCACTTCTATTTAGTTAATAGGATAAAATTCTGAACAAAGAAATGTTAATTTTCATTTATAAAACAGTGATCCAAATATCTAATACATTTCATAACCAAGTTATTCTAATCTAGTTAATAATTACAACCTAACTTGCCATTAATACAGGAAATATATAATGTAAAAATAACTTGCTGTATTGATTTTATACATTTTATAAAAAGATGGATAAAATTTAATGACTCTATTTTAACACTGACTTAGAGAATGGTGATCATAGGTTTTGGAGGAGTAAGCATAATAGTTGGAATACAATTGAAGAAAAAGAAAAATGTCAGAAAAACTATATAAGAGAAAAATAACACAAATACTGAAGAAGAATGAATTAAGCTGTCTTAGTAGAGTTTGGTGTTGCCTTCTGTCTTCTCCTTCTTGGTCTGCCTTTAGCATTTTATTGGCTCAAGACCCAAGGGGCTCATCCAACCTCTGTCAGGAGGGCCTGTATCACCTTCACCTGTCTCCAGAGGGGGCTTCTATTTCAGTTGGAAAAGTGGGGCCCCTGGATCTCCCTTGGGATGTGCTGTTCAGTCTTCTGGGAAAATTGTGGGTATGTTCCTCTGCCTCTGTGTTATCCGACTTGGTCTCTGTCCAAGCTTATTTCCAATAATGTGTAGTTTCTGATGAACTAGCTGTCTGTTTCAAGAGAGGGGCCAACCTGGAAGAGGGTCAGCCCTTTCCTGCTTGGTGCTGATGGCGGCATGTGTGAGAACTAAGGTTGGGTGGGCCTTGGTTCCCCCTTGTTGCACCAATTTCTGATCTCCTTCCCTTGCTGGCCTCAGTGGAATAGGAACCAGTCTATTTTGTCTTCCTGAGAGAAGTTCAAGTTGACCCTTTTGGAGTTTCTCTTCCTGTCTTTCCCCTGAGGATATGCACCTTGAGCCTGGCCTGCCTGTTTTGCAGAGCTTCCCCATTGGCTATGGTGCTTGCAATGCTGCAGGATTTGGGGAGTGAGTACATCCTCACTCCCACCATCCCAGAAGTCTGAACTCTGCCAGGAAAAGGGGTCCTCTGCCTGGCTGTAAATAATCTCAGGTATTCAATTTTTGCCTATCTAATTTCCAGTCCACTGCTGTCACAGTAGACACAGTCCATAATTCCATTTTCTGTAGATCCCGGTTTGCTAGCTATGCTGGGCTGGGGCCCAGAAATCTCTTTGCTATGATGTCCTGGCCCAGCTGTATTCAGTGGGAGCAAACTACACTTTCAATCTTGTCCCTGTGCTGGCAGGGCAGCTGCTCATAGGTTCCCGGCCCAGCATACTTCAGCTTTACTTTCTCAGCATCTATCTGTGGTACCTGCATTGTAGTACCAAGTCACTATCTGGTTCCCCGGGTACCCTACTTCTTTAAAAAGCCAAAAATCTCTCAGGGTCATGGCTGGCCGAGGCCTTACTCTGCCTGACCCCTGGACAGCTCCTGATCATTTTGGGAGGCAGAGATCTCCTCTCTCTCTCTGGTGCTCTCCTAATTGGTGTTTCACACTGCAGCTCTGGACATGCTGCTACTGCTGCTGCTGCGTGTGTCCTGGATCTCCCTGACTTTGTATATCCTCCCAAGTCTCTGCCATTCAGGTTCTGGGGGTTCCATGTACAGGGAGGGAGGGAGCCACAAGGCTGTGCTTTCCAACTAGTCTTCCCACTGCTGCAGATGCCGTGCACAGGGTATTTCCCCTTCAGCGAAATCTCCTTACCTCCCATTGTGAAACATCTTTTGTACTCCTTGGTTTCCAAACTTCATATCAGGTAAGATTTCCTTGATTGTCAGGTTATTTGTAGGAAGATCAGCTGATATCCAAGTTGGGGACAAGAGCCGGTGGACTCAGCTTCCACCTGCTTGACCACTTCTTCTCTCCAAAGCAAGGTTTTGATCGCAGTCTGAGTATAGCGTTCTCAGTATTAAAAAAATATATAGTTATCAAAAAATGATAAAAGTTGAGATATAAAGAATAACAGTAAAACAAACATCTGTATATTTATTACCCACTTTTAAGTCATACTTTGAACCTTCTGATTTATTTCTACTTGATCCTACCATATTCTTTCTATATTTCTTCCCAAAAGTTATCACTGTGCTGAATTATGCATGTAACTATTTTTTTTTGCATTTGTTAATACTTATAATTCCATGGTTTATATGTTGTATAATTGGAAACATATGGCACATATATTTTATACAACTTATATTTTCCATTGAAAATAATCCATGTTAGTGATTGTAGCAATCAGTTTGTTTTACTGTGCATATAATTCCATTTTTAATATATAACTAACTATCTGTTCCATGATTAATTGATATTAGGGTTATCATATTTTTAGTTTTAGGTACATTTCTGTTGGTGCTTATGGGGAAACTTTTCCTTATAGTCTATGTCTATTAGTGATATTGTGAGGTCAGAGGATATATGGAACTTTGACTTTGTCCAATATTATGTAATAACTTTTCGGAACAGTTATATCAATGTCCTCTCTCCATTAACAGTGAATAAAAGTTCTGATTGTTTCATCCTTGCATATATATTATTGAAACATTTTAATTTTTGTTAGTCTGGTGGAAGTAAAATTGTATCTCAGTCATTTTGCTTTTTCCATATTTCTGTTGAATTGAGTACCATTTGTTATGTACCATTTGGTACTTATTATTTTTTTTTTTTAATGAAGTGCCTGTGAAATTCTCCTTAATTTTTAAAAAAGATTTTATTCATTATTTTTAGAAAGAAGGGCAGGGAGGGAGGAAGAAGGGGAGAGAAACATCAATGTATGGTTGCCTTTCACCTGCCTCCAGCTACAGACCTGGCTGGAGACCTGGCTTGCAACCTGGTTATGTGCCCTGGCTGGGTATCAAACCAGCCAACATTTGGGTTTGTAGGCTGGCGTCTATCCACTGAGCCACCAGCCAGGACTTCCTCTTGATTTTTAAAGTATGTTTTTATACATACATAGAAAGTTTTTCTTTTTTTCTTTTAAATTCAATTTTATTGCCATTGTATTACATCCATCCCCTTTTTACTCCCGTCTATGTCCTTCCCCACTATCCACTCCCCACTAAAGTCAATCCCACTTGTTGTCCAGATCCATGGTTCTTCCATACTAGCTCCTTGATTAAGCTGCTCCCCTTTTTGCCTTCTCCTCCCCTCTCCCCCTTGCCCACTGAAGATCTATTCATTGTATTCATGTATCTGGTTCTATTTTGCTTGTTTGTTTGTTTTGTTCATTATTGTCCTGTAATGGGTGAGATCATATGGTATTTGTCTTTCACTGACTGGCTTATTTCACTAAGCATAATACTTATATATTTTTCTGGTTTTTAATTTTTTGTAAGTTTTATTTATTGAAAATATTTCTAACTTGTGGATTATCATTTTGTGTTTTTCATAGAATCATTTTAACAGAAGTTCTTAGTTTTAATGTATTCAAATTTATGTCTCCATCTTTTGTATTTTTGTTTAGAAAACCTTTTACCCCAAAATTTATAACTATATTCTGTATTAGTTAGAAAGTTTAATGATTTTTATACACAAACCTTTAATCCATGAGCAATTTGTACAGTGTGCAGTAGAAACTTATTTTATGTGTTATTCACTCTCTGATAATGTCATTGTGTAGCTCCTTCACCTGTAGGAAAGATAACTTGGTATGATATTAAGGTAACTACTCCAGAATTTTTTTGGTTTAAACTTAATATACCTGTTTTCCCACATCCTAGAAAATTTCTATATGCTTATATGCAGGCATGTTTCAGAACCTATCCTGACTTTATAAACTAGTCTTAAATCTTATATTTTAACTGAAGAAATAACATGTATATTTATTTTAATTACTGAAATATATTATCCATGCCTATCAGTTAATTCTGTGCTATACATTTTGTATATTTTACTTTGTTTGCCTCATTTTGGGTTGATTGTATCATTTCATTTTTTATTTTAATATTTTTCCTCTACTGGTTTGGATATTGTATATAGTATTTATAGTATCTTATGAAATATAAATATTAAAGCTAAAACTAATTTTAACAAAGTTCAAGTCAATGTCAAAAGTAATCAATTTCCTTTTTCTTCTTTGGAACAATACAACTGTGATGTTTAACCCTAAATGTATTTTATTTTATTATCTGGCCATTATGAAATATAACTCGTATTTGCTTGGATTTGCCCATATATTTACTAGCTTTTTTGTTTATCTTTTTTTGTGGCATCTCAGATATTTTTTCTTGGTCATTTTCCTTCTGTTTTAAGGTCGACCTTTAGGATTTTGCTTAGTGAAAGGTTATTACTGATCTCTGTCTTTCTCTCTCTCCATATATATATATATATATAGTGTGTGTGTGTGTGTGTGTTGATATTATTTTTTATTAGCCAATTAATATAATGATTTAAAGTTATGGATTTTTTAATGTTAAACTATGGGTTAAGTTTATTAAATTCATTTGGGATTTTTGATTATTTGGAACATGACTGGTCACAACATTTTTCATTTCTTTTTAAAATTTAATCTATATTATATATTTTTCATTACCATTAAGTCCCCTCACCCCAGGAATCACCACACTATTATCCATGAGTCCTTTTTTTTTTTTCTCAATACCTCCATCACCTAACCTCCCCCATCCCACTAGCTGTCATCTATTCTCCATCTGAGACTGTCTCTGATTTGCTTGTTAGTTCAGTCCATTCATTAGATTCCATGTATGAGTGAAGTTATATGGTATGTGTCTTTCTCCGACTGGCTTATTTCACTTAGCATGTTCTCTGGGTCCATACATACTGTCACAGAGGGTAAAATTTTCTTCTTTTCTATGGCCAGTTCCATTGTGTAAATGTCCCATAGTTGTTTACCACTCATCTACTGATGGACGGTTGGGCTATTTCCATATCTTCATGATTGTAAATAATGCTGCAATGAACATAGAGGTGCTTATGTTCTTTCAAATTAGTGTTTTGGGACCCTTCAGATGTATCCCTAGAAGTGGGATCTCTGGGTCAAAAGGAAGATCCATTTTTAATTTTTTGAGGTATCTCTACACTGCTTTCCACAGTGGTTGCACAAATTTGAATTTCTACCAACAGTACAAAAGGGTTCCCCTTTTTTCACATCTTCATCAGCACTTGTTGCTTTTTAATTTATTGACATAGCCATTCTGACAGGTGTGAAGCCATATCTCATTGTGGTTCTTATTTGCATAACTCTGATGATTAGTGATGTTGAACATCTTTTCATATGTCTATTGGCCATTTGTATGTCCTCTTTGGAGAACTATCTACTTAAGTCCTTTGCCCATTTTAAAATTGGGTTGTTTGTTTCTTTGGTGTTGGGTTTTGTAAGTATTTTATACATTTTGGATATTAATTTCTTATCAGATTTATCAAATAAATATGTACTCCCATTTTGTGTGTTGCCTTTTTATTCTTTGATGATTTCTTTTGTAGTGCTATCAATATTTTAGTTTGATGTACTCCCATTTGTTTATTTTATTTGTTTGTTTCCCTTGCCTGGAGAGATATATCTAATAAAATATTTCTATGAGCAAAGTCCAAGATTTTGTTGCCTGTTTCCTTCTTTGATTTTTGTGGTTTCAGTTCTAACATTTAAACCTTTGATCCATTTTTAATTTATTCTTGTGTGTGGTGTGAAAAGGTGGTCTGGTTGCATTTTTCTGCATGTGCCTGTCCAGTTTTCCAATGCCATTTATTGAATAAACTATCTTTAGTCCATTGTACATACTTGCTTCCTCTGTTGAATATTAATTGATGACAAAGGTGTGGATTTATTTCTGAACTCTATTCTCTTCCATTGTTCTATGTGTCTGTTTTTACACCAGTACCAGGGTGTTTTGATTACCATTGCCTTATAATATAGTTGATATTAGGTAACATGATTCCTCCAACTTTGTTCTTTCTCAGGACCAGTGTTGTTATGTGGAGCCTTTTGTGATTCTATATAAGTTTTTGAAATACTTGTTCTAGTTCTATGAATTATGACATTGGAATCTTGATAGAAATTGTGCTGAATCTATAAGTTGCTTTGAATAGTATGGGCTTTTAATGATGTTAATTCTTTCTATCCATGAACACAGTACAGGGTGTGTGCAATACATTGGAAAAATTTTAGTAAAATAAACAATATACCACAAAACTGTTATAGTATTAAATAAATGTATTCTTATATATAAATACATAAACATAATGATTATTTTGTAAATTGTTCCAAAAAGTCTCCATTTGCTGCAATAATAGACTCGATTCGACTTCAGAATCTTGAGCACGCTTTTAATTAACTTTTCTTTATCTATGGACATCATCATGTTTTCAATCTTAGCTTTAACAGCCTCTTTATTGGAATGAGGTTGTTTATTAACTTCTCTCTCACAAATGATGCATACATAATAATCTAAAGGATTTGCATCTGGTTAACTAGGTGGCCAGATTTCCTTTGACCAGAATTCAGGAACATTGACACTGAGAAATTCACCTTTTTGGCGTTATGTGCTGGTGCACCATCTTGTTGGAAGATAAAATGACGTCCATTTGCAACTTGCTTCATCCATGGTACAACTGCTCTCAAAATGTCAAGGTAAACATCCTGGATCTCCTTTGATGATCTCCTGGATTCTATGTACAATATCTAGACTTGAGCCATCCTTGCATACCTTATGCATTTTCCTTGTTGGTGTGGATCAGGATCAACATCATATGCTTTCTTCACATTATAAACTATGTGTAAAGGGATGTAATTGAAGTCTGCAATTTCCTTAGCAGTTCGTCCTGCGTGCAGCCCAGAAATTATGGTTGCTCTAATATTGTATTCCTTTGACATGAGAGTTGCTTTCAGAATTTAATACTTAATATCTGAAACAATGATATTAAATCATAAACTAAGAATTAATTTTTCAAAATTAATAAGAAGCATGTGGAGTAAGGAGATGCAAAGTTATTGCCAATCGATCATGCACACCTGTATGTGCTCTCACTTATTTTTATCTTCAACTTCTTCCCTCAAAGTCCTGAGGAACATTTTTCTGAGTACACATCTTTTACATCCTTGGTTAGGTTATTCCTAGGGATTTTATTCTTTTTTTTGTAGCAATTGTTAATAAGATTGTTTTCTTAATTTTCCTTTCTGTTAGTTCAGAGATCGTTTTCTTAATTTTCCTTTCTATTAGTTCATTATTGGCATATAAAAATGTAACTGATTTTTGGGTATTAGTTTTGTATTCTGCTACTTTGCTGAATTCATTTATAGATCTACTAGTTTCTTGGTGGAATCTTTGGGGGGTCTCTTTGTACACAGTATTATGTCTGCAAATGAGGACAGTTTTACCTCTTCCTTTCCAATTTGGATGCCTTTTATTTATTTTTCTTTTCTGATTACTGTGACTAGGACTTCCTATACTGTATTGAATAGGAGAGGTGAAAACAGACATCACTGTCTTGTAGTTTTTGCCTGTTGAGTATAAAGCTGACAGTGGGTTTGTCATATATGGCCTTTATTATGTTTAGGTATGTTCTCTTTACTCCCACTTTGCTGAGAATTTTTATCATAAATGATGCTGGATTTTATTCATAGCTCTTTCTGCATCTTTTGATATGGTCATGTGTGTTTTTATCCTTCATTTATCAATGTTGTACCAACCTTGCATTCCTGGAATAAATCCCACTTGATCATGGTATGTGACCTTTTTGATGCATTGCTGTATTTGGTTTGCTAATATTTAGTTGAGGATTTTAGCATCTATGTTCATCAGGGATATTGACCTATAATTTTCTTTTTTTGTAGTGTCTTTATCTGGTTTTGGAATTAGGATAATGCTAGCCTCATAAAGTGAATTTGGGAGCCTTCCTTTCTCTTGAATTATGTGAAATAGTTTGAAAAGGAGAGCTGTTAGTTCTTCTTGGAATGTTTGATAAAATTCACCTGTGAAGCCATAATCCAGGGCTTTTGTTTGTTGGGAGTTTCTTGATTACTGCTTCAATTTCATTAGGTGTAATCTGTATATTCATATGATCTGATTCTTCCTGATTTAGTTTTGGAAGAGTGTATATTTCTAGGAATTTATCCATTTTGTCCAGTTTTTTTGGCATATAATTGTTCATAACATTTTCTCACATTCCTTTGTATTTCTTTGGTGTCAGTTGTTATTTCTCCTCTTTCATTTCTGATTTTATTTAATGCATCCTTTCTCTCTTTTTTTTTTTCTTGATGGGTCTGGTTAAGGGTTTGTCAATTTTGTTTATCCTTTCAAATAACCAGTTCCTAGATTCATTGATCTTTTGTATTATTATTTTTTTTAAGATTCTGTTTCATTTACTTCTGCTCTGATCCTTATTATTTCCTTCTACTTACTTTGAGCTTTGTTTGCTGTTCCTTTTCAAGTGCCTTCAAGTGTGAAAGTTTGTTTATTTGAGCTTTTTCTTTTTTGTTTCTTTCTTTCTTTCTTTCTTTCTTTTTTAGATAGACTTGTAATGCTATGAATTTTCCTCTTAGAATTGATTTCCCAGTGTCCTACAGATTTTGGATTGTTGTGTCCTTATTTTCATTTGTTTCAAGGTGTCTTTTGATTCTTCCTTGATTTTCTTGTTGGTCCATTCACTTTAGTCAATAATATGTTCTTTAGCTTCCATGTCTTTGTGTGTTTTTCAGTATTCTTTTTGTGATTGATTTCTAGTTTCATAGCAGTATAGTCAAAGATGCTTGATGTGATTTAAATCTTCTTAAATTTATTGAGGCTTATATTGTTCCTAGCATGTGGTTTATCATAGAAGACATTTCATGTGCTCTTGAAATGTACGTATATTCTACTGGTTTGGGGTGAAATGCTCTGATGATATCAATTAAATCCATTTCATATAGTGTGTCATTTAAAACTGCTGTCTTCTTGTTGACTTTCTGGCTGGATGATCTATCCATTGAAGCCAATGGAGTATTAAAACCCCCAGCTATGACTGTATTTCTGTTGATTTCTTCTTTTTTGGAACATTTAAGCTATTTACATTTAAGGTGATTATTGATAGATACATATGTAGTGTCATTTTTATTGTTAGACTGTTTTTCTATATCTTTTTTTCTTTTTCTTCTTCATCTTCTTAAAGCAAGCCCTTTGATATTTGTTGAAGTACTGGTTTGGTATTAATAAACTCCTTTAGCTTTTTCTTATCTGGAAAGCTCCTTATTTCTCCTTCAATTTTAAATAATAGCCTTGCTAGGTATAAAGTAGCCTTGGTTGCAGGTCCTTGCTTTCCATCACCTTGAATACTTCTCACCACTTCCTTCTGGCCTGAAATGTTGAGTAATCTATGCCAGTCTAACTTGGTGCTCCCTTGTTGGTAACTACCTGCTTTTCTCTTATAGCTTTTAGGACTCTCTCCTTCCCTTTAAATCTTGTCATTTTAATTATGATATGTGTTGTCATAGATCTCTTTGGGTTCAACTTGTTTGGGACTCTGAGCTTTTTGGATTTGTGGGACTTTTCCCTTCACCAGATTAGGGAAGTTTTTGGTCATTATTTCTTCAGATAGGTTCTTGATCTTTTTCTTGCTCTCTTTCCCTTGTGGTGTTCCCATGATAGGATGCTGTTATGCTTCACATTGTCCAAGATGTTTGTTAAGTACTCCTCATTTTTAGGAATTCTTTGTTCTTTTTGTTGTTCTGCCTGATTGTTTTTTTTTTTCTACTTTGTCTTCCAAAACACTGATTCAATCATTTGCTTCATCTTACCTACTCTTTATTCCTTCCAGTGTATTATTTATCTCATATATTGCATTCTTTATTTCTGATTGATCATTTTTATGGTTTCTATGTTTTTTATTTTCATTTTTTCATGCTGTTGAATATCCTTATAGTCATTACACTAAACTCTCTATCTGATATATTGATGATCTCCATTTTATCTAGTGCTTCTGGAGAATTCTCTTGATCTTTTTCATTTGGAGTCTTTGTCTTCTAGTTTTGGCTGTTTCTTTGTATTTTCCATCTTAAATGTTAAACTAATCAGTTGTTAATCTAATCAATCTCTAATCAGCAGTAAGACTTAAGCATCACAGGATGAGACAGAGTAATTGCTGTAAGCAGCACTATTGTTTGCTCTCAAGTTGATGCCATTCAGAGAGGAGAAAGATGAGGAATGACTCAGTACAAGGATATTGGTAGCTGCTCTCTCAGTTTCCTCCCCATAGCCACTGTCCCCAGACTCCTCAGGCATCTCTAATTCACTCTGCCCTCCCTCTGCCGGAGCCCAGGGTAAGTAGCTGCAAACAAAATTTTGTGTGTTATGCCTTTAAGAGGCTCTCTGTGTGTCCCACTGTCTCTCCCTAGTAGGCAGAAACCCTGCTGGTTTCCATAGCTTGACATTATTTGGGTTCCTTTCCAGCTCGTGCTGAAAGCTGGGGGGGCCAGGTTGGGGTTTAGACCCCACACTTCTCAGAGGAATCTGGCTGCAGAAATACCCCTCTGGCACTTCAGCTGCCATCAGTGGGAACCCAGCCAGCCCTCTCATGTCTCCTCTGCATTCCCTACCAGTTAGTTACATGGTGGCCAAGTGATTTCTTTTCTCTCTCTCTCTGGTTGTAAGATTTTTCTCCATCTAGTGCTCAGTTGGTTAATCTGGATGATTTCTCTACAATTTAGTTGTAATTCCAGATTGGTCCTGGGAGGTTAGTGCATCTCCCATTTACTCCTCTGCTATCTTGGATCCCACCTTATCACTCTTTTTAAAATGCAATTTCATTGAGAATATATTCCAGGTAGACAGTTATTTTTTTTCTCAGCACATTCAGAATGCAGTTTTACCATCTTCTGTCCTTTGTTTTGTACTTGACAAACCAGTCTTGTTTATTTGTAAGTCATTTTTTATTTCTGCCTACTTTCAAGATATTCCTTTTGTTTTTGTTAATCTATTTCCTTCATATGTATTTAATGTAGGTCTCTTTTTATTTATTTTAGTTGAGATATTTTAGACTCTGAATCTAAATATTCAAGTTTATCAGCTCTGAAACTTCCAAGCCATTGTATTTTATTTACATGTTTCTACCTTATTGATTTATACGTATTAATATAATAATATATAATATAATATAAATCAGTCAGAAAGAAGAAAATTTAATAAAATGTGGTAATAAAAAACCATGTGGATTCTCTCTTTGTCTTTGAAATAGCTAGTTATATAAGTAAAATAGGGAAATGAAATAGATAGATACTAGTCTCTATTTTCCATAGATATTCATGCAAGACATGAAAGCAGATGTTTTTCCATACCGGAGCTTCATGGCACTAATTAGTTCAATATTTTATTTGATGAAGCTATATCCAAGCTTTAGCCTCCCCAAAGATTGTTTTTGGAATGCACTACTCAAACCACACACATCTTTGTCTGGATTTTGTAGTTCTGAACATTTCCTTCAGTATTTCATAAACTGTAATATAACTTTTCCAGTATCACTGTACAGCTATATAAAGATTCCACAATATTAAAGTCAGCTCTAAAATGGGATTTAAAAACCCATGCAAACATTTGGAAAAAAGTAGACTATACATCTACATTCATAAACTATTTTCTAAATGGTTCTTTAAAAAAATATTTACTTATACTGTATTTTTAAGAGAGGGGAAAGGAAGATAAAATTGAGGGAGAGAAACATTGATGTGAGAGAAAAACATTAATCAGTTGCTTCTTGTATGCACCCCAATCGGGGAACAAGCCCCCAACCCAGGCATATGCCCTGACCAGGAACCAAACATTGACCTTTCAATTTGCGGGATGTTTTCCAGCCAACTAAGCCACACTGGCCAGGGCTCTAACTGTTTTTTTAAATAAAGTATTATAGTTATTTACACCTATAAAATCTGTGAATGTATATATATTTTGAGGATTCAAGATTTATATGTATTTCAACCTGAAAGTACAAGGTCATATATTAGATAGATATAAAACTTTTATCATACATTCACCTGTGTGGTATCCAGGATATGATTCCTCCTAGATCTTCCTTATGGAAAGGAAGACAATGGAATTCATATATACACACAATACTGCTTTTTATTATATAGATTTAGAAGCTTATTATTTTAAATTTATAGTTATATTTAAGGCTTGATGTTTTATTGGTTAGATATAAAATTAAAATTATCCTTAATAAGGGAAATTACAATTATTGCAAATCTCTGGAAGTACTTATAGATAATCCCTTTCCTGATATGTCATTCTGTACAAACATGGTTTATTACTATTATAAGTGAATTAGTTGAGAGCACACACCTGTAATTCAGATAAATTAAAATATTTCAAATAAGAATATAGATTAGTAAGTTCCATTATAAGAAAAATGATAGTTGAGTTATTCTTATTCTGTGCATTATTTAAGAGGTAAAGATTTGTCTGATGATTTAATTTTTTAATGATAGAATACCCATCAACTTACTACATATTTATCTCATAAGTTGTCACTCATAATTATCTGTTAACAATTTAAAAGGAATCTTATTTAAGATTATATGTAGAACATGGAGAACTTTTTAATGAAAACATGTATTTGAAATTATTTTAAAAGGGTATACTTGTAACAACTTGCATTTCAACTTTTGCTTCAATTACTTCTAAAATCTAAGGGATCATTCATGAAAATCAATTTCAGTTTTGGAATCTGAGAAGAAAAATGGCACAGCAAATATAGAGGGTTTCAAAACAGAGGTATAGAAAAGATTGGCTACATGGGTTTTTTTAATGAGGGGGAATTTACATATCACAATATGTAAATTCCTTTAGTCATTCAGTCTACAATTCAGAAATATTTATTTTTACCTTCTACATGCCATACTCTATTAAATGCATAGGTAGATATTGGTTCTTCCCTTGTGTCATCTGACATCCAGGCCAAATCACTCATTTCTAATTAAGAAAAGCTACCACCATTGATTTTACCTTACATTTCAAATATTAAAATAGTTTATTTCATTTGTTTCACAATCTTGCTTTGTGACAAAATAAAAAAATGCACCAAATACAGTGAAATGACAATGGAAGACTTCATTCAAATGAACTTCATTCAAATTTTAAAATGGGAGAGAAATTAAACTCAACTTCATAGAAACAACAGGCAGGGGAGTTTTAAGCACTGGACAGTTTTAAACACTGGAATAAGCTAGTGGAGGAGCACTGGGGGGATTAGGGTGAGGTTGGTTAATGGCGACACTATCAGTGTTTCCTAATTGGAGTTTATTGAAGTTAGGTACCTACCCTCCCACAGAGACTGGGAGACTGGGGCCCTATGTTTCCCCATCCTTTTCTTTTCATTTTGTCTTGATATATTTTTAAAATTTAATTTAATTTTATTGTTGTTCTATTACATCCATCCCCTTTTCCTTCCCTTCATCCCCTTCCCCCCACCCCCAAAAGTCAGTCCCACTTGTTGTCCATGTTCATGGTTCTTCTATGCTAGTTCCTTGACTAAACTGCTCCCCCTTCTTTGCCTTCTCCTGCCCCCTTTCACCTCCCCTCTCCCCTCTGCCCACTGAAGGTCTATTTGTTGTATTTCTGTATCTGTTTCTATTTTGCTTATTTGTTTGTTTTGTTCATTATTGTCCTGAAATGGGTGAGATCATATGGTGTTTGTCTTTCACTGACTGGCTTATTTCACTAAGCATAATACTTTCTAGTTCCATCCATGTCGTTGCAAAGGTTAGGAGTTCGTTCTTTCTGCTGTGTAGTATTCCATTGTGTAAATATACCAAAGTTTTTTGATGCAACCTTCTGCTTAGGTTGTTTCCAGCACTTGGCTATTATAAATACTGCTGCTATGAACATAGGGGTACATAGGTTCTTCTGAATTGGTGTTTCAGGTTCTTTGGGTATAGTCCTCGTAGTGGAATTGCTGGATCAAAAGGCAGTTCCATTTTTAGTTTTTTAAAGGAAACTCCATACTGTTTTCCATAATGGCAGCACCAGCCTGCATTCCCACCAACAGTGCACCAGGGTTCCTTTTTCCCCACATCCTTGCCAACTCTTGTTGTTTGTTGATTTGTTAATGATTGCCATTCTGATAGGTGTGAGGTGATATCTTATTGTGGTTTTAATTTGCATCTCTCTGATGACTAGTGATGTTGAGCATTCTTTCATATGCCTCTGGGCCCTTTGTATATCTCCCTCAGTGAGTTGTCTGTTCAGGTCCTTTGCCCATTTTTTAGTTGGGATGTCTGTCTCCCTGGTGTTGAGTTGCATTCGTTCTTTATATATTTGGAGATCAAACCCTTGTCTGAGGTACCATTGGCAAATATGTTTTGCCATACAGTTGGTTCCCTTTGAATTTTGCTGGTGTTTTCTTCAGCTGAACAGAAACTTTTCAATTTGATATAGTCCCATTTGTCGATTCGTTCTTTTATTTTCTTTGCCCTTGGTGAAGTATCAGTAAACATATTTCTGCGTAGGATATCTCAAATTTTACTGCCTATGTTTTTTTCCAGGACCTTTATGGTGGCACTGCTTGTGTTTAAGTCCTTTATCCATCTTGAATTTATTCTGGTGTATGGTGTAAATTGGTAATATAGTTTTATTTTTTGCATGTTGCTGTCCAGTTCTCCCAACACCACTTGTTGAAGAGACTGTTTTTACTCCATTTTATGTTCCTTCCCTTTTTGTCAAGTATTAATTGACCATAGAGTCCTGGGTTTATTTCTGGGTTCTTTATTCTGTTCATTTGATCTATATGTCTCTTCTTATGCCAGCACCAGACTGTTTTAATTACAGTAGCCTTGTAGTATAGTTTGACATCTGGTATTGTGATTCCTCCTACCTTGTTCTTCTTTCTCATGATTGCAGTGGCTATTCATGGGTGTTTTTGGCTCCATATAAATTTTTGAAGTATTTTTTCTATTTATGTGAAGTCTGTCATTGGTATTTTAATCGGGATTGCGTGAATCTATAGATGTCTTGATATTCTTGAGAAGGATATTCTGGGGTTGTAAAACTAGCAGAAACCTGGGAGACAACTTACATTTCAAAGGGACAGAGAAAGAATTTACCCGTTGCAAGTTTTGTAAAGTAAATATCAACAGCTCCACAGTTTTATCCTAAAATCTGATAGAGGCCAACCTTCTTTTTAAGTCCTCAGACTTATTTATGATTCGCCATGATTTGCGTGCCTGACTAACAATTCCTAAATAAACACATTTTGCTGGTTAAATAAATAAATAAATAAATGCTCTAATAATAGGGAGGTCAGAAAGAAATTTGTCTAAAGCTTAGTTGACCTAAAGGGAACATTAAGGCCATCCTGTCAATTGAACTAAATAAAACTATGTACACAATAAATATTACTTATCATAAAGCTAAAAATGAAGACCTGAATTCAAGATGGTTCAGAATCAATGAATTGGATTTAATATTGAAAACTAAGTGGGGCTGGGAGTAGAAAATATTTAATGTATACATATTAATTGGAAAATAAAGCTGGAAGGTTTTAGAGAATATTTCAAAGGCTCAGATATCTTTAGGAAAGGTGAAATAACCCCCAGTCCTAATCAAATCCCCCAATTTGGGTTCTGCTGATGTGCACCAAGAGATCTGAGCTGTTTCCCTGTGTTTTACTTTCTTGGCACATAATAAATGGAATGTCTCATTGCCTTCTTTTCAGCAACTTTAGTTCCTAGAACCCAGACTTTATGTGTAGGCAGTTAGTTTTAATTAATCCCTGTAGAATTCTGTCTTTTATTGTACATTGGCTACCTCGTAGGACTGAATTATTTGGTTGAAGTAAAGCTGAGATGTATGAGTTAATGTTGGTATAGTTTGTGGATGAGTACAGTTTTTGTTTTAAGACTGTCATATCTCTCTTGTACACTAGGTATATTTACTTGAATACTAATTCCAGTCATTAGAGGTAAATGTTTTTGTCTTTGTTGGAAAACACCTAAAATAAGCACTTCCTAAACCTTTTACACAATAAGAATTGATGAAATGCAAAATCATCAAGCTCTTATTAAATTCACTTACTCCAGTTATCTATATGTATGTTTTTAGCAAAATAAAATTATAGACACTTAAAATTAGGTGTGCTTTAATATCCAGTTCAAATCGATTATACACTTTTTATAGATGAACTAAAAAATTCTTTGATCTTTGTTCACCTCCAGTTGTAATTCTGGCAGTATTCTATAGCACTTAAAACTCTTAGGGTTTATATTTAGTATATAAATTAAGTCATTGTAACCACAAAACATTTTCTTCTACCCTAGTTGTTTATAATACATTTAATTTTTTAAAAATTATGTTTGCTTTGAAAATGTGAATTTATTTAGAATTATTCCTTCTATTTTAAAACTAATTCAATAGTCTGGCATTATTGTTATTATGATTATGAAAATGAGAGTCTGTGTTTTCTTTTATTGCCTGTGGTAAATGTGAACTGAGTTGGTGTGTTGTAATGATTCAGTTGTGGTGTATATTGCTGCTGTAGGCAAAGTATATGAAACATGAAATAGCCAAAGAAAGTAATAAAGCAGTTTTCCTTATTTTCTTGCAAATAAATATTTCTCCCAAATAAATAGGATACTTCTTTCCTAATAATATAACTGGAATGAAATATTGTTAATAGTTACAGTCTTACTCACTGTCACTAAAATTGTCTCCCTAGGAAATATATTTTATGATTTTAGTTTTATATTAAAACATAAGGTTTGTTCTTTAATAATCTCACTACACTCTTAAGGAAATTAATATACATGTGGAGCTAATGTTTTAAAGGACAGAATGTGAAAAGGCTACAAGGTTTTGGTGTTTTTTAGGAGCTTCAGAAAGTTGTAATGCCTTTTATTGCCTTCAGGAAAGAAGGAACCTTGATTTAAAGGACATTCTCTCACTTTTTAAATACATGTTGACCGTTCAGGGCACTGGAAGAAGTGAACAATTTTTCAAAACCTTTTTCCCTATATTTGACTTAATTATGATGTAATATTTTTTATTTCTAATGAGTCAAATATTCCCAATGACATAGTTTCAGAGACTTTCCTAGATTATCATAATTTTATGGTTTCTTTCTTTCTTCCTTCCTTTCCTTTCCTTTCGATTCTTTTTTTCTTCTTTCTTTCTTTCTTTCTTTCTTTCTTTCGCTCTTTCTCTTTCTTTCTTTCTTTCTCTTTCTTTCTTTCTTCTTTCTTTCTTTCTTTCTTTCTTTCTCTCTTTCTCTCTTTCTTTCTCCTTCTCTTTCTCTCTTTCTCCCTCCCTCCCTCCCTTTCTTTTTTTCTTTCTTTCAATATTATTGGTCCACTATTATGCAATTACTAATACAAAGAATATAATTGTAGAGCATGTACTCAAGGAGTATAGTATCCTACTTAGTATTTTGAAAGCTTATTTGCATAATTTAGTGATATAAATAACATAGAGTAACATCTGAATAGCAGGTGTTATTTGAGGTTAAAAAAATAAGACAGTGTTATCTACCTTAAGGTTTTGGAGATAAAGCAACTTTGTTGAATGAATAAAAAATAAGGAAATGAGTTTATAATATCACCCTCAATTAATAGCATTTCTGACTATACTGATGTTTAATTGGTGCCATATGTTTTTAAAATTAATGTTGATTTGGTTTATTGGAGTTTCAGTCATATGCAGAATATGCACCTTCTAAAAAATGTTTATTTCATAATTATCTCATCTTCTGCCTATTTAAACTAAGGTTGAAATTACTTTCTAAACAAACATGTAATTAATACATTAACTTAACAAAATGAGCCACATTAATATTTTTTGCAGCTATAAAGTTTTGATTATTTTTATAAGATAGTAATAAAATAGCTAAGTAAAATCTTCCCATATTTTAATTCATGTTAGTTTTACAGTTTCCAACTTGTTGTATTTTACACCATTCGCTAAAATATCTTAGTTCTTTCCTTTAACTTATGGTATATAATGCATCCTATACTTGTTTTTGCATACCACATCTTTACATTTTTTTAGCATATTTGAATTTATAGGCTTTAAAATTAGCATCTGTTTCTCATTAATCAACTTCCACTTTCTCAGGTGTTAGTGAAATAATTAAAGTCAGGTGTACAAGTCTGGCTTTATATATTCTTATTAGTACAACATCAAATTATTAGTACTTTGGCTCTAACTGCATTTTTTTTGCACTTTCTACATAAAATTTCTATAACATTTCTTATTATACCAGCATTATTATATACACCATAATTTGCACAAAAAACAAATACCTGTTGGTGTTTTAAGAAAAGTTATAACAACACACAACTTCTATAGAAAAAAAAAGTAGTTTTGAATCTGTAACACTCATCCTGGCTTATTTTACTCAAAAGAGAAAATGTTATTTATTTATAGCTTATTGCATTTTTTTTCTTTAATGTTATTGTTCTATTACAGTTGTCCAATTTTCCCCCAATTGCTCTCCACCTCCCTGCTTACCCTGTTATTACATGATTTAATGGAGGTACTGTTTTGGTTTTATAAGCTTATATCTCAAAAGAAACTCCCACTCTAATAGTCAATCCCCACACCATTGTCCATGCCCATGGGTCATGCATACATGTTATTTGACTAGTCCTTTCCCGTTCTCTCCTCCCCCTTCTCCTTTGGCTGCTGTCAGTTTGTTCCATGTTTCCATGCCTCTGGTTCTACTTGGCTTGATAATTTATTTAGTTCATTAAACTCCTCTTATAAATGAGAGCATAATCAAAATGCATAATCTTTAGAAGTGAAAATAGTTTGATCACACTGCTTCATTTGTATACATACAGATCCTTCAGCTTGAGTGTTTGACAAGTTATAAATGATTATCTTATTACATTATATATTTTCTTATTAACTTATTCCCACTACCCATTTATCCTGAAAAGTATTTTCAGGTGCACCCTCACTCATACAGTAATCTCCTGAGTTTTATTTTCTATAAAGATATTGGCATGATGCCAATCTGGATTATTCCTTTTTCAGTCATCAATATTTACTTCATTATTCTTTTACTTTCTTTAGTGTATGACATGGAGAATGAAAAAAGAATTGCCATTATATGCTTCTAAAACATTTGTAGCTTTTTTTTTTACTAGGAATCTTACACCATATATATATATAAATTTAAAAGATTTTATTTACTTTTTAGAGCAAGGGGAAGAGAAAGAGGCAGAGAGGGAGAGACATCAATGTATGGTTGCATTTCACCTGCCTCCATCCACGGACCTGGCTGGAGACCTGGCTTGCAACCTGGTCATGTATGCCCTGGCTGGACTTACATCATATTTTTATGTTTAATATGAGAAAAAAGTCAAAGGAATTCTCTTAATTAGAAAAATGTCTGTTCTATCAATTTCTTTCCATTTCTTTAAATTTTTGTTTATATTTTAGAGCAAGTTACTTAAATAATTTCTACACAGTTATATGCTATATTCATAAAAATCTATTATATAGTTAATTTTAGAGAATGCATACTCAGTTAAAAATTAAGAGTTTCCAGAGAAGCAGAAAGATATTTAAAATCTTTGGCAGACAATTTCAGCAGAAAATGATCATTATTTTGGTGTAGTCTTTCATTTTCAAATGCATAGAGTTAATAAACACTTATAGTCATATTGCAAGTATAGTATTAAAATTAATTTTCCTTTCTTGATATTATGAGAAATATATTTCAGTATTATATATTTATTTAAAACATTTATATTGTTAAACATTCTATTAATAGAATATCATTAAAGGAGTGCACCATAAAACTAGTTTTAAAATTTACTAAAAATTATTTTCTAAAGACAAAACCCAGTGTTTTAAAATTGATGCATTCAGTCAAAAGTTTTAAACAGTTTTGAGACTTTAGTGGAATTAAAAATGTTATTTTAATAAAGAGTTAAATTCATTTATAACTTCTGCTTGCAGTTTCTAGGTGATATGGTTTTCCTTTAGTATTTAGTAATCAGAAGGAAAATATTTGTATTTTATATATATTTACTTTTTAAAAAGATATGCTATTCATTATTTTTAGAGAGAGAGGATGGGAGAGAGGAAGAGAGGAAGAGAAACATCAATGAATAGTTGCCTTTCACCTGCCTCCAGCTAAGGACCTGGCTGGAGGCCTGGCTGGCAACCTGGTTATGTGCCCTGACTGGGAATCGAACCAGCAACCTTTGGGTTCGCAGGCTGGTGCTCAATGCACTGAGTCATACCAGCCAGGGCTATATATTTACTTCTTATATTTTAGAATTACTCTTGCTTATCAAATTTACCATTTTTGCCTGTAAGTTCACATGAATTTTATTTCATTTTTTCCATCACCCCTATACTGTCTTCCACCTCCACTAATCCCTTCACTCCTGCAAGGAACACACTGTTGTCCATGTCCATCAGTTTTTTTTCTTTTTTGCTCAATCCCTCCACCCCCATCCCTAGCTAAATTTATATAAATTTAAGAATACTTTCACCTAATGGAATTTTCCTTAAAGCATACTGTTCTTTTTTATAATGCTAGTTCAGTAGTTATTGTTATATAAATAAATATTAATATAATTAATTTAATCTTACTTTTATTGAAGCTATTGTTTTTTTCATGAATTCTTTCAGATTTTGGTTTTAAAGAGTAACTCAAAACTGATAGGATCCTCTCAATTGCGAGTCCAGTGAAGGTAAAGGAAGCAAGAACATATAATGCACTTGAATTTTTAAATGTATTTATAGATACAATGGAAAGTGTTAGTGTCTTAAAATTGATTTTAAAATCATGAGAGCTGCTAAATAAGTGAACAATTGTAGGACAGAAGTAAGTAGACCAAATTTGGAGATTATAATATCTAGGTAAGATGTAATGGATTGATGTTTGACAGGTTGATTGAGGTAATAAAGAAAATGAAAGAATCAAAAATGTCTCCTTGTGTTTTGGTTTGAACTAATGGCTGGGTGATGTATGATTTTCTGAAATGTGGTAGATTGGTAGATTGGTAGAAAAACATTATGTGGTGTGTGTTCTGAGATAATTTAAAAATTCTGTGGGGAATTGTCAAAATGTATCTGCAAAAAATAACTTTTCTTCTAAATTATCTAAAGTGATTATGGCACCAATTACATAGGGTAGGATAACTGAAGGAACTCAAAACCCCACTGAGTATACTAATATAAGGCTTTTAAGAAATGAATGATACAATAAATAAAAAGAAGAAATATGCAGATAAGCATCAAGGGCTATAGAACATTCCAGGTGCAGTTCTCCAGTTCCTTTGTGGCTACACAGAATATATTTTGCCTCTGCATTGAGAGCCATGGAGATATATGTGAGAAATCTTGGTTTTAGGATAGTTTGGGCAAAGTTTTCAGTAGGGTCTTTTATACCCCATCAGTCATGTTGCCTTACTAGGTTTCACAACAGATTTATCTTGGTATAAACTATCTATCCATAGATTCTTAAACAATGTACACAAGTTAACTCTACATACTGCCAGAAGAGTGTGTTTTGTTGTTTTTCTGTTAATCCTCACTCGAGGATGTGCTTATTGATTTTAGAGACAGGGGCATGGAGGGAAAGACAGAGAGGGAGAATCATTAATGTGAAGGAGAAACATTGATCATTGCCTTTCCCTTGTGCCCTGACAAGGGACTGAACCTGCAACCTAGGCATGTGCCCTGATTGGAAACTGAACCCCTTTTCTGTTCTTACCAGGTGACACTCCAACCCACTGAGCCACACTGATCAGGGCCTTTTTATTTTTAGAAAAATATATTTAAATTTTCACCTGAGGACATATTCATTGTTTTTAGGGAGAGGAAGGGAGAGAGAGAGAAACATTAATGAGAGAGAGAAACATAAATGTCATAGAGAAACATCAATTGATTGCCTCCCATATGCACCCGAACTGGGGATCAAACCCACAATCTAGGGATGTGTCCTAACTGAGAATTGAACCTGTATCCTTCTGATGTATGGGAGGACACTCCAAGCAGCTGAGCCTCTTGGCCAGAACAGGAGTTAGTAACTTTAAGAAGCACACTATATAAATACTTGCTAACACATGTCATCCTTATCTTGGCTAAGGTTAGGAGTCCTTGGAGTAAAGCAAAGACAGTGTGAAATCCAGCTGTATGATAAGGCTATTGTATGCAGTGCTTGTGAGCAATTCCTTCTCTACCTATATGAGTATGACTGCTTCCTTATCAAGTGGATTGTTTCCCCTCTACATTGTTTTGAACTGGGCATAAAACATGCTTTGGCCAATAAAATTTAGAGGAGGTGGTACTGTGACAGTTACAATGAAAGGACCTGGTGGTTTTTACTTCTACTTATTTGTTTCTTTGAGTTTCCATGTAGATAAGTCCAGGCTAACCTCTTAGTGAATGGGGGGGGGGGGGGGTTGCGGGGCGGGGGAGAACCACACGGAGAAAAACCGAAAAACCTAGGCTGATAACATCAACACTCTAGACATGTGACTAAGGCCTAATCCCCAAACTCCAACTGCATTATAGGACCCACTGATAGTTGTAATGGGGAAAAGCTGCTCATGCTGAGCTCTGTTGTAATTCTTTACCCACAAACTTATTAGCAAGAAAATAATGATTATTAAAACAAGCGTATATTGAAGCAATTTAACTTGTTAGGAAAAAATTTTCAAGATCATATAATTATATTAGTATTTAAAAATTAAATTAAGTACTCATACAGTAAACTTAATATTTAAATTAAAATTCTAGATTTTCAAATGAAATATTTGTGTTAAACATAAGGAGAATCTTGCCTTTAAGAAATATCTTTAGAAATTCTTTAAAAAGCAATCAAATGTGACCATTACCTTTTTAGGTAGACTTTATTTTTCAGAAATCAGATTTTTATTTGGACTTATTATTTTTATTATTTATTTTATTTTATTATTTTGGATTTAATTGAAACTTTCTAGTTACTTGAAGTGGAAATTTAAACTCTTGATTTACATCTTTTTTCTTTTCTAATATATGTATTTAATGTTATATGTTTCTTCTAGGTATTGCTTTCACTACATCCCAGAATTTTTTAATTTTTAAAATTTTTTTAAAAGATTTTATTTCATCATTTTTAGAAAGAAGGGAAGGGAGAGAGGCAGAGAGGGAGAGAGACATCAATGTATATTGCTTTTCACCTGCCTCCAGCCACAGACCTGACTGGAGACCTGGTTTGCAACCTTGTTATGTGCCCTGGCTGGGAAATCGAACCTGTGACCTTTGGGTTCACAGGCCAGCGCCTTACCCACTGTGCTACCAGCCAGGGCCCTACATCCCAGAATTTTTGATGTTATGTTTTCATTTTCATTTAGTTCAGATATTTGAAAAATGCTTACCAAAATCTTTGACCTATGTGTTATTTAGAAGAGTGTTTTAAATTCCACGTATTTCGGTATATTTCCATCTATATTTTTGTAATTGATTTCTAGTTTAATTTCACTGTGGTCTAAGAACAGATATTAAATAATTTTTATTTTTCTTAAATACTGTACCTTAATAATATGTTTTATGGCTCAGAATGTGGTTTATCTGGGTGAGTATTTCATGTTAACATGAAGAAAATGTGTATTCTGCTATTAGATGAAGTAGTTTATAAATCTCAATTATATCAAGTAGATTGATGGTGCTGTTGAGGTCATATATGCCCTTACACATTGTCTATCTCCTGTATTTGTCCATTTCTGATAAAGGAATGTTGATTGCAATAATAGTAGTAGATCCATCTATTTCTCCTTGCAATTATGTCAATTTTTGCCTCACCTAGTTAGATGCCCTGTTGTTAAAGACATACATATTAGACATTGTTATATCTTCTTGAAGAATTGACCCATATAACATTATGTAATATCCTTCTTCATATCAGAAGTCTTCTCTTTCTAAATTTAGTGTAGCTACTCCTTTCTCCTTTTGATTAGTTTTAGCATGGTATATTTTCTCCATTTATTTACTTTTAAGCTATATAGGAATGGGAAAATGTAGGTTAATTATAATAATAAAAATTCATCCCAAGTGTCTATTAGTAAATGAGTGGATAAAACAACTATGGACATTTACACAAAGGAAAAAGAAAAAAAAACGTTTTACCCTTTGTAACAATATGAATGGATCTTAAGGACATTATTCTAAGTGAAATAAGCCAGTCAGAGAAAGCCAAATACTATATGATTTCACTCATATGTAGAATTTAATGAACAAACTAAACTTACAAGCAAAATGGAGAGACTCATAGATAGCAGAATGATGGCTAAGGGAGATGGTAGGTGGTGGAGGAATTGAGCAAAAAGGAAAATGACTCATGGGCCTGGAGAACAGGTTGGTGATTGCAGTGGGTTGGGGAGAGTAAGAGGGAACTAAATGATAATGACAAAAAATAACAAAGTAAAAAAACAAAACAAAACAATAATACAATAATTAATAAGGTAATAATAATTAAAAATAAACTCTGTGTTTTGCCTACCCACAACAACTTGCCGAACCCTTTATATCTCCTTATATTTAAAGTGGATTTCTTGTAAACAACATATAGTTGGGTCATGCTTTTGGATCCATTCTGATCATTCCTGCCTTTTAATTAGTACATTTAGACCATTGATGTTCAAAGTGATTGTTGATGTAGTTGAATTAATATCCACCATATTTGTTGCTGTTTTCTATTTTGTTGCCTTTGTTCTTATTTTTATCTTTCATTCTTTTTTCTGCCTTTTTATATATATTTTTTCAATATTTATTAAATCATTTTTAACTTTTCACTTATAGTTGACATACAATGTTATATTATTTTCAGGTGTATACCCCAGTGACTAGACACTGTAAAGGATCATCCCAATAGATTTCCTACCCATCTGACACTGTACATAGTTATTAGAATATTATTGACTGTATTCCCTATCCTCTACTTTGTAACCTCATAACTGTTCTATAACAACCAATTTGTACTTCTTAATTTTTTCACCTTTTTTATCCTTCCCCACAATCTCCTTCTATCCAGCAACAATCAAAATGTTCTATGTAACTATGAGTCTGTATTTGTGCTGTTTATTTATTTTGTTTTTTAGAGTCAATGGCTGATAGGTATTTAGTCCCCCTTCTTCTTTTTAAAGAAGATCCTCTAAAACTTCATATAATACTGGTTTGACAGAGATGAACTTACTTAGCTTTTACTTGTCTGGGAAAATGTTTATATGTTCTTTGATTCTAAGTGCTAGCTCTCCCAGATAAAGAAATCTTGGTTGTAGATCCCTGCTTTTCATCACTTTGAAATTTTCTTGCCAATCCCTTCTAGCCTGCAAAGTTTCTGTTGAGAAAAAAGTACGTTAGGAGCTTCCCAGTAGATAACTAATGGTTGTCTTGCTTGCTTTAAGATTCTTTCTTTGTGTTTAAACTTTTGTATTTTAATTATCATGTATCTTGGTGTGATCCTTTTTGGGTTGATCTTGTTTGGGACTCCGTGCTTCCTGGACTTGTATGGATTTTTCCTTCACCAGATTAGGAAAATGTTCTGTGATTATTGTTTCCAATAGGTTCTCAATTCCTTGCTCTCCTTTTTCTCCTTTTGGCATCCCCATGATGCAAATATTGGTATGGTTGAAATTCAATCTGTGACCCCTTAAAATATCTTCATTTGGGGGGTTTGTTTTTCTTTCTGCTGCTCTGATTGGGTGTTTTCTGTTTCCTTATCTTCCAAATCACGGATTTAATCCTCTGTTTCATCTACTCCACTATTGTTTTTTATAATGTAGTCTTCATTTCAGTTATAGTATTTTTTATTTCTGACTGGTTTCCTTTTTGTGCTTTTTATCTCCATTTTTATGTTTTCTATTTCTTCGTTGAAAATCCCACTGAGATCATTGAGAATTTTTATAACCAGTGTTTTGAACTCTATATCGGGTAAATTGTTTAGTTCTTTTTTCTGGTGTTTTTATTTGTTTGTTTGTTCTTTAGTATTCTTTCATTTAGGACATATTTCTTTGTGTTCTCATTTTTGCTGTGTCCATATGTTCAGTAGAGCTATTAATCTTTCCCAGTCTTTATAAAGTTACCTTATGTAGTACGTATCTGAAAGAGCTCAGTGGTGCAGCTTCCCCAGTCACTTTGGGTGCTACAGTTGCACTGCCAGTGTGGGTTGTGTGCAGTCTCCTGTTGTAGTTTATTTTTATTGCTGTTGGTACAACAATTGATGGGATTTATCCCAAAATCCATTGGCAGAAGGACTGGCCTCAACCACTCTGAAGTATCTGCTATGCAGGGCTTGACCCCAAGTAGAAGGACTTGCTTTAGTGGGGCTCTGACTCCTGCTGAACCTGCCCCTTTAGTGTGTCCCTGAAGGAGGTGGTGGTTTGGTGCTTCCGCGTGGTCTGAAACAAGCTGTCCACTGGGTATGCTGGTTCCATGATGTCTCGGAAGCTGCAAGGTCAGCCCCTGCTTGTGCCCTGCCTGAGCCTATCAGATGTGAACTACAAAGTAATCCACAGATAGCTACTATTTGTGCTGATGTGGAGGTGCTCCGGAGAGGTGAGCTGCTAACCAAGGCTAGCTGCTTCCAGTGCTGGGCCTGGGGCCACTTAACAAGGAGTATGGGGCGTGCCCTGGCCGGATGTTTGAGACATTTTAGGGAAGTCAGTACCATAAACCAAGACAGGCTCTTTATGTGGAATAGCCACTGGCAATAGTTTTGTGAACTTGAAATTGGGTCAGGTAGGGTCTCAGGGAATCAGTAGAGTAAGGCAAACCATGTAAGCTAGGTTGATAAAGACTTAGATATGGTGCCCCTCTGCCAGCTGTCTGGGTTAAGGCTTAGTAAAGGAATTGTAGCCTTTGTCAGCACTTGGGTCTGGGAAAAAGCTTCCTTTCCAGCCATTGCTGCACATTTCAGTTCTCCCAGTGTGCCTCTGGTGCCTTTCAAGCGGCTGCCCCAGTGCTGGAGCTCAGAGCCAGTGAGCCCATGTTAGTGCATGCATGGCCCCATAAGAGCATTGTCTGGAGCTCCAGAAGCCCTGTGTCTCACTCAGCCACACCTCCCCCTGGTTTCTAAAGCCAGAAAGTATATGTACTCCTTTTCCCAGCACTGGGTCCCTGTGCTGGGGAGCCTGGTGTAGGGCTGAAACCCCTCACTCCTCAGGAGGGACCTTTGGAGCTAAGATATCCCCCTAAATTTCTCATGTGGGTGTGGGACCAGCTGGTCTGTGGCTCCACTGTTATACCCATTTCTGTATGTTTTTTTCCCTATATATCCTTACTTATAGGATTGTTGTCCAGTGATTCTGAATGATGGTTGTTTTGTAGTCTAGGTGTAATTTTGATGTAGTTGTGGGAGGAGGTGAGCATTTACCTATTCTGCCATCTTGATGGAGGCTTTGCCTTTGGTGGTTTTATTAAGTATTTTATATAATTTCATTTCTCTATTTTTTTTTAGCATATTAGTTATACTTCTTTAAAATTTTTTTAGTGGTTGCCTTAGAATTTGTATACATTTACAGCTGATCCAAACCCACTTTCAAATGACTCTAGATACCACATCATAGCTAGAGTACCTTATATTAACAATATAATCCCAATTCCTCCCTTCCATTTCTTGTATCATTGGTATTGTTCATCTATTTATATACAAGTATGTATAATCAAATATATTGTTAGTAGTATTATTATTTTATTTATTTATTTAAAAGATTTTTTTATTTTATTATTTTCTAGAGAAAGGAGAAGGAAGGGAGGGAGAGACATCAGTGTATGGTTGCCTTTCACCTGCCTCCAGCCATGGACCTGGCTGGAGACCTGGCTTGCAACCTGGTTATGTGCCCTGGCTGGGGAATTGAACCAGTCACCTTCGAGTTTTCAGGCCGGCACCTTATCTACTGTGCTACCAGCCAGGGCAGTATTATTATTTTATATGAACTGTTATCTGTTAGATTAATTAAACATAAGAATAAAATTTTTTATTTTATTGTCACATTTCTCCTTCAGCACTCTTTTTTTGTTTATGAACTTCTGCATTTTTTACTGATATTATTCTCTTTTTCTCTAAGGAAATTTTAACATTTTATTTTTTGCAAGGGAGGTCTGCTGACAATAATTTTTTTAAATTTTATTTTCATTTGAAAAGTCTTTATCTTTTCCTTATGTTTCAAAGGTAATTTCCTAGGATACAGGACATTAAGTAGATGCTTTTTTGTTGTTGTTTCTGTGTGTCTCCCACACCCAACACTAAATATTTCACTTCACTCTCTTCTTGCTTCCATGGTTTGGGAAGAGAGGTAGGATATAATTCTTATTTTTGATCCTTTATAGATAGTGTTTTCTTCCCTTCCTTTTTTTTTTCTCAAGAATAATAAAATAAAAAAAAACAACCTTTGATTTTCTGCAGTTTGTATGTAATATGAATAGATTTAGTGGTGTCCTTTTCCTCTTTTTCCCATTATCCTGATTGGTACTTTCTGAGATACCTGAAACTGTGCCTGACATAAACTGGCAGAAATTCTTCATAATTATTTCCTTAAATAATGTTTTCTGTTCCTTTTATCTCCTTTTGGTATTTACATTTCATGTATGTTACACCTTGTGTAGTTATCTCACAGTTTTTTGATATTCTCTTCTGTTTCTTTCAGTATTTGTTCTTTTCTCATTTTCAGTTTTGAAGTTTATTGATATATCCTCACTTTCAGACATTTTTTTCAGCTGTATTCAGTCTACTAAAGAACCAATTAAAAGTATTTTTTATTTCTTTTATAGTGTTCTTAATGTCTAGTATTTGTATTCTTTTATAATATTTCCATCTTTCTGCTTACATTGCCCATCTTTTATTGTATTCTGTCCACTTTATCTACTAGAACCTTTACTATATTCATCATAGTTGTGTTAAATTCCCAACCTGAATATTCCAACATCTTTACCATGTCTAGTTTGATGCTTGCTCTGTCTTTTCAAACAGTTGTTTTCATTTTAGTATGCCTTGTAATTTTTTTGTGATAGCCAATCTTGATGTACTAGGTGAAAAATATTGAGGTCAATAGTTCTTTAATGTGGTAGTGAGGTGTGGAGGGAAGAGAAACATTCTCTAGTCCTATAATAAATACTATGATCACCTTTTCAGTGAACACATATCTCTAAATTGTAAACTTCACACTGCTTCACAGATAGGAAATGATGATAAAAGTGGGCTTGATTTGGGTATTTTCCTTCCCATGTCAGGTAGGCTATGATAAGAACCCCAATTAGCCTTTGGATGGCTAGTTTCCTTGAGGGTAGACTTTGTTAAGAACAGAATGGTCTGAAGTACTTAAAAAATGTTTCTTTTCCCCCTTCTCTTACTGGAAGCACAAGGGGATTTTCCTTTGATATTCACTGTGAATATCAACTCTTGGAGTTCAAAAATTCAAGGGTCCTCCTGTGATTGGGTGACCTGGGAATTTTTCTCTCTCAGATTCATCTCACTAAACCTCCATCAATTTGTCTGTTATAGTTCAGGTTCTGCTACCTCAGTGGTGGTTCCAGTGGAGGTTTCTGTCTGGTGGTTCCTCCTTGGATTCTGGTTCTCTGTATCCTGTTTTTTGCCTCTCTAGTTTTGTCTCTCTAGTTTTGGGGACCTGCATTCCCACTACCAGGGCAAAAGAGTTCCTCTTTCTTCACATCTTCACCAGCACTTGTTGTTTTCTGATAATTATAGATGAATTTTTAAATGAATAATTAGCAAGATTCTCAAATAAGAGGAATTCATATTCTCCTATTTATCTACAGAACATTTTTCTTATGAAATTGTAGCAGGAGTAGAGTAAATTTAATAAATATTATCATCATTCAAAGATCCTTCCCTAAGGGACAGTTAGAACTCCCCATACTTATATCAGCCACTGATAGAAACATTGCTGGTAGTCTCAGCTATTCTCTGATGGACATATAGAAATCAACCTTAATGTTACATTAACCTTAATGTTACATTGCATTTTCTGTTTCCACAGCAGAACTCAGTCTCCACTGACTAAGATACATGGATATGCAACAAAGATTGCTTTCACAAACTTCATTTAGGCCATGTAGGCTTGTTTCATATATGAAGTTTATAAGATTTAAATCATTGTATTTTTTTTTTTTCATGAAACTATTGAAATGTCCATGGGGGCATATGAATACCAAGTTAAAAATAATTTGCCACTTTAGTAATTTCAGAGTTGAGAGGGAAATGACTAGATAAACCATCATAAAGTGAATTAAAGAATAATTCAATTTTTTCATATAAGAAGAGTGAATAGCTCAAGGAGAAAAATGTAGAAGTATTAAATTTCTAAGTGACATTGACAATAAATCTGGATGATCTATCTTTCAAACACACGCACGTTATCTTACCTCATGATTTTGGAACTCTAATTATAATGATGAGCATATTGTCTATGAATGGAAACAGGTTTCAAAATGATAATGTATCATGCATTGTCTTAGATGCTCCAAAAAATCACTTGGTTTATATCTATTTTGTTTGCCATTGAGACACTCACTGTGTACCATATGTTACATTTTTGCAAAATATTAACAGGCATACTGCACTTTGAAGTCTAGTTTCAGTTTGAAGCAACTAATTTTTGTGCTGCTCCTGGTTGTTTACTTGCTTGTCATTCCTGGATTTCTATACTTATTCTATAATAGCAAAATATTAAAGATATAATCAGAAAAGTCTCTGCTTCTACAGTGCCATTTTATGGTGAGGCTATTTTATAGCAAATAAAACTTTATTAAAATTTAATAAGTGAAACTGTAAGTCTATGCAAAGACTTCATGACAACTGAAAATT
Source organism: Noctilio leporinus (assembly GCA_004026585.1). Classification (NCBI taxonomy): domain Eukaryota; kingdom Metazoa; phylum Chordata; class Mammalia; order Chiroptera; family Noctilionidae; genus Noctilio; species Noctilio leporinus. Next base: position 283,874 of record PVIW01000587.1, read on the forward strand.
ATGTCCTGCCATGATTCTTTTCACACTGTTCAATGCAAAAACAATCTAATGGCCTCACTCCTAAAGCTGAATAAGCACCTATGTGTTTATTCTAATGTGTTAAAATATCTTGTAAGTCTCCACCTTTAGATGACATTTAAATAGTGTTTTTAAAACACTAACCAAGGTAAAATGCATAATATGGTTTACCTTCCTGAGTCATAAACTGTGCAAAACTAATATATAATTTTATTTTTGAGATTAAAGAAAAAGATTTCATTTATTATTTTTCTGAGAGAGGGGAGGGAGAGGGGCAGAGAGGGAGAGAAACATCAATGTATGGCTGCTTTTCACCTGCTTCCAGCCACCAACCTGGCTGGAGACCTGACTTGCAACCTGGTTATGTGCCCTGGCTGGGAATCGATCCAGTAACCTTTGGGTTCACAGGCTGGTGCCTTATCCATTGTGCCACCAGCCAGGGTTACTTATATAACTTAAAAAAAAAAAAAAACAGTACTAATGATCTGTAAACACAGAGTCTTTGAATACTTTGAGGCTTATGCTACTGGGATGCTTAATTTGCATATCACTGGCCAAGGGAGGCAAGGTACTAACAGTGATTTCTGGATGAAAGTGTCACCCAGGAAATAACAAAAATGGACTCTGCATGTCTACCTCCCTGCTGCTGGCAGTTAAGCAATACTGTTATTTGGCTGATTTCCTAATAAACTACAGGTGGGTGGGTGTTGAGGCTGTGCCATTACAAATTATCATCTGTTAGATCAAAGTGCAGAGGGAAGAACGGCAGGTGTGCTGTATTAATAGCTATATTTATCTCCCCAGTCACTTAATAATTGCTTCTAGTGTGGCTTCCCTGTAGCAGAGCATTTCACAGACTCCAAAAGCATTTTGATGAAGCTTAATGTGTTCCATGCTGGCAGAGTTCTTATGTGCAAGTGCAGAGTTTGTGTATTTTATTTCCTAATGAGGCACTGGTGTGGCAAACGGATATAAGGAAAAACTTGTGAATTATCATTCACATTATTCTTATTCCATGAACAAATATTAGCATTTGCCTTGACTTTTTTAAGATGCATTTCAAAATAAGACTAACAATTTCACCTTATTTTTATAATATTCCCCATATTTAATAGTTGCCTTCTGTGTGTCAGCCAGATACTGACATAGGTTTTTATATACATATAGTCTTCAGAACAGTCTTTTTGATGTATATTATTTTATAATTATGGTATCATTGGCCATATTTATAATCAAATGATAAAGAATTATTGGCTTTTTCATCTTGAGAGACAACATTAAATTAGATTGTGCTACTGGAAGTGGAAAGCCTTTTATAGTTGTGGGCAAATAGAAGATACAGAAAACAGGGCTCAATTATAGAAATTTTTCATAGTTTTCTAGTTCAGTTAGTGATGATATATTAGTAGTGGAACTTTCCAGTGTATATTTTGATTCTGATATAAAACTTGGACTGTATTTGACTATGTGTGTTTCTGCATATGTTGTTATACTTCATAAAACTATGGGAAGGCCTGGGAGAGGAAAAAAGTTTGGAAAACATTGTGAGGTGTTAGTTGTATTGTTTATATTATTGTGCATACATTCATGCCCTAATATTCCAAAGATCTTGATGAATTTGATTAAGTATTATGCTGTTCCTATATTCTTTTCTAGCTCTTTTATACTTATAGAGGCCAGGTACTCCATGTATTTATAATTATTTATAGACTTTGATGTGGTTGGTTGTTTTTAGGTTTTAAAAATGTCTCTACATATCTCATTCTAATATTCTGAGATGCAAATATTAGAACATATGTAATTGAAAATGGAAAATCAGTGGAATTTGGAGGAGATATAAGAGGGTTGACTGGGCTTCCACTGGTGGCAGATCAAGTGCCAGGGAGGTATTACAGTGGCTGGGGGTTTCCTCTGAAAAGTATGGGGTATAAACTCCAATCTTGGTTCCTTGGCCTACAATACTGGAACTGGAAAGAAACAGCGATAACATCCACCTGTTAAGAGTGGAAGGGTTTCTGCCTGCCAAGGAGAGACAGTTGGAGCCACAGAGAGCCTCCTAAAGAGCCAATGCATAAAATTTCATTTGCAGTCACTTACCCTGAGTTTTGGCAAAGCTGTGGGCATCAAGAGATGCTTGAGGAGAGTCTGAGCATTGTGGCTTCATGGAGAGAACTGAGGGAGCAGCTGCCAGAATGCTTGTGCTGAGTCATACCCAATACTGCTTGAGCCATCTTGGTCAGGCAAAGCTGTCCCCCACCAAGAAGCATCAGTCTGAGAGGAAGCAATAGTCCCTTTGCCCAGAAAATACTCTGCCCCACACTCTGGGTGCTTAAGCCTGACTGCTGATTATAGACTGACTAGATTAACAGTTGAAGGAGATAGCCACAGACTGTGGATCATTAGCAGTCTTAAACAGGCTGCCTAAGGTCAGACCAGGACACTATCTGACATCACCAGAGGCAGAGGCAGAAAGAGAGGACATGGAACTTATAAAACAGCATTCAAGACCTTGTGGGTAGAGTGACTCTCCATCAGCCAGCTGGAGGAAAGAACTCACCAAAGAATAATCCAGCAACAACCAAAACTGAATAACAGCCAAAGAGCCCACATAAATAGCATAAAGAACATCCCAAGAGCATCAAGTTTAGGAGATCAAGGAGACTGCACCACTGAATTCCACAGTCTCCACCCTTAGAAGAAAAAAAGCAGGGAGTCAAATAGATCAATCTATGATGCACAAACAAACAAGAAGAGTCATCTAAAATGGGAAGACATAGAAACAACCCCCATCAAAAGGAAAGGGAAGGAAGAATCCTCAGAAAGAGTATTAAATGAAATAGAGGCAAGAAAATGATGAAATATTGAGTTTAAAATAATGGTAATAAGAATGGTCAATGAGCTCAGTAAGAACTATAGAGAAGCTAAAAGAAACTTACTACAAACTAAACCAGTATGAAAAATGACATATAAATTACCAATAAGAGCCAGAAGTAAATAAATAATACAATATCTGAAATAAAGAACACAGTAGAAGGAATTAAAACCAGGCTAGATGAAGCAGAGGATTGAATCAGTGACCTGGAGGACAAGGTAGAAAAAAAATTTCTGGACAGAACAACAAAATGAAAAAAGATTGAAAAAGAATGAAGACAATTTAAGGGAGCCGTATGACAACATGACATGTAATAATATCTGGATCATAGGAATACCAGAATGAGAAGAAGAGGAGAGAGGAATAGAAAAACTGTTTGAAAAAGTAATGAGAGAAATCTTTCCTAATTTGAGAGAAAGTTATGCAAGTTCAGGAAGCACAGAGGTTCCCAATCTAGATGAACCCAAAAAAGCTTACTCTAAGACACATTGTAATTAAAATGGCAAAATTTAAAGGCAAAGAAAGAATATTAAAGGCAGCAAGGGTGAAACAACTAGTAACATAAGGAGCTCTGCTAGGCTATCAGCTGATTATTCAACAGAAACATTACAGCCAGAAGGGAATGGTAAGAAATATTCCAAGTAATGAAAAGCAAAGGCCTGTAATCAAGACTAGGTTTCATAAGATACACCTGAGTTATCAAGAAAATCTTTTAGCAAATTGCTATATTAGCACAAAGTTATAAAAATTATTTTAAAAGATAGGCTTCAGTGGGAAATTTACTAAAGTAACCTCAACAAAGGCTACAGGCAAATCAAATGTTTTTATGTACATCTGTTGGGCAGAGCTATTGGTGGTTTTATTTGAAGAAGCAGGATCATTGGGAGTTAGTACAGAAAAGTTTCAGAGGTAAGTGAATATTTGCAGAGAACAGGGCATAGGATACTCCTCTAGGGTGTGACTCTCATCCAAAAGTGATAAGGGAAGATGAGATTTCTTCCAGGAGTGGACAAGTGAGAAGTTAATGTCAATGTATGATGAAAAAGAAAACTAATTTGTAAGGAAACTAATTTGTATTTATATATCTAAATGTTCATTGATGTGATGCTGGCATAGAATAGAATTTTAATATGAAAATAATTAAAAGTCATTAAGTCATCAGGTGAATTAATTGTTAAAAAGACATCTGAATAAGATATATATATATAAAGACATATAAATAAGATATATGTGTGTATTATATATATATATATATATATAATACACACATATGAATGTGAAAAAGAAAGCATGTGAATCAAATAGTCACTTTGATAGTCCTGGAATGAAAATACGACCTTTGCTTGGTGGTCTTAAGGTGAGGACATGCTTGGTACACATGGTTAAAACAAACCCATTGAAAACTGGTCCATTAGCTTGGAAATCTGAAGGGCCTCCTTCTTAGAGATAGCCATTCTGGGGTTTTGTCTTGGCTCCTCCCACTCACTCTATAGCATTGATGGGCAAAATATAGTCTGCAGTCCAGCTCCATAACCTGCAATTGGGGATATGTGAAGAAATGCACCATCCCAGACTTTTTGGGGAGGAAACTCTGGTGTGGAGCCCAGCAATATGCGTTTAATAAGATCTCAAAGTATTTCTGAAGCAGTCAAGTCTGAAAATTAATGTCTCAGAAAATAAGTCACCTCTATTTATACCAATGGACTTTATTCCAGAGATACTTCCTTGCCAATCACTAGTTTTTAAACTTTCCGTGAGTACCTAATATATTTAAATGGAAATTCTAATCTAAATCTTCACATCAGGTCTTTTAAAATCTAATGTGATTATGTATTTCATCTACAAATCCCATTAGAATGACAGTGAACATTTTGACCCTGTCAGTTGTTAACATTAGAACAACTAGGGGTAGGAAAATAATAAAATTGTCAGAGTTGCTGGACAATGCAAAGAACTATTTTTATCTGTTAGTAAGTGAATTGATGCACATCAACCATTTTGCAAAAAAGTTACATTGTACATTGGTTAGAGTTTATTAATTTAGGAGAGAGTTCAGCACATTGTCATACAGAAGCATTCCTAGCAGGGCTTGCCTTACACCTGCTAAACTATTGTGAAGAAAAAGAAATGCCTGTGCACCCCAGTCAGAAAAAGCTACTCAGTGCCAGCTCCGCTGTGACATAATATACAACTGGCAATATCCAGACAGGTCAGCAACCATCCCTTCCTCCAAAATGTCACTTAAAATAACTAACTTTTTTTTTCTGATTGGAAAAAAAAATCACCAGTAATCTGTCAGTCCTTATATTTGTGTCTGCCAAGCAGCTGTATTTACAGAAAGCAATGCTCTGGTGTTTCTTTCTTTCTGTTTTTAAATCTTGATTTCTAATTGAGCAGTTTGGTGGTCTAATGATTTTAGATTGTGAAACTCATAAAATGAATAAGCCAAAGTAGTTTGAACCTTTTCCCTCTTCTTTCTTCCATGTTCTCATTATTTATAATGAGTCTTCCCAGAAACCTTTCAGTGTGTTCCTTGCTAGGCGCATGGACACTGGTAAGGCTGGGAGATAATCAACTCCAGGCTGGGACTGTGCCGCAGCGCCAGCAAGCTGTTCATGACTCCAGCAGATGTTTCTGCTTTGGGGGGCCAAAAGAAATTTTATAGGGTTTTTCCTCCCTTTCAGGGAAAATTGCCAGAACAGTCAAAAATGGGAAATATATAGGCCTGCTCGCATTTCCAAGTTGGGAGGGATATTATGTCCAATAAAAGGAATCGCAAAGAGGAATTTCTGAAGACACCCTCTCACAAATCTATGTGAAATGTTCTCCATGAAAAAGGGAGACCAAGGAAAGCTCACTTGGCTCTGGATTTCTCTGTATCTTGTAAGCTGTGTTAATGTTAGAGGGGTTAGAAATAATACCCATTCATGGTAAAAATACACCTGGGAGTCAATAAAAACTTCCTTCCCTTGCCCCTCCCCAAAAAGAAAACACACAGATGCACTACTTTGAAATTTTGCAGTGCCTTTTTTTTTTGTTTGTTTTTCTGTATCTGTTAAGAAAAGTTAAATTGTGAGAAACAGGATATTTGCAGGACTGAGATTCTTTTTTTTTTTCTTTAAAAAGAATTTAACTGTGTACTGTATAGTGTAATTTTGTTCCTGGAAATAGCAAAATTAACACAATTTTTCCTTGGGTGGGAAGATCTGAGAATTTCAGCTATCAGAAGTTAACTTATTTGATTTTGATGTTATTTTGGATCTTGAGAAAATTTTATGTGCAAAATTGTGTGATAAGCAACAAAGAGAACTTGATCACATGAAACTTGTGTGAGGTGACAGCTTGGATCTGGGTGCTCAGTGCTGGGCCTTCAAACTTTCACTTTTGCCCTTTTGGAAAAAGGTCTGAAATACAAAGGAAAGAGCAGCCTACCCAACCACTTGTGAGACTTGTTTATGCAACTGGAGGTAAAGAGGATCAACTTGGAGAACAAGTCTGTTGTGATTCTCCATGGTTTTCCTGTGTAACAAAGCTGTCTGTTAAGTAGCAGGAATTAATGAGCTATTACAAAGCCATTGTAATAACTCTTAACTGATTATTCTTTTCTGATATTTTGTGTTCAAAGCCATGTATAATCAATTAACACAGGGATTATGATTAACTAGAAATGCTAGTATACTCCATCTGTTTAGTCACTCATGTTTACCTATAATTAGTCCCAGCTTATGTTTCATATGCTTGACAGAACAAAAGTGGTTTGAGATGATTCTGTTCAGGAGCTGTACTATGAAGGAAATGTATCACCTACCTATTAAAGTTCTGATAAGACAGTGTCAATTTTAAAACCCATTAGCTAGTTTATTGCTAAAAATGAGAGTGTTAATTGAGGCTCCAGTAAAACTCTAGGAGACCCCTTAATATCTAAGAGGAGGCAACCTCTGCCTGTTATATGCACTGTAACAATCTACACTTTGTCAAGGAGCCCAAGTTATTTACCTTATTTCAACTTCATTTAAGATTTGAAGATGAGTAATACTTTGGCTAAACTGAGAAGGAATAGACCACCAAACTGGGAAAAACATATAGTATGACTTAGAGTTGAAATAAAACTATAGTGCATTTGAGAACAAAATTCCATACAGATAAATGTCACATAATTTATAAGAGAATGGAAGATGAAACTAGTGAATTATACAGGGATAAGATTGAAAGTGGACTATCAAACCTGACAAATGGATTAGAAAAATACAAAAGCAGTCTCAAGGTGGCCAGTTGCAAGGTTGTTCCCAGGGCATGATGCTACAGAGTGAAAGTGACAGTGAGAATTAGAGGTAACCTCATGAAGATAAAGGCTATTTAGGAGTTTTAATTGATCAGATTTGCTCATTGACTATATGTGAGAACAGCATGGAAAGAAAGTCAAAGATTATTTCCTAGTTCTTGGCTTGAACAATTGATTGGATAAGAGTATCACTCACTAAAAGATTTTCAGGTATGAAAAAAATATATGCATTAACTCTTAGTGCTTGACAATAGGGAAGTTATCTTTAGGCATCCTCATTGTGCGTATTTGTTCCCAAACCAATCCATGCATTTTCTTCTGTTCTAGTAACATCCCATAAGTGCGATAAGTCAGTCTGAAGGAGGCTCATTGCGATCGCCATGCTCCTTGTAGTCTTCTGAAGGGCACAGCCATTACTTCTGCTTGCTCCACAATGCCCACTGCTGCTGCTGCTGGCTCTTACTAAAGAAACTGGAGAGGGTGCTTCTGGCTCTGAATTATTGCTGAACACGAAACCATCATGGGTTATAATGATGATATTCCACTTCTGATTACATGCTCCCTTCCTTAGAATTTCAGGTGAGTTCATAAAGATAGACTAAAAACAAAGGTCATCTCCCTCCATTGTTCTTACCATCTTCGTCTCTTCCCCTGGTCACTTGGACTTTCTTTCTTCCTGGATTAAAACATAAAAACAAGGCCCTGGCTGGTGGCTCAGTGGATTGGCATGGGCCTGCAAACACAAAGGTCAGTGTTCAATTCCCAGTCAGGGCACATAACCAGGCTGCAAGCCAGGTCTCCAGCCAGGTCTTTAGGCAGGTCTGTAGCTGGAGGCAGGTGAAAGGCAACCATATATTGATATTTCTCTCCCTTTCTTCCTCCCTCCCTGTCCTTCTCTCTAGAAATAATAAATTAAAAATCTTAAAAAAAAAAATCTTTAAAACCCCCCAGAAAAACATTATGCATATATGTTCATGTAAAAAAACAAATGTCTGCAATGGTCATCTACTTTCCAATTCTGCAAATAGCAAATACACAAATCTTTTGATCTAAATTGGGATGTCTTGCTCAAGTAATAACATTTTATGGGATTTTTAAATTCCTTGCAATCATAGATTATAAAAGAAGAAAGAATCCTTGAAATACTACACAGTATTTATCAATTGTGTATACAGGTCACAGGGAGTCCTGTTAAAACACAGATTTTAAAGCAGTGGTTCCAAGGACAGGGCTCTGAGCCTGCATTTCTAAACAAGCTCTGGAGTAATTTATAGGCTGCTGGCCTACAACCCATGTTCTAAGAAACAAAGTTCTGCCCTAGGCAATTACCTCAGAGTACAGTTGAAGAAAAGGAGTCACAGACACTTATTTAGTGTAATGTGTTTGGTATTGATTATATATTAAGCTAGTGACACCATCTCTCTTAGAAGAATTAATCTACCTGATTCTCAATCCACTGTGCATTGTACCATAATCAGCAGCATGTGCCTCATGTAGATCTTCAAACGTAGGTAATATTTAGCCCTTATTTTGGAACCTAGAGTAACCTTCTGTTACTCACCAAAGGAGGTGATGAACCAGAGGGGAATGGGACAGGGTAATGGTGGAAAAAAGGGGAAGGGACTAGTCAAAGAACATGTATAAATGATACATGGACATGGACAACAAGGTGGGGATTAACTGTAAAAGGGGGATTGTGGGCTGGGCGGAGGAGGGCAAAGGGGGAAAAATGGGACAAGTGTAATAGAATAACAATACAAAATTTAAAGAAATGAAGTTTATAAAATCCATATTGGATAATATTTTGAATTTTTGTTACTAATACTATGTGTACATGTGTGTGTATGGTGATTTATTAAACCTTTGGAAATGTACATATAATAATTTTCCATAGGTAAAATAAATGTTCATAGACTATAGCTTCATATTATCTGTTAGATAATTACAATATAAAATCCTGTGATTTTTCCCTTTAATGATATTTAAATTAGAATTTTTACTTTAACATGTATTTTAATATATATAATAGATGGATTATGTGGAAGAAAATTAATCAGGTCAAGCAGGAAACCTTCATTCACCCGTTGTACAAATGTGCTTCTAAAGGATAGACATTAACGAACCCTAAATTTGAGCAAGCAGGAAAACCAGGTGCTGAAAACTGCTCTAGTTCAGGAACAAAATTAGGACTTTCCAACAATTGATTGGGGGATTACCCTCCAACTGCAACATCTGGTCACCAATTCATACCTAGATTTCTTTCTCTCACATCCCTCTGTAGATCCCTCCCTTCAGAATGCCTCTGCTCAAGTTTAAACCAGTGCTGGCAGAGAAGCAGATGGCCTTCACTCCTGGCTGGGAAAGAGCCAGAGAGACTAATGCAAGGTTCTCCATTCTGATCCTGAGATGACTACAGACTTCATCAAAAGGGATCTTTCTCTTCAGGTGGAAGGGAGAATGTAGTAGTGTTGCTGGCTGGAAAATCTCACCAAAGGCCCCCCGTTCAGCTGCAGTTTGTATGGAGTGTCCTCCAGAGGATGTGCTGAAGCCTCAAGACTGTATTCCCTGAACTGTCTCCTGGGATTCAAATGCTGGTCAGAGAACAGGAATAAAAGAGCAGTTTCCAGGGCTTTACAGTTCTTCCAAATACTAGAAGGAAAATGTGTGGAGAAGTTTTAGCTCAGCAGGGTCCTTAGCTGAATGTCTTAGGGAAGTTTCCATTGCTTCTAGCTGTGGCTTTTAATTGTGCATCTCAATAAATGTTCTGCCATCTGAAAACTTTCAGGACTAAATTTATTCAGAGAAGAAAATCCCTCTTGTGTGAAACAACAAGATGCATATTTATTGAAAATTTTAAAATGTCTCCCCAAATACATATCTGATTAAAAAGAAGCCAACTGCAAGAGCCAGCAAGTCAGGCTTTGTACACATATTGTATATTCTATTCATAAATCTATCAAAGAGAGGGGATTAAACAGCCTGTTCACCTTTATCTGTAAAGTCTGAGGGGGCTATAAAAATGTAAATGTATTAACTTCATCTATGAAAATTTATATGTACATATAGCCCTAAGTTAAATCAAGCTCTGGGCTTAATATATAATACATAACACTCATTATTTACTTTATTTTTTAAAGAGATTATGGTAAAGAAATTTATTCAACATTTGATAAATATACTGCTTTAGTTGAGACATAAGGATAGCTAACAGGGAGGGAGTTGATAGTAGCTATGACAAAACAAAGACATAACATTAGTTCTTGGGAATGGATCCAAGGTAATTTTTTTTAAAGCCACATAGAAACTTGTAAATAATCTATAAGCCTCTAAAGAACAACAGAAACACATTTTAAAAATTGTCTGGTTAAAAACCAAATAAAATTAGTCTATGATATAGATTCAAGGACACATATATGACTGCAATTGGGAAAATTAGGTTTACTTTTATTAGTTAATATAGTCTATAAATTGGCAGAAATTTCTATATGGAATTACTTATATGTTTTAAAACAGTGAAGAAATTTAGAGATTTACTAGATTATATTGTTGTTTCACAATAGGGTATGAAATTGCACTGTGAATTCTATAGTGCTGTCTCAGATCTGTGAGTCCCTCACACGTATATTGCAGAATCTATACTATTCATTGACTGTTTGATTTTAATTATCTTTTTATGAGTTCTAAAATAATGTAATTACACATCCTAAATAGAAATTGAGAACTGATACCTTAAGGTCTCAAATAAACATTCAGACATATTTTGTTTGATAACAAAGTATGGTCATTGTTTTAAGAAAGTATGATTTGATTAGGTTTAGCATTGCTCTTTTTTAAGTTTATGGAAGATCCTACCATTGCTTTTTTTCTTACTCATTGATGCTTCACACATTCAAATTACTTGCCTAATCTCTGAAGGCATTTGAGTTTGTAATATAGCTTTATTTCCAGACTTCAAATGTTATAAACCTTTCCTGATATTCCACACTGTGAAACACATACTTTCTTAATTTTTCCTAGTACCAATTATCACAATTGTTTTTAATTAAATGATTTTTTTCATTAATTCAGGTAATTTACAAATCTTTACAATTTTCCTGTTGTGTTTTAGATAACATACCCTTCAATGAGAATAAGGATGAACAAGGTAGACCTAGCACCCATTCTCATGAATCTTAGTGTTTAAGTGAGCAAGAATTTTGATTGATAAAAATGGTCTGTCTTAAAGCCATTCCCAACCTACCTTAGAAAAAAATAAAAGGATTACTATTACCTTCCCATAAGAAAAAAAATGCAAAATATTTAACTGTATCCCCTCACAATTAATATGTTGAAGTTTTACCCCTTAGTACCTCAGATGCCACAGATTTAGAGACAGTCTTTAGAAAGGTAACTAAATGAAATCATTAGGGTGAATCTAATATGACTGGTAACCTTATAAGAAAACAACACTTGGAAATAAACAAAGAAGAGAGACCATGTAAAGACAACAGGGGAGAAAAAAGCCATGTACAAGACAAGGAGAGAGGCTCCTAGAGGACACCAACCCTGCTGACACCTTCAGTTTGGACTTGTAGTCTCCAGAAGTGGGAGGAAATAAATTTCTGTTCTTTAGACACCAGGTTTGTGGTGATTTGTTGGTACTTGCAAACTAATATAGTACTGTTTTTTAGATCATGAGGAGCTTATTTTTATTGGTGGAGTCCAAATTCTAGTAGCGTAGAGGAACCACATAGGCAATTACTTACGCAGTGGCTGTCAGCTCCTTAAGTAAGTCGACTGATGGCATAATTTGCAGAGGTTGCTTTTGGGTTATGACTTTTTGCATCAAGTAACATATTATAGATTAATATTTGTTTGTATTGAAAGACATTTCTAATACAAATTTCACTGAAAAATATGGTATAATTGAAGTTGTTGATTTTGTGAAAAAAATGATATATGCATAAAATGGTCAGAAATATATATCCCTGAAAAATGAATCAAAGATGCATAAAACATGATTGTGTCCAACAGAACTTATACTTGTGAAGTAAAAAGCTAAGAACATATTTAAAATTGAAAAGATTTTCCTAGCTTACATAATAGCTACATTCTCTGCAGCCCAGTTGCATGTTTCTCTCCATTTCATTTAGAAATATTTATGCTGCCTACATTTGTATGTCATTCCTTCCCTTACACTATCCATTTAAAGTATACTTGCCCCCCAATTCAACAAATATTCATTGAACAAAATACCTGATAGTTGAACATATTGTGGAAAAATGAAAGACTTAATACAAACAGCTATATAATCAAGTAAATCACAGAATGTGCAAATGACAGAGGGGGATTGAGCAAATTCACAGTGAGAAAAAGAAAATCAAATTTAGAAGGATACAGAAAGACTTTTGAAAGGTGAACACAATGTCAGCCACAGAAGTGGGGAGATTATGACATGAGAATGGAAGAAACAACACAGGCACAAGAACAAAGGCAAGAGTATTTTGGACATTGTTAGGTAAGATGCATAGACTATTTTGGTGGGAGGAAAAAATAAGAACAAAGAAGCCTTGGGAAAGAAGGTTGGATATGTTAAGAAGGAGATGTAGGGTTGATTATGATGAATTTTCCAGAAGTGTTCTTGTTATAGGCCGCAGAAGTAATGGAAAACCACTAAAGAAACTTAAGACATAAAGTTATTATTTAGAGCTATGCTTTAGAAAGATTAATTTGTCATACTTAATAAGGAATGAGTTTGTAATAAAACACTTGAGTAGTGTAGTATACATATGTATATACCCAATTTGAAATACAACAGAAAAGTTACACAAGTCTTTTTGTAAATTGAATTAATGTTCATATTTGTAATTATGCTAAGGTAATTGATATTTATTGCGATGTTATTTAGTTTCTTGGGTTAAAAAAGCTTTAAATAAATGTATTATCTCTCTTATAGTATGGATTTTTACATATAAAGTTAGAGCAGATTAAATATAAAAATAATACATCAATTCCACAAATGTTTAATACCTTAGGTTTTTGCAACATTCTGAGAGATGCAAAAATGATGACATTATTCCCTTTTCAGGTCAGCTTGATATGTTTTAGATTTTAGTTTAATCTTTATTGTATTTTTTCCATTATCATTTATTTCCCTTATATCCACCTCCTCCCCAGCAATCACCACACTGCTGTCCATGCCCATGAATCCTTTTTCCTTTTTGTTCAATCCCTTCACCCCCTAACCTTTCCCTAACCCTGGCTGTCATTCTGCTCTCCATTATTGAGCCCGTCCCTATTTTCCTTGTTAGTTTGGTGTGTTTTAGTTCTTAAACTTCTAGACAGAATATAATTTATTTATAAATTAAAAAAATGTTTTTATCCAAAGATTTAAGTTGATCAACATAAATTCAACAAAGTCTATGGACTATTGTCATCAGATAATATAAAAAATATAATTATATATTTTATATAAAACATAAAATCATTGTTTTACCTCTTTAAATATTTATAGTCATCCTTTTATATTCCTGGGGTTCCACATCTGTGGATTTGATAAGCCATGTGTCAAAAATACTTTAAAAATTCCAGAAAGTTGATCCCTAAATAACATACTATAACAAGCATTACATTATAGTAACATTAGTTATTAAAAGTAATCTAGAGATGATTTAAATATACAGGAAGATGTACTTAGATTATAAGGGACTTGAGCATCTGAAATTTTGGTATTGCAGGGGGTATGGTCCTGAAACCAATCCCTCAGATACCAAGAAACAACTGTGCTTAAACTTTACATGAGGGATTGTGGGCCAATTCAAAAATAAGAAGGTAAAGCAATAGTTTTCCCCTTCTTTTTCAGTAGAAGGCAATGAACTTGACAGTGCTCAGAAGGAGGGCAAGGCAAACTTTTTCTTTCTGTTTAGGAGGTGATTATACATTGAGATTCTTTTAAACTTGTCCTAAGTATACTGATTCTGTATTTGCTTCATAACACAATGATCATGTGGTTGATCTAAGGCCAATAGCAGTGATACAGAGAACAATGGTGTTTAGAAAAATATGTTTATTTACTGACCCAAAGCTAATTCATACCTTAATTCAATATAAAGCCTTAATGTTTGAGGACAAGCAGAATTGGCAATTACAAATATAGATTTAAAATTAGATTTTAAACAAATTCTATACCATTTCTCAGATTTCCTATATAGAATACAAAATAGTATTAACCCTAACTAGTGTTGTAAGTCTTGAGATTTTTCAGTGATCATTTTATTTTAAAAAGATCAAGTTAGACATTGAGTCAGAATAATGATATATGTATATCAACAACAGATCCCATCTGATTTTTTCTTTCTGTTGGTAACAATGAAAAATATTTAGTAGGAAAGCATGGCATTTGTTTTCTTCTCTGTACATTTAGGCCTAATTTTTAAACATTTATCATATATAATATGTTATTATTATATATGAATAATTTCATTATAGGAATATAGGAAATTGAGAAAATTATAAAAGCCCACAAAATATTCTTACCATCTAAAAGCTTAGACACCATTCACATTTCATTTATTTTATGATGTTTTGTGTGCATAAATATTTTCAAAAAAGTTAATATATTGTATATAGTTTTATAATTTTGCCTTTTTCTATAGCATATTCTGTATAATTTAAAATTTATTATTAGTATTATATATTTTGATTAGCTATTATTGATTCTATTTATTGAGCATACAGAATGCAATCATCAGAAAAGTTTTATTTAAAAGTTCCAAAAATTTTAGATTTCTCTATCATAAATTTTTATATTGCAAGTATTAAAGCTACCTCTATAAATATATAACTTAAGACTCTTCAATTTTCTAGTGTAAATTATTAAAAGCATAATTTCTGATTCAAATGTTATAAACATATTAAAAACTCAATAGTTTTGTCAAAGGAAATTCTGAAAAGTTGCATCAATTCACTTCATTGGAGCAGAGAGTGAAAATTATCCCTAACTAGTCACCTTTGGACATTAATAATTATAGCAGAAAAAGAAAGTTTTTATGTTACCATGCATTATTTTATTTATTTATTTTTTAAATTTAATTTTATTGCTGTTATATTGCATCCATCCCATGCATTATTGAATGAAGCTAAAAACATTTCATACATTCATGGGTTCTTTGTATTTATTTTTTTCTAAATTTCCTTCTGAAGCATTTGGTACATTTTTCTGTAGGAACATATGTTTTCATATTAAAGATTTGTATGCTGTCATAAAAGATTAATAGTGCTATTTGTTTGCCACATGTATTAAATTCTTTTCTAGTTTATTGAAATGAGCTTATCTTTGACATGGTAGAGTTTTGTGTGTATGTAAGTGGTCAAATATAACTTTATTTTTAATATTTTAGATTAGTATCTATGCTAATATGCTTAAAATATTTCTGAGAAATATTAACCTAGATGTCATACCTTTAGTTTAACACATATTGGTGCTATGACTTCTAAGTGTCTAGCAGTAATAAAATCAAACTAGAGGTTCTGGGAGAATTAAATATACTGCCTTTGTCCTTAATCCTTAGGCATTTTATTGTTCTTGTTGCTACTTACCAGATCACATTAGGCATTATAAATTGTGTTTCTCTCCCCCAAAATGTAAATCCAGCCCAAAGAAAGAATGGATTTTAAGAATCCAGAACTGCCCTAGGCCTCTGTTTCACAGATTTTGCTTTGACATACTCAGATAGATGATCTTGACCAATACTGGCAGTACAGATGTAGATTCAAATTCCCTGCCTTATGAGGATTTAAATCAGTCATACTGCTGTTAGTCTAACATTCTGTATGCATGGATTAAGCCCAGAATTTATGGATTTATTCAGATCTACTGCCTTAATGTAATTCCTACCATGTTTTTATAATCTGCGTATCTTGATTACATTGTGATTAGTGTTTTAGTTCCTCCATGAGCTGGGGAGTATTGAATTGAATGATGAGCTACTTGGCTAGGCTCCTTGGTTAGCTTATGACAGTATTGTTTTGGGAGGTTTGGCTAATGTGGTACCAGTATCCTTGGACCCTGACCACTGATTGGAACTTCTATATTGTTGGAAACAACCTGTGTCTAATTCAAGGACAAGTTTAGGTTTTTTAGGTTAGCCACTTGGACCAGAGTTCTAGTTACTACTTTTCTTATAAATGAAGCAAGAGAACAACCCTTGGCAAGAATATTCAAGGACAGCACATCAAATAAGTTTTGGGAGGACAGGGGTATATGGCCAAAGGTCACTAATGGTATTTCAAGGAGAGATTTCCCAGAAAAGTGACATGTGAGCAGAGACCTGAGTGAAGTCTGGAATTAGGTATGTGAATATCATGAGGAAAATCACCCCAGCCAAAAAGACCAGCAAGAGCAGAGCTCTCGAGGTAGAATTATACTTGGGTGTTAGAATTATACTTGAGAATAAGAAGGCCAATATGATTGGTCTTGAGCGAGTGATAAATAGAGTAGTAGGAGATGATACAGTGAGATAGGAGAGATAGCACAGCCAAATTATACAGAGCCCTGGTAAGGACATTTCTTCTCACTCTGAGTGAGGAGGAAAGATAACAGAAGCTTTTTAAAAGAGTAGTATGGTCTAATTTATATTTTAAACAGATTACATTAATTACTATGACAATAGATTCTAGAGAAATAAAGGTAAAAGAAAGAAAAACATGGAGGCCATAGCCATAATCCAGATAAGGGATTATGTGGGCTGGGAAGATTTTCTGTTTTAGTCCATTTGAGTGAGACACTAAAATAAAAATATCCTGACTGGGTAGTTTATAAAAAACTGGCATTTGTCACAGTTCTGGAGGCAGGAAATCCAACATCAGCTTGCCAGCAAGTTTGGGTGAGGGCTTTCTTCCGGGTTGCAGATGTTTTGTAACCTTAGGTGGCAGAATGGTCTAGGGAGTTCTGTGGAATTTATTTTATAAGATCATTAACCTCATTCATAAAGGCTCCACCCCAATGACATAATCACCTCCCAAGGCCCCACCTACTAACAAACCATGACCTTTAGAGTTTAAAATCTTAACATACACATTTAGGGGGAGACTAATAGCTGGTAATGGTGGTTTCAGATGAAGTAATTGGATTATGAGTATAGTTTGTTGGTAGAAGAAAATGCTGATAGATTAGACACCATGGACATTAGGATATTAGGAGTAAATTTCTGGAAAAAATGGAGTTCAGTAACAGACAAGGAAGGTTGGCATGAACAATTCTGAGAGGGAAAATCAAAAATTTGTTTTGGGACATGTTAATTTTGAATAATTTATTTGATATTTAAATAGAGATACTAAATAAGACCTTAGATATATGAAGCTAGAGTTTATAGGAATAAGTCTGAACCAGAGAAGTAAATTTGGGAATTGTCATAATATTAATCATACTTAAAACCAGGAGAATGGATGAATCACCTATAGAGTGAGTATAAAGAAGAGGATAATACCTGAGTAAACCCTCGAACAAAGGGGCTATACTCTTTGAGAAAAGTATGACCTGTTTAAAAGAAGGATCAAGAAGCTATGGGAAGGAAGCATTTCAAAAATGAATGGTTAACTGTATTAAAATCATGGAATGATTCCATATATGCAGCTGAGAATTGGCCACAGCATTTAGCAAAGTGGAAGCCACTTCTGATTTGACAGAAGTTCGTTTTAGTTTAAAGTGAAAAGTTAAGATTTTTGTATTGGAGGGATAAACTATTCTTCTTTATATATTCACTTGAAGTTTTATATTTTAACTTATCTTTACCTATGCTATTGATAGAAACAAAGCAACAAACTCTTTAAAAATTAACATAAAGAAATGCAATGCAGCTGTTATTCCACTAACAAAAGATACAGAAGTGGGGAACACTCTGAGAGAGATAGCTAAACAATCATGACAGTTATAGTAGGTTAGGATTAGAACACCCTAGTCAAAAAAGAAAAAGACAAAGAACTATAACATTTGATGATAGTCAATAGAAAGAATAAAATGTATGAAGTTTCCTAAATTCCTGGATTATATAATTTAGCAGATACCCACTGATATTTGGAAAATACAATATATTTAGTTATAATAAAAATACCCACACAAACAAAAAGTGTGATAATTTAAAAGCATTTAAAAGGTGTAATCATGCATTGATTCAACCATCATCCCACTTTCCCTCACTCACATAGTACCCTCAATACTCTTTTATCCAATTTAGGTCAATGGCCTGTCATGATCAGTACTTTGCATCAGTTTCTTAACTCTCTGGCCTGTGCCCTTTATTATGACCACCTGGAAATATCAATGCTAGTTGCAGAAAACTCTCTCTATATATTGCCCCATTATCTGATCAGCAGAACAAATATTGTTGGAGGAAAACATAACCATACTGATTTGTTTTCTTTATATGTATGAACCATTACACACAAAACAAGTCCTTGATGCAAATGAAGATCCTGATAAGTATTCCTATTACATTTACTCCCCTATACAGGAAAACTTTTCTTTTGTTCCTAAATGCTAATAATTCTCTCCCTATTTTCTACTAATGGAAATGCTTCTGATTTTATTATTAAATGTCATTAAAAATAACAAACAAAAATATACTACATTTTTGACAGATCTACTAACTTGATTCTATCTATATCTGTAGACTCTATTTTACATCTTGCCACACAATGCCAATATTTGAACTCCTACCTAAACTAGTCTGTCTACTTGTATACTCTTGTATTCTAAAATATACCACTTTTTCAATTACTGCCACTGTATTCTACATAACATTACCTTTCTTTTAGTGATCCTTGCCAGCTATATATATAGTTATTTTGTTTATTTTAAACTGAATTCTTTTGAATATTTATTGTTATCTATCAGCTACCCAATTGAAAACATAATTCCATTAATGAGATAATTGTGTAAAATTTCTGCCTCAAATAACATTTCTCCCACTTTCTCCTGAATTCATTTCCATCAAATTCTATGTATTAGATAAGAATATAAAGAAATTTTTTGGAGGAATAGTGAAGCTTTCTATCTTGTTTATGTTACATGTACATATACAATTGTTCAAACTCATTGAACTGCATGCTTAAGACCTGTGCTTTTTACTACATGTAAATTATACCTCAAAAAAGAAAAAAATGGCCCTGGCTGGTAGCACAGTGGATAAGGCACCAGCCTGTGAACCCAAAGGTTGCTGGTTCGATTCCCAGCCAGGGCACACGTAACAGGGTTGCAAGCCAGGTCTTCAGTCAGGTCTGTAGCTGGAGGCAGGTGAAAGGCAACCATACATTGATGTCTCTCTCCCTCTTTGCCTCCCTCCCGTCCCCTCTTGCTGGAGAATAATGAAGAAAATCTTCAAAAAAAAAAAAAGAAAAGAAAAAACAAACAAGTCCTGTTCCCCACTCCTATTTTTGTCAAAAGACTTCAGATGAACAAATCAAACAAAAAAAGTGCATATGGACAACTAAGTTTTAAATAGGAGAAACTTTGGAAGAGAGTGGGCAAGAGGGGCAACTCAAATAAAAAGAACCAAGTGGCATAATAGCTACAACTAAGAGTAGAAATCTATAATTTGTAGTGATTCTGAATCCAAGTTGTATAATTTTGTCCTTTGGGGATTAGCTATCCAAATAGAATAATAGAGAGAATGAAATGACCAATTTATCCAGTTTAAAGAATTTGTGGGCAGTTAGGCAAAGGATTTAGCCAGTGGAATAACTGAAACAATGCAACAATGATCAAATAAAGGGTGCTATTTACATGCCCCTAGAAAGCAATTGGAATTGGAGAAAGAGAGAATATCAGAGGCATTTTGGTAAGATAGAAGCATATTAGAATGTCATACTGTTGTGGGTTGTTTGACAGTAGTCATCCATACAAAAATGAAAAGAGCGCTAGCAATGGAATGCAATGTCATGCAATGTCCTGCCTTTCAGTACTTCAGTTATCTTGAAAAAGTCACATTCTACTCCAATGCAGTTTCATCTATCATAGAAAAGAATACCCACTGGTCCCATTTTAGTGGCTACGATTGAGATAACTTACACAAAAGCATCTGGTAATCTATTGAACTTTATGAAAGTATAAGAAATTATCAACAGGCATTTTTTACCACCAAAAGCCTAGCATTACTTTAATAATTATTTATGAAGTGAATCAAATGATTTATTGTAATGATTTATTTTATTATTTTTATTTTATTTTTTAAGACTTTTAAACATTTTTATTTATTTATTTTTAGAGAGAGAAGAAGGGAGGAATAAAGACAGGGAGAGAAACATCAATATGTGGTTGCTTCTTGCACACCCCAAAGTGGAAACTGGGCCTGAAACACAGGCATATGACCTGACTGGGAATTGAACCAGTGTCGCTTTGGTTTGCAGTCTGGCACTCAATCCACTGAACTACACCAGCCAGGGCCTATAACCATTTCTTAAAAATTAGTTCTTAGGTGAACTTAAATGTCTATCAAAATGTGCATGACACAAGCTTTGTCAGAGGTTCATTCATTTTATTGAACAAATCAAAGAAAAAATTTAGTTGCTAGTGGGTATACCTTCTCCTTTAAGAGATTTGCATAAAACTAGCAAATTCAATGCTTATAATTTTAATCAGCAATTCTGTGAAAAAGTTTTCTACCAAAAGCTTCACAGCAGATGGCTCATATAATCAAAATTGTGTCCATTATTGAAACATTAACAGAACACAATACATTAAGTTGATGTTTTCTTTGATTAACAAACACATTCTCACAAACTCACAGCATTAAAATTGCTTATTTTATTGTTACATATGGCAATAGTTTTTTCTGTGTCTGTGGGAGTAAAAATATTCAATTAGAGGTCTTGTTTGAAAAACTAGCATTTCAAACTAAATGCATTGTTTTAGGTTTAAAAAAATTATTTGTTCTATCATTTGCATTATGTTACATAAAATATAAACCCAGCTAAAAGGTATTATGAAAACATAATATTATGAAAGCTATAGCTTGTATATTGCATTTTCCCTCCATGAAAAAGGTACATTAATTATGCCTAACATTTGTCTTACAACCATATTTGAAAGGATTTGCTTTATAAAAAGTCTTAATAATCCACTAACTTTATTCCTTCTTTTTATTTTATCTATAGTGAATATTCTTTCTTTACACATTAATATGATTCTTTGGGGAATGTTATAGACCTTGTGAACATATCAATTTCCTAGGGCTGCTATGATACACTACAATGAACAGGGTACCTTAAAAATAGCAGAAATTCATCAACCATGGCTCTAGGGACTAAAAGTTCAAAATGAATGTGTGGACATGGTCATGCTTCTCTGATGGTTTTAAGGAATAATCCTTCCTTACCTCTGCCTAGCTGCAGGTGAAGCTGTTAGTCCTTGGTGTTCCTTGAATTGCAGCTATATCTCTCCCAAGCCCATCAGTGTCATCACATGGTGTTAGTCTCCTATGTCATTTTGTGTTTCCTACTCTTCTGAGAAGGACACCAATCATACCAGATGTAGGACTACCCTAATCAAGTAATACCTCATCTTAACTGTTTTACCCTTTCAAAAGTAGGACCCATTCACAGGTACAAGGAGCTATTTTGGGGATCACCATTCAACCTGTAACAATATATGTATTGTTAAACATACAAAGAGCAAGTTATAGTGCTTATAATTGCGTAGCAATCAAAATCAGAACATAGAAAACTTCTAGTGTGATTCAAATCTTAGGTAGACATTGAAACTTCTCTCACAATGTCTGTGGGGTAAAGGTCAAAATGAGCTGTGTTTGGCTTGAGGCTTGGAGGTCAGTGGTACCTCAATCATCAGGTCTCGATGATGTAGAGAATTTTAAAAATACTTTTTGGGAAATAATTAAAAATTCACAAGTTTTGAAAATGACACAGAGTTCAGGTGTACCTTTTACTTAGTTTCCCCAATGGTTACATTGTGCCATACTGTACTATCAAAAACTAGGAAGTTGACATTAGTACAATATGTGTGAAGTTCTAAGCCTTTTTATTTCATGTATAGAATCCTATAACCACCAGTGCAATCAATATCTAACTACATAATACCACAAGGATGTCCCTCATGCTATTTCTTCTTTAAAAAAATTTTTTTTAAAGATTTTATTTATTATTTGTAGAGAGAGAAGTAGGGTGAGAGGCAGAGAGGGAGAGAAACATCAATGTATGGTCGCCTTTCATCAGCCTCCAGGCACGGACATGGCTGGAGACCTGGCTTGCAACCTGGTTATGTGCCCTGGCTGAGAATCGAACCAGCGATCTTCAGGTTCATAGACTGGCACCTATCCACTGTGCCACCAGCTAGGGCTATCGTGCTACTCCTTTATTGTCACAGGCCATCTTCTCCACACTAATTAGGGATTTATTTATTTATAAGATTATATATGCTTAAGTATTTAAAGCAAATTAGGTTTCCCTGAAGCTCACAAATGAAAAACAAAATGAAACATAACAGTTCTAACAGGTAGATTAGAGAGCATTATGGTGAAAGCACTTTGGCTTCTGTTATAGGAAGACCAGGAATCAAGTCTTACAAGGCCAATTCCTAGTTGGGTAATTATGGATGTTTATTTAAATACTTTGAGGCATGGCTTATTCATTTTTAATCTAATTGAATGGGTTATTATGCAAATGTGAGGATAAATGTAAAATTGTTATCAAAAATCTTAATTCCTCACCTTACCACTTGCTAGTAGTTGGTCACACCAAGGTGCGTGTGACCACCACCCACCTGAACTCATCCTATCAAAATTTGGAACATGAGGCCTTGGCCGTATGACTGATTTGGCTGAGCATGGGCCTGCAAACCCGAGGGTCACCAGATCAGTTCCCAGCCAGGGAACATACCCAGGTTGCAGGCCAGGTCTCCAGCCAGGTCCCCAGCTGGAGGCATGCAAAAGGCAACCATACATTGATGTTTCTCTCCCTTTCTTCATCCCTCCCTTCCTTCTCTCTAAAAATAATGAATGAAATATTTAAAGAAAAAAAACATCTTGAAACATGAGTAGGTCCTTTTTTTGTTGCATGCTTTCAACACGGTTCCTTTTTCACCTTTGCTACCACTTCTCAAAGTGCCTGAACCATCCTATGGAGAAAAACAAAGCTCATGATATTAAACTGCACCCATCCCCAGTTAGATCTGTCACTCACTCAGAGTGTGGCCTGTTGTCACTCTGTATGAATATGTCTTTTTGTAGATACATAGCACATGGCATGTCCTACACTAGTCTTCTCTCAAAAGCTGGGTCAAGGTACAGGGGTACACAAGATCTCTTACAGCTGTTCCAGTGAATTTTCACTTACTCTGGCCCGTGTGGGTTAGAGTTTGCCTGTGACCAGAAGGCTGTGGGTTCAGTTCCCAGTACAGGCATGTATTGGAGGCAACTCATTGATGCTACTCTTTCACGTTGAGGTTTCTTTTTTACCCTTCCTCTTTTCCTAAAAGAGTGTCCTTGGAGAAAGATAAAAAAAGGAAAAAAAACAACAACTACTTCATTTCCTCAAAGGTTGATATCTCTCTCTCTTGCTTTCCTATACTTGAAGTAGACAGACTATCTCAGAACCGACTTATTATGATTCTTCTTACAACTTACTGTATGACATTAGATGTTAAACACAAATAGGCACATTTCCTCCAACTGTAATGTAAACAAAGTTGGATCTTGGCTATTGTAAATAATGCTGTAATGAACATAGGGGTGCATTTATTCTTTCTGATTGGTGTTTAGGGATTCTGAGGATATGTTCCCAGAAGTGGGATCACTGGGTCAAATGACAGCTTCATTTTTAATGTTTTGAGGCCATTACATACTGTTTTCCACTAATCTGCATTCCAAACCAACAGTGCACTAGGGTTCCCTTTTCTTCATATTCTTGCCAGAACTTGTTTGCTGATTTATTGATGGTTGTCATTCTGGCAGATATGAGGTGATAGATACCTCATTGTAGTTTTAATTTGTTTCTCACTGATAATTAGTGACATTGAGATTTCAAAAAATATGAATATGGGCCATTTGTATGTCCTCTTTTGAAAAATGATTATTCAGATCTTTTGTCCATTTTTTAATTGGGTTGCTTGTCTTCTGGTGTTGAATTGTGTAAATTCCTTAGGACAGGCAACAGTGTGATAGCCAAGGGTAGGGGCTGGGAGGAGGCAAATGGGGAGAACAGGGCACCTGTAATAGTGCAGCAATAGGGCACCTGTAATAGTGCAGCAATAAAAACACAGTAGGAGGTTGGGTTTCATGCTTGCTAGGGTCCCTCCTTCTCAGATGTTCTGAGTATCTAAATCTCAGCATGACATATTATGCAAATGAAACAATTAAAAAAATAAATGTATGTGGGAAATAGCCCAAGTATTTTTGTGGTTGTTGCTTCTTATACTTTGAAAAATGTTAAAATTTTACTTGATGTGTTCACTTTTTAAAAATGGTATATATGTATGCATGTAGGTACACATGTATGTTTGTATGTATACATGTATGTGCTTGTTAATTTTAAGACACCTGTTGTACTCAGTTTTAGTTGCAGCAGGCCAGAGTTGAACTGGAAAATTATCTATAATGTAAAAAAAAACTGTTAATGTGATATTTATACCATAGAGAAATGCAGATGAATCTATTTTCATTTGAAGAAAAAACCCTCTAAATATGTGAAATGCACTCATTACTGTCACAAGCTCCTTATGTCGTGTTAGAATATTTTTTCTAGCTAATATTCAAAACCAAGCATTCATAGTTTCTTCCCTTTTGAGTTTTTGTGAGCATAGAAGTAAATAAAATAAAAGCTTCGTTAGCTCCTGTCCCTCTATCTGCTGTGGGGCTGATCATTTGGGATAATTTCCCTAGCCACTGTTAGCTGATTACAGACCTCTCTGCTTTTTGTTTGTTTCAATTAGAACATGAAAATTCCAAGCGATGGATTCTGGGAAAAATAATTTCATTTGACTAAAGTGATTCTTAAGTGTGAATTTTTTGGGTGTCTGAGGATTGCAGGGTTCATTTGCTTTATTCTCTTAGCAATTCACTATTTTTTAAATTCAAACTTTTGTTATAAGTCTACAACTTAGTAGTAAAATACTAATTATATTGTTATCCTTTTTTCTCACCCTCCAATCCCTCTCCAACATGCTTTTCTTTTATATGACAATCACAGGTAGGTAAAATATACCAGTTTTCAGGTATCTCGCTAAAAAAATGGAAATTGATTTTTTAAATTACACAATAAAATAAGTAAATACAAATAGTACAAATAAGCATATACATATACATACATTCTTGAAATCCTCTAATGAAGCTGCATTAGAGTTTTTCCAGCAGGGGTTATACACGGGTGCAACATGCCCCTAAATGCAGAGACCCATATCGCTCTCCGGGAGGCCGTGCTGCAAGGCCTTTCGTTAGGCGGGGGAGAGTGAAGAAAGCATGCAGAAAGACCTAACATTCACTGAACACAACAGCACTAAATCCTCCAAATCCCCAGCGCTGATAGTCTAGCTGGGAGAAAGAGGATTAAATGTTACCAGACTGGTTTTGGATATTTAATCTTTGATAATTTTATGTGTTAATCAGTAATTGGAATGTCGTTATCACTGTAAAATCTCAGCCTAAGTTTCTAATTTAACATGCCATTAAAATCTTAGTCACAGCATAGCATAATTAGGACTCAGGAAATGTGTAGTGATTGACTCACTTTCTTTTTCAGTTCGAAGTAAATCGAGTAGTCTCCATCAATAAAGCTAGATAAATATTTGCTAAATAACTACTGAAGCCTTCTAAGATGGATTTATGGAAATAAAAACCTCAAATAATTTGAAGTCAATATTTTAATAAAAACAATGTGAATATTTTAACAGACATGCAAGTATCTACTTTTTAACTTTTTATATCTATGCTCGTTTATTTTAACTGTGGATAAATTTTTAATCTTTTTATGTGTTAATCAGAAACATTGAAAAAAATCATCATTCCCAACTGTGTAAGCATTATGCAGTATTTTAAAAGTAATTTGGGGCTAGAGAGTCTTTAATGTATACACTTGGTTTATATATTTTTCTATAAAAATTTTAGAATATAATTCATTGAATATTTAAATATTCTTTAAGGGGAATGCAGCATATTAAAGCAAATTAACGATTAGTTCTTCCCAGTGAGATATTAGCTTGCTGTCATATATAAAACTATTTTATAATCATAACATTTATTATTTTTAAAGTGTTTCATATACATTATCTTAATAGTTCCTCACAGTAATTTTAAGGATAATATTAATGCCTGTATTGTATATTTGTGGATAAGAAGAGGAAAGCTAAAAAGTGACTATTGGATTTAACATAGCAATGTATAATTTGTAGATAAATTTGACAAGAACAGTTTTGGTGGAGTGTTGAGAACTGAAGCCTAATTTGATTATGTTTAATAGTGAATGGGAGAAAAGAAATCAGTCTGTGAGAACAGGCTACTGTTTGAACATGGCCTGATTTCAAAGAAAAGATAAGCTATCTGAGTGGGAAGTGGGTTTAAGCAAATTTCTTTTCTTTTGAAAAATGGAAGAATTTAATAGCATGCTTTTATTCTGATGGAAAAATTCAGTAATGACCCAAAACACTTAATGGTCCTGTTATAATAAAGGCTCATCATGCATCAAGAGATGGAGTCTATTTCTTCAACTCTTACGTTTAGATTGACTTTGCAACATATTTTAATCAACAGAATTCTGCAGAAGTATCATTGCATGCCTTCTAAGACTAGGCTTTAAAAAAAACTTAGAGCATCTGCTTCCACCCTCTTGATGTTCTCTCATTACTTAAAAAAGTCTAACCTAATCTAGTGGTAGAGAACAGACATGGAGAACTGGGTTGATCCAGCCAACAGCCAGCAGCGACTATCAAACCTGTGTGTACCTGGGATAATCCAACCCTATTCCAATCTCCAGATGACTGCAGCTGGATGAGTAACTCCAACCAGGAGCAGCAGAGCAATTCCCAGCTAAGCCCAAATTGCCAACTCATGAGACATGAGATGTAAGGAATTACTGATTGTAAGTCAATACTTTTTGAGGTAATTTATTAACAGAAATTGATAGCTGGTTGAGACCCCAAACACCTTTTTGAAAATCTTACTTTGTTTCCTCTGTATCTTATCGTATTTACATTAGATAAGCTAAAGAATATTCTACATGCTAAATATAATTTCCCTTCTCCTATGTCTATGTCTTAACTAAACAAGTACATTCATTCTTGAAGGCATTTTTTTCCCTGAACTAATGTATGCATGCGCTTTTATTGCCTTTGGCTGCTCACTTTATTTGTGTCTTTCTTGTGACAATTATTATATAGCATACTGCATTACAGACATTTGTATATTGCTTGAATTTCCTGAATGGGTATGGGATTGCAAGAAACTTGTCTGTTATGAAACAACTTGAATTATTTTCTCTCAGTCTTCATCCATTTCTTCTTCCTTCCTCTCCCTCCCTCTCTCCCACTGACTCTGCCTCTCTCCCTTCTTTATGTTTCCTGAATTACTACAGGATTTTTTGCAGTATCTGAAAAACTGCATTGTTTTTAAAAGAACCAAATAATTTTTATTTGAAATAATAATGACTTTCTTAAAAATAAGAGTGTAGAAAAATAATCTCTACAATGTGATCTTTGGAGTTAGGAGCTCCTAGACATAAAGTAATAAAGTGAAATCCTAAATTCCTCAGTAAGTTTCTATACTGCTTAATGTGCATGTTAGTGTAGCATCTAAGTTATTTAACAATTAATTATATAACACATTTCTTTTCTTCATGCTAATGGTATCCATATATTATACCACTTAACTGTATAAATGTAAGCCACTTAGCTGTGTAACACTGAACAGATGCTGAATCTTTTTCTACTTCATTTTCTTCATTTTAAAACTCATAAATCTGGTGCCTATCTTACAGATTTTTGTTGGAATTAAATGATATCATATTTCCATATAGTCATAGAATAGGATCTAGAATATCATAAGCATGAATAACTATTAACAAGTATTATCATATGATGTATCTGTTTTATCTCAATATTACTTTAAAATATTAAGTATGGCAAATAACTTTTGAGAAGGACTGGCTCCCTATTCACCAATTTAGTTAAGCATTTCATCTAATGACATCTTTTACTTTTTATCTAGGTTATCTGTAATCAACTACCTCCTAAATGTGTGACAGTAATTAGATTTATTTATTCTCTTCAGTAAAATCACTACTTCCATGGAAATCAAATGCATTGAATTAATTTCAGCTCTAAAAGTGTATATGGATATTGGGAGGATATTATAAAATGAAAAATAAGGTTATTAGTAATAGTTTCAAAGTTTACTATCATCAAAAATAATGTTTCCCCCATATTTTCCAAGAAGGAAATGAAGTTACCATCTACTGCCTTAAAAAGTCCAGATGAAAATCTTTAGAGAAAGTGCATGAATAAACAGTTAATCACAGGAACTCATGACTTCATGTTGTTCGTGTACTAAGGTTGTACCGCACATGTTATTATAAGGCATCTTGTGGCTGATGTACAAGACTGCAATTCACACTAACAGATGTTTGGCAAGGAAATTATTTGTTTAATTTGTTTATGAGTCAGAGGATTTTTGTCTGAATGTAATTATAGGAAAAAACCACAATTTATGAATGAATTGTACTCCAGAAGTGCATTTGTAAGTCAGTTGTTCAGGACCAAGAACATATTTTATTATATACACTAGGTTAAATGTTAGTGTTTTCCAAGCAGGACCCAAAATAGCTGCTTTAACCAGTTATTTGGTTGATAGTATCTGTCTCTGGAGAAAGAATTTGAGGAGAAATGGCTTCTTTCTTTTCTGGCTAGTTTTTTGTTTTGATTCCCCTGGAGATAACTTTTTCCTCTTTTAAGCACTGATTTTTCTTATGCGTTCTCATGAGGATCATAAGCCCTACTCACCACCCTGAAAGACTGCAACTCTGGTTTGCCCCATTCTTGGAAAAATTTACAGTATTCCAAAATTGTCTACCTACCCTTTCCCCAAAACAACATTTTGCATCTAGTGATGTTGCTGAGCTTAGGTTATAAGGAAGAAAGTTACATAGCGTGATTCTTTTACCCTAATGGGATTAAAACTATTCCAGGTGTATGTCTATTTAAAAAATATATGTGTTCATCCAAATTACTGTGTTTGGAGGATTTTATATCTAACAAAATGAAGGGGCAAAACCCCAGACATTTTAAAGCAATGACACATTGCAGTTGGGCCAACATATAATCTGTTTTCTGCCAAAATGTCTGTCCTAAGAGTCATCTTTAAATTTGTATCTTATAGTTATCTCCCTTTGCACTTCATGAACTAACATATTCGCTAAAAGTTGTATGTAGTAATTCCCATTTTACAAACATTGATAAAAATTGAACAAATAAAAAGGTAACAGGAAAGGTTTTCTATGGCATTACAGTTTTCCTAAATGCCAATTTTCCCCCACAAATTGATACATACCTAATTATTAATTGTTTTGTTTATTTTTCATAATATAGTGTATTCCTTCTATGAGCAGAAGGAGTGTTTATTAATTGGGATTCTATTGTATGTCTAGAGCTTAACCCACTGCCTGATATTTAATAAATCCCCAATAAACACTTAATGAAGTAATACATTTGAATTCGGTTTATATTTGGAACATGTCACAGTGCACACATAAAAGTACACAAGAGAAAATAACAAGATATGCTTTGTAGACTGACATATCTGTTTAGGGAAATGGACAACCTCATAAGATCTCTTAACTCTAGATATATTTTTTCTATTTTTCTAGTTAGGGTATAGATTAACTATTATTCTTATCATAAATGTTAAATACTGTTTCTACCTAAAAATAATTTTGATATACTTATATTATAGGGAAAAAAGGATGAACTGTTGAGAAAGAAAAAGTTTTTGTAGTTGTTCTCAGGCAAACTTCATAGATTGAGTGAATTGGCATTTTTCTGGAGAAGAGAGATTTCAATAATGAAGTGCATATAAAATAGCATTTTTAAGTTGTTTAAACATAAGCAACTTAATGTATAAATGAAATTGAAATACAGGAAGTGATGAGGAAAACTCCTCATTTAAATATGCAACTTGAACTTAGAGCAATGCAAAGTGTTTCTAGTGAGATAATGCCTCATAATGCAGTAATTCACACAAGACTGTCATTCTGGAGGGACTTTATTTATTTAAAAAACTCTTTAGCTTCCAAAGAATTTGGGTGGCTTTTTCTGATTTACATTTGAACGCTGACATATGAAAACATGAGTGTGAGATCGGAGAGAACACATGACCGCAGGACAGATGGAGCTGCTCTCTAATTAACAGGTATGAGTTAATAACATGCAGCCAAGCAAAGACTTGATTCTACTATTTTTAAAACTAACTACACTGCTATTGAGTTCAGACTAAAGGTCTCATGGCACAAGTAGTATTTCTTTTTAAATGCACTTTATTTTCAACCATTCTTAAATTAATTATCTAAATGTAGTTTTAATAGAATACTGAGGAACCCCTCAAGATTAAATTAAGTACAATAAAAAATAGTTTCTTAGAACTACATACTTGCATACAGTTGTGACTTTACAAAATACTATTTTTGTATTAATACTATAAATTTAAACATGGTGGGAGTCCATATATTTTTATAACAAATACATTGATATTTTTTATTATTATTATTATTTTTAAAATTTTATTGTTGTATATTTTTAATATAAACATTAAAGTTATCACAAAATGGTCACTAACAAAACATAAAAACACGAAGAGGTATTTATTGTTCAAAATATTTCAACTTGTTAATTTTCTTTTTAAAAGTTTTTAAATACAAATTTTATTCATTTACTTTTAGAGAGAGGGGAAGGGAGGAAGAAAGAGAAATATCGATTGGTTGGTTACCTCACATATACAACCTGACTGGGTACCAAACCTGCAACCCAGGTGTGTGCCCTGCCAGGTCTCAAACCAGTGACCTTTCACTTCACAAAACACTGCCCAACCAACTAAGTCACATTGGTCAGGGCTAAATTCATTAATTTTTAATTAATTAATTAAATTAATTTTTATGTCCTTGGAGCCTCAACATTGTTATTATATGCTTTTAATTTCACGTGCCAAAAAATATCCAAAGGTGTTTACCTACAGCTATTAATAAGCTGATCTATCTATCTATCTGCCTACCTATCCATCTATCTATCATCTATCTACCTATCTACCTACCTATGTAAGCTTGCAAGTCACAGGACATAATTGGCAGTATTATTACTAATACACACTAGAATATATTAATAATCTATTAATAGCTGAAAATAGATGCATGATGCTTTAACATGTTTTTGCTCATTGTGCTATCATAATTATGGGAAATAATGTGTGAATATTATTCCCACTTTATAATGGAGTTAAGTAGCTTACCCAAAGTCAACATGAATAAATAAAATAGTGAATCTGGCATTGAAACAAAATTAAGAGCTATTGTTTGTTCCCCACAGCCACCTCTACGTAGGGACATATTGTTTGATTTGCAAAAACAGCAATATGAAAAGATGAGTGTGTGTGTGTGTGTGTGTGTGTGTGTGTGTGTGTATGCTGTCCTGAAAGTATCAAGCCAATATCAATATAATTAAAACAGTTTACATAGGCGATACTTTCAGGACAGACCTCATATATAGTATGCATATATTTCATTTGCCTCCTCTGGGTGTAACAGAATAACACCCAGAGGGAGCAAATAAATTGTCCATGTAAAATTAGCAGAAACAATAAATTCCTGTTTGTATTACGATCATATGTATTACACAAAAACATAAGTAAATGCTTTAGGGATTTTAGCATAACTAAAGTGTTGGCAGTCATTATTGTTTGCCTAGCTAAAGCCATTCCTACATTCATCTCCCTTGTTTTTTATGAAAGAGACCAGGTTTTATCTATATTTATCATTGATTTAACGAGTGAATAAGTAAAGTCTATACCACCCATAAAAGCTCGATTCCCCTTAACATAGGCTGCTTCCGGTGAAAGCTCGTTCTGGTGAATACAGAGTAAGGAGGCATCTGCTGAGGCCTTCCCAGAAAGTTTTCTCAGTCTTAAAAAGGAATAGAAATTAGGGATTCTCTTTTTTTTTTGCCTTTGTATGTTGCTTAGTAAAATAATGATACTTAGAATTTATGCAGCTATCTTATAACTTGGAAGAGAAACAAATGAGTTTCTAAATTATCTAATGTGAAGCTACTCTTTCTCCCAAATTCTTGTAATGTGGACTAGTGAATCTTGTATCAAAGAATAAATCTTATTTTTAATCTGTATTTGGTTGGGTCTTTTGTTACTTGTAACAGAATGCAGCACAACTGCTATAAATAGCTTAACAAATACAAATACCATATGATCTCATTTATATGTGAAGTTAAAACAAACAATAATTAAAAACCAACCTCATAGGTATAGCAAAGAGACTGTTGGTTGCCAGAGTTGGTAGTGTAGGTGTGGGAGAAATGGGTGATGGGGATCAAAAAGTACCAACTTTCAATTATAAAATAATTAAGTTGTAGGGATGTAATGTATAGTATGATGTCTGTGAACCTTGAGAAGGAGGACGCCTACTAAGAAGAGCTCCTAGTGGTTAACTGGGCTCAAATTAGGGAAAACACACACACACACACACACACACACACACACACACACACACAGAGTCCATCAGCCATTTCCACACAGAGGACTCTTATGCAAATTGCATTTCATGGAGAAGCATGTACTGAATTGCCTACCTACATTGTGTTTCTACCATCTAAGCCAGCCTTTATAAAGGAGTTTCTGGAATTCTGTATCAATCAATAGGACTGAGGCTTTCCCTATCCAAATGGAGCTGTGCAGCTCAAGCCAACCACAGCAACTCTATTCTTTCCAATCAGGACAGTGCCTTTTGGAAAACTCAAACTATGAGAATTTGGAGTTTTCAATTGCATGAGGACACTCCAATCAGTGGCTGAAGATAGAGACTTCTGTCCATACTAGTCAGCTTTCCTCTGGCTCTGAGAGCTCATTTTCCCTTTCTATACAAAGACCGAGGCTGTGTCTTCCTGGCTGAGCTGGAACACAAAAGATGTCTCACTAGAAAAGATCATAGCAGACCAGCATAGTGCACAGCATATGAAGTCATGGAGGGGCAGAGCAGAGTTGTCTTTTCAGAGGCAGGCCTGACCCTAGGGCTACCTGGCCCCAGGGCTACCTCACAGAAGTACTATTTTTATAGCTGAGTTGTATCACAGTTGAGCTGTTTTGCAAAAGACAGTTTCCTCCCTCATTGCACCCCAAATTGAGGATACTTGTTGGCATTGAATTGGAACCAATGACCATCAGTTGACATATCTATAGTTAATAATAGCATATTGCATTTTTGAAAGTTACTAAGAGAGTAGATCTAAAAGTACTCATCACAAGAAAAAACAAACCTATATTTAACTATGTATGGCTATGAATGTTAACTACGCTTATTTGGATGATCACTTTTCAATATATACAGACATAAAATCATTGTTATATACATGAAAATAACATAATGTTATATGTCCATTGTACATCTGTAAATGTTTATGTATTAATTTAAATGTAAAATGAAAAAAAATATTTTTAATTGTTGTTATATTATAGTTGTCCCTATTTTCCCCCATTGCTCTCCACTGCCCCACCACCTTCTCCTGTCCCCACTCCTGCAGTCAATCCTCACCTATTGTCCACGTCCATGAAATAACTTAACAGATACTTAATCTTAATGCATGCCCTAAATGATTAGAAAATATTTTGGTGTTATTTATTTCAAATGTCTACTAAATCATTGCCATTTGGGGAGTTTGTAAGTGCCATTCTTTCATTAGTTGACAAAAGTTACTAATCCTTGAAGAAGTAAAATAAATTGTTAGTATAAAAGGAATTAACTTGAAAGAGTTTATATGCAGAAGAAATGCCAAATGAACGAGACTATTTGTTTCTAACTAAAGAGGAGTTTACATCAGTTGTTTATTGCAGAATGCTGTGAGTCATTATAGGATTCACATAATAAAAAATGTATGTTTCCCATATTTTGGTTAAAATTGTAACATATGTTTTTATACAGAATGCCAAAATTTTCTGATTGCATAGAGAATTTACCATGATCACAAACACTCCTTTAACCAATAGAAAAATAAATCATAAAGTACATCAAAGTGAGATTATCTCTCTGCTTTTACTTCCTTCCAAATACTAACTTGAGTTCACTTGTTCTATTAAAATGTGTGAGCTTTGAGGAGAAAGATGAACAAAGCATTTCAGACTTGCTAATATAGCATATTTTGACAGGTTGCTGTGCATAACATGATTGATCATCAGGATGAGAATAGAAATAAAAAACAGAGGTGAAATCATGCCAACCTGAGGGAAATGAATGTTCTGTTAATCTTTTAATTATTTTTGAGAAAATTGAGCTGACTTTTGCATTTTAGAGTTTGTTTCATCACTTTGACATGTTTCACCTACTCAGCAAAGAAGAGTTAAACATTATAGTATATTATCAACAAGGCAACATGACATAGAAGATGAAATGAACACATTATTGGGAATATACACGATGTATGTACATTTCTTTCTGGTTGTAAGAAAAGAGTCTTGATTTTCTTATCCTCATTTTTTTTTTATTTGCTGACTTTTCTACTTATAAAGAGGTGCTTTTAGATGTTTGTTAACTTTTTTGAAGGTTATTTGCTTCTCATATGTAAAATCAGACATTATCATCTACTCACATAGTAATTGTACAAGTAATCTTAAACGGTATATAGAAAACTTACATAATACTTGACTTAATCTTGGTTTAGATAACATTAAGTTTGCAACTTAATGAACACATTTGCAAATTGTAGAATACTGTCTTAGACAATCACCCATGAACAACAGAGCCTTTATGGAAATTCAGAAATCCAAGGGAAGTTCCATTCATAAGAGACTACTATGAATAATTATATTCATACAAAGTAAATAATTTAGCAAAATATGGATAAATTTCTAGGAACATCGAACCTACTAAGGTTTGGCCATGAAGAAACAGAATATCTGAACTGACTAACAGCAAGCAAGGAGATTTAATCAGTAATCAAAAAAATCTAAAGTCCAGGACCACATAGTTTCCCTGCTGAATTTTACCAAACTTTTAAAGAAAAATAAAACTTTTCCCAAAAAATTGAAGAGGAAGGGATCCTCCTAAACTCATTTATGAAACCAGCATTACCTTAATACCAAAGCCAGATAAGCACAATACAAAAAATCAAAACTATAGGCCAGAATCCCTAATGAATATATATGCAAAAGTCCTTAACAAAATATTAGGCAGACAAATTCAATATCTGAAAAAATAAAGCAGTATTATTTAAAATAGCATCAAAAACAATTAAGAACTTGGGAATTAGTTTAAACAAAGGGGTAAAAAATCTATACAACACTTTCATGCAATAAATTGAATAAGGCACAAATAATTGAAAAGATAGCCTGTATTTATATGGATCAGAAGAATTAATATTGCTAAAATACCCATACTACCCAAACTCACCTATGTATAGAGTCAATTCAGTCTCTATCCAGATTTTAATGCATTTTTCAGAGATAGAACAAAAACAGTAAAATCTGTACAGGACCACAAAATATCCCGAATGGATAATCACATGTAGAAAAAATGAAACGATTCCTACCACTCACAGAAATTAACTAGAAATGGGTTAAGACTTATACATAATCCTGGAACCATAAAATTTCTAGGAAAAAACATAGAAGTAAAGCTCCTTGATGTTGGTCTTGGTAATGGTTTGTGGGGACATGAAGTCAAAAGCACAAGAAACAAAAGTAAAAATCAGCAAGTTGGACTACATCAAAATAAAAACA
>PVIW01000587.1:322500-398748 GCA_004026585.1 Noctilio leporinus
ACAGTCAAATAAAAATTGCAACTAAACTACAGAAAAACCGACATTCAGTATCACCTGAAATTGAGCTGAATGAAAGTCCTACTCTACATAATTTAAGAAGCCACTTTGAGAATGTTGGGAGAATTAGAGACAGAGTTGGCTGGTCTCACACCCACATGTAGCAGTTAGAAATCAGGAGAGGTAACTCAGTTGTGGAGACCCCCACTGAAGAGCAAGGGTTTCCAGCCACACATCAGGTTCCCTATCCCAGGGTTCCAGAGCTAAAAAGAAAAATTCTCCATAACTTCTGGCTATAAAAACCAGTGGGAAGCCCTGGCTGGTAGCACAGTGGTTAAGGCGCCGGCCTGCGAACCCAAAGCTCGCAGGTTCGATTCCCCAGCCAGGGCACATAACCAGGTTGCAAACCAGGTCTCCAGTCAGGTCTGTGGCTGGAGGAAGGTGAAATGAAACCATACATTGACGTCTCTCTCCCTCTCTGCCTCTCTCCCTTCCCCTCTTTCTAAAAAGTAATCAAATAAAATCTTAAAAAAAAAAAAAAAAAAAACAGTGGGAATTGAGATTGAGGGAGACCTCCTAGAATACTAAGCAGTTTCTCTTAAAGGGCTCATACATGGACTAACTTGGATTTGCTCCCTGGGAGCTTCAGCAAGGGGAAAGGTTGAGGGTTTGCAAGGCACCAGAGACATTATGAAGAGGAACTGAATAGTCCAGCCTCAGGGTGAGAACTGGGGGCCAGCTTTATTTTAGAGAAAAGTGCTGACAGAGGCCATTGTTCTTTTGATGGGTTCTTTCCACATTGAGCTGGCAGACAGATGCTGTATCTGAGACTTCATCAACTTGGCTCACACTATTTGCTCCACCCTAGTGATTCCCTGAAGCCCCACCCCACCACACTTGGGGGCCCACCCAAGCTATTTCCAGTGATTGTTCCATATGAATAGCTTGTCTTGGTTCATGTTTCCAATTTTTTCTAAAGCTTTATCTGGCCTCAGTAAGCCCCATCCCTCTCACTATGTGTCCTGAGGCCCAACAGTAGCAGAGACTGACCTTCATTCCAGCTTGGCCTTGCAGGAGTACCTCCAAGACCAGCACAAGAAGCAACCATCTGAAGATCCTTTTGTAGCTCGTGTCAGGTAGCCCTGGGAAAAACACAGGCAGTGTCTGACCTTGGCCTGCACCCTCTGGAATACCCCAGAGCCTGTGCACTCCATGAACAGCTTCAGACCATGTTAAAGTATCACTACCCACCACTTCCACAAGTGCCACAAGTCAAGAGGTGATTTAGCAGCCACCCGAGCCCTGCTGATATAAGTCCTTCTCTGTGGGCATGGACTCTTGCACAGCTGATCTTCCACTGTAATTGGAAGTCACAGCCAGTCCTTGCAACTGATCAGCTTGGGGTAAATTCCTCCTATTGATGTCCCAATAGCAATGAAGACTCAACTATAACAGGAGGGTGTACGTAGCCCACATGGGAGGTGATGAGTTGCACCTTGCTTGCCCTGCTTGGGTGATTGGGAGGATGTGTCACTGGAACCTATAGGAAACCTAATACTTTAGACCATTCTACCAAGCCTAGGAGATGTAGCAGCTCTACTTAATACATAGAAACAAACATAGGGAGGGTACAAAGTGTGGAGACAGAGAAATGTATCCCAAATGAAAGAACAGGACAAAACTACAGAAGAAGGATGAAAGAAAATGGAGAAGAGCAAGCTAGTAAATGCTTTGGTATTAAGAATGCTCAGTGAACTTAGTGAGAACTTAAACATCATAAAAAATTTTCAGTCAGAAATGAAGGATACACTAACTGAATTGAAAAATAATTTATGATGAATCAACAGTAGATGAAGCTGAGAATCAAAATAGAAATTTAGAATATAAGGAAGCAAAAGCAAAAAAAAACAAAAACCAAAAAACAAAAAAATAAAACATTAGAACAGCAAGAAAACAAAAACAAAAATAAAAAAGAATGAAAAAGAAATTAAGATAATGAAGGAAGCTTCTAGGACAACTTCAGGTGTTCCAATATTAGCATTATGGGGATGCTGGAAGAAGAGGCAGAGAAGAAATTGAAAACTTATTTGAAAAATAATGACAGAAAAGATCCTTAACCCAGTGAAGGAAGTAGACATACAAGTCCATGAAGTGCAGACAGTCCCAAACAAGATAAACCTAAAGAGATCCACACCAAGACACATTATAGTTCAGATGCCAAATATTAAAGCCAAAGAGAGAAACAAGAACAGCAAGAGAAAAGCAGTTAGTTACCTATAAAAGAGCACTCAACAGACTGTCAGCTGATTTCTCAATAGGAGGTTTGCAGGCCAAGAGGGACTGGCAAGAAATAAAGTGATGAAAAGCAAGGGCCTACAACTAAGGTTACTTCAACCACCAAAGCTATCATTTATAATGGTAAAACAGATAAAGAGCTTCTCAAATAAGAAAAACTAAAAGAATTTGTCACCAACTAGTATTATATGAAGTATTAAAAGGTCTTTTTTTAAGAAGAAAAAGGAGAAGGAGAAGAATGGGAAGAAATAATAAAATGAACAATAAATTGGCAATAAATACATGTCTATCAACAATTGAATCTAAAAAACAAAATAAATGAACAAGCAGAACAGAAATAGGCTCAAAGATAATAGAGAACATTTTTACTGTTGCCAGATGGAAAAAGGGTGGAAGGGATGGATAAAATGGTGAAGCAATTAAGTAGTTCAGTTTGGTTGTAACAGAATAGTCATGGGAATGTAATGTAAAACATAGGAAATATAGTCAATAATATTCTTATAACTATGCATGATGTCAGGTGAATATAAGATCTATCAGGATGATGATTACTTAGTAAGTATGTAATGTTAATCATTGGGGTGTACACCTGAAACTAATATAATAATGTACATCATCTGCAATTAAAACTTTTGTGGTCCATCATGGAGACATTGTTTATTGGAACTCATGGAAATATATTTTAAAGAATTGACTTGGTAATAAGAAACCTTCCATAAGTAAAATGTTATCATATATATGAATCAAATATTAAAAGTGAAGAATGATTCCAGCCAGGGCACATAACCAGGTTGCAAGCCAGGTCTCCAGCCAGGTCTGTGTCAGGAGGCAGGTGAAAGGCAACCATGCATTGATTCTTCTCTCCCCCTCTGCCGTTCTTCCTTCCCCTCTCTCTGTAAATAATAAATAAAATCTTAAAAAAAAAAGTGGAGAATGACATTAAGTAAAAAAGCACATAATATAACAAGTATACAGAGAAAAAAGCCATGCAAGGTCTGTCCTGAAAGTATTGGCCACACAAACTATTTTAATTATATTGACATTGACTCAATATACCTTATATTAAAATTATTGGGACAAAGTTCCAAGTTACTCACGTAACTCAGAATATAGTCTATTTTCATTAAAAAAAAAATTAAATGTTAATATTTTTAATTCCTGTCAGTTTAAAAATTAAAATATTAAATTATGATATTATGATTAATAAATGTCACCAGTATAGGTATCCATCTTAGCCCAATAATAAATAAAATCTGCTAAATTAAGATAGAAATATAATTTCATTAGACAAAGGTATTTAAACAAATTCGGAAAGTGTGAACATAATTTATTCATTTCTGTGAAAAATAATTAGTAGTTACCTTCTACTTGTCAGATAAAATGTCAATTTCTATGTCAAATTACAGAATTAAATAAAGCATAACCTCTATTGTCAGGAATGTACTATCCAATAAATGTGAAAACTATAGTGAAGAAATTTGATTGAAGAAAATTGCACTTCAAATAATGTCAGTTGATACAATGAATGCAAACAGAGGTTTAAGAGCAAACTTGGAGCTGAAACCTAACAGGAAATCAGGAAGTAATAGAGACATGCTATTAGGATAAGTTATCATTCAAAATGGCATTGATGACAATATTATGACTTTTTTAAAGATGATTATGATGAATTATTATGAGAAATAGAGAAAAGAAGCAAAAAGAGGGCAGCATTAGATGTATCATTTCCGATTTAGTGAATAAAGTAAAAAATGAAAATCACCTATAGAAATAATAATCATTTCACCTTTACTTTTTTATAGTATCTCAACAGATAACTTAATATTATCTAATATTCCTAAAGGCAAATTTTGTTTCTTCTATGCATAATTTAAAATATAATGAAATTTTAAAAATATGTATGTTTTACTTTTTAAAAGTTTGATTGATTTTATATGAGATGATTTCATGGCTTTTTTCCTCCCATTGTGGAGAAAGAAAATGACCAATGTGTTGTTCATGTGGAGAAAAGTAGTGGACAAAGAGTGCACAAGAAGGGTTGTTCCCTTACTTGATTTTAACTAGAGGAAATTGATTATAAGTATATGTGTCTTTGCATTCTTTTCTCATAACTAAAAAGGAAAACATATTGACACAAAATGCTTACTCATTTCTTTATTTTGCAAAAGAAGTTGTTTTCCTTAATAATTATCATTTACTGAGTATTTTCCATTAAGGTTGTTTTCACCTGAGTTTGGGGAAGATGATGGGGACAAATGAGGTTTTTATTTCTTCTTAGAAGGTAATTTTAACAAAATAATGTCTTACTAAATACTCATATCTTGTCTGATATTTCAGACACATATGTCTGGGCAATATATGTTTTGTTTAAAAATAGAGCGTGGTGTCCTGGCTGATGGCTCAATGGATAGGCACTGGCCTTCGAAATTGAAGGTTGCTGGTTCGCTTCCCAGTTAGAGCACATAACCAGGTTGCAAGCCAGGTATCCAGCCAGGCCCATAGCTGGAAGCAGGTGAAAGGCAACTATATATTGATATTTCTGTCCCTGTCTGCCTCCTTCCCTCCCCCATCTCTCTGGAAATAATAAAATCTTTAAAAAAAATTAAAAGAAATTAAAAAAAAATAAAAAAATTAGAGCTTGGTCACATGACTATAAACTTTTATTTCATTTTGAAGGTATTTTTATTCTTTTTGTTTATTTTTCTCATGAAGACATTTATTCACTAGTAGTTATTAAGAATCTACTACAGAGCAAAAAGGAAAAAGGACTCATGGGCATGGACAACAGTGTGATTGTGGGGTGGAGGGGAGTATCAGGAGGTTAAATGGTAAGAGAAAAAATACAATATAAATTTTAGAAATAGAAAAGAACCTACTGCATTCCAGGTGTGTGCTCTTCAAAAGTTAAGATAGCTTGGATCAGGTGGGTGGGGAGGGGGACAGACGGGAGCAAAAAGAGGATGGATATAATACAACAATAAAAAAATTTAAAAAAAATAAAATAAATAAAAATAAAAATAAATAAAAAAAAGATAGCTTGGTTCAATTTTGATTTTTGTATTGCAGAATAGAATGGTCCCAATAAAACTAAAACTTTTCTCCTAATAGATTTTTAAACAAAATATAGCTAAGTATTCAAATCAGATTACCAAATTGTATTCTATCTTATTCACTTAAATGTCTTCCAAATTAACATTTAAATATATTAATATATCTACCACACAAAAAGAATTGAGAGACTAATTTATTAAAAGGAGAAATGGGAGCCCTGGCTGGTAGCACAGTGGATAAGGCGCTGGCCTGAGAACCCAAAGGTGGCAGGTTCGATTTCCCAGTCAGGGCACATAACCAGGTTGCAGACCAGGTCTCCAGTCAGGTCTGTGGCTGGAGGCAGGTGGAAGGCAACCATACATTGATGTCTTTCTCCCTCTCTGCCTGTCTCTCTTCCCCTCTTTCTAAAAATAATGGAGTAAAATCTTTAAGAAAAAAAGTTAAAAAAAAAAAAGGAGAAATGGGCTATACAATTATTAGGTAACAATGACTATTATTAGTCAGCTTACATAAAGCTGAAGATTATCACTGATCAAACTTTAATCATAGGTGAAATGTCCATTTCAAAAATTTACTTTTTTTGTTTTTGCTATGTGGTCTTAAAGAATCATTACTCCTGTGGTATAATTAATTAATCTAATCTAAAGCAAAATGCAAAAGTAAAAGTATTCTGTGTACATTTGAGGCAAACATTTATAAAGTGTCATTATAGAGGTATTAAAGTATATAAAAGTATAAAATGTGAGGATTTTGTTGTACAAGAAACACCTAAGTTGCGAAACTTAGCAGAAAGCTTTTGACATTCTATCATATAAAATCAACTAGGCACCTAGGCTTATAGACACAGATAACATAAAGTATTATAACACATAAAACATAATCACATACAAGGGGATTACCAGAGGGAACAGGTAGGAAGGTAGGAGAGGGTAGAATGGGATAAATGGTAGCAAAAGAAGGCTAGGCTTTGAGTGGTAAACACACAATGCAATATACTGATAATGTGTTATGGAATTATGTACTTGAAACCTATATAACTTTATTAACCAATGAATTCAATAAAATATATTTAACAGTAAATAAAAGAAGGTGTGTGAAAGATTCACTTCACAAACTCAGTCCCCCTTGATGACTCATGTGAGCCATAGATGTAAAGGTAAGTTAATAAGTACCTGGAAATTGTTCAGAGTGCTTTGAGCTGGGTTACACCAAGGAGAACATGTATCAAGAGCCATAAACTTTATGTATGTCACTTTACTAAGTATT
The DNA here is from genome assembly GCA_004026585.1 of Noctilio leporinus. Classification (NCBI taxonomy): domain Eukaryota; kingdom Metazoa; phylum Chordata; class Mammalia; order Chiroptera; family Noctilionidae; genus Noctilio; species Noctilio leporinus. The sequence goes on from PVIW01000587.1 coordinate 329,110, forward strand.
CCTGTTGCAAATAACACAAAACAAGAATTGAAGTCCCTTTTTCAAGAATGAGAATAAAGTTCACAAATTTCTAAAAAAAATATTTGCCACGCAATATAAGTGTTCTCAGTCCTGGGCTGGCTAGTATCTTGATAGAGTTATTTTCCTGATGGTCTGATCAACTTTGCTTGTATTCCATATTATGTACCAGAAATACACTTAGGGAAATGAATGAGGAATCTCTAAGAAAATACGGCTACCTAGATTCCCAATATTCTCGCTTCCAACCTCTGCAATTTACTATAATCAGGGAATACTGTAACATACACACAAACAAGTCCTTCAGTTATCCATGTGTTTTTAATGTTTACTGAAATTTAGATTCACAAGAAATTGCAAAGATATTACCTTTCACCCAATTTTCCCCAAAGGTTTTGTTTTATACAACTATAGTCCAGTATCAAAACAAGGTTTGTTATTTTTTTGTTTCTGAATTACTTGGAAGTTTTTCTGGATTTTGGAATAATGAGTGACAGTATTATTCAGAACATGTTATATACTATATGACACCTTGGATCTTATTTTAATCTGCTTTACCAACCCTCCTCTGGAACCCTGCAGTTTGGGAGAGACAGGGAACTGCCTTGCTACTGCACAGTGGTGGTGATGGGAGGTTCCCTAATCCACTTCCGCTGGTACCCTGGGATGTAGAGGAAGGGTGCTTCATTACGCTGAGATCCTCATGAGGTATCCACCCTGGCTGTGAGGGTGCAAAGCAATTTGTTACTGCCTCTTACTTGACAAGAAGGTCTTGTTACTTCCCGAAGGTGGTGAAATTGGCATCTTCCCACTAGGCTTCTTTGTTATCATCTCAACTGAAGGGGTGGAGTGCTCATTGCTCCTGGGTGGGGATGGAAATCATGGATTCTCACTAGGCCAGCTGGGACACCTCCCCTTTGTGGGAGGAACAAGGTATTTAATTTAATTTAATTTAATTTAATTTTTAATTTTATTTTTTAAAAGATTTTATTTATTTTTAGAGAGAAGGGAAGGGAGGGAGCAAGAAAGGGAGCAAAACATCAATGCATGGTTGCCTTTCACCTGCCTCCAGCTATGGACCTGACTGGAGACCTGGCTGGAGACCTGGTTACGTGCCCTGACTGGGAATCGAACCAGTGAGGAACAAAGTATTTTATTACAGCAAGTTTGGAAGTCTAAACTTCCCACTTCACCCTTTGCTGATTAAGGTAGGGAGGCAGACTCTATTTTTTTCCATGTTGTTTGTCTGTTGCAAAGCAATTATTTTCTAAAAATCTTTTATCTTGCTTTTTACTCTTTGATATTTTGGCTGTAGAGAAAAGCATTTGGGTCTCTTTTTGTTGTACTAAACTTTTTCAGCACTCAGTCTGTGATATATGAAGAAAAATGACAACCCAAGGGGAGGCTTGTACTTTAAAATAAAAATTGCTAAGGTGAAAAATAACTATTAACCTTTTAACATTCAAAGGGATTTTAATTGGGGGGGGGGGTGTTACATGGTAGACTTGGGAATTTCAGCACTTATTTAAGCAAGCATAAATATTCCTGCACATACATTTTTCAGATTTGATTCAAATATAAAAAACTAGATGGTATCATGCAGTGTTATGTAGAGCCACATGTCTCAGCCTCAGTTAAAGTGATGCAATGCAATGCAATGATCTTCAATCTGTGGTCTTGGTGGGACTTATTTGTCATTTGTCTTCCTAAGAAGGTCTCACATTTATTAAATACTTGTTAACTTTAATATTAAGTAATTATAATTGCAAATTAAAGCTGCTGAGTAAGAATATCAGTTGTTGATTCAAATGAAAATAATTCCTTGGAACTATATGGAAATACGATTTTGGTAATGTTTGGCTTTAATCTAAACAAATGACAGATTTAATAATGTTTTTTACATATTAAAAATACCTTTAAAGGATCCTATATTAATTTTTGAACACAATGATAATAAATATGGTTTTTAAAAATCATATTTAATGGCCCTGGCTGGTGGCTCAGTGGATAGGTGCTGGTCTGTGAACCCAAAGAGGTTCAATTCCCAGTCAGGGCACATAACCAGGTTGCAAGCCAGGTGTCCAGTCAGGTTCGTAGCTGGAAGCAGGTGAAAGGCAACCATACATTGATGCTTCCCTTCTCTTCCTCTCTCTCTTCCCCTCTTTCTGAAAATAATAAATAAAATATTTTAAAAAATCATATTTAATTAAATGTTGGCAAAAAATAAATAACAAATATATTTAATCTCACAGTTATGTCAATGGCTAGTCTATGAAAAGATCTTTATGGTTAAAATTAATCTATATTTCATTTAGTTTAATAACCTAATGGATGAGATTTTGAATAGTATATTAAAATTATTTACATTTTAAATAATTTATCAAGTGAGTGATAGACTCGAAGTGAAAACAGAAACAAAATTTAAGACTCAATGTAATAAAAGGAGGATCCAGAGATCCTTCACATCTTACTTTGCACTTCCCCAATAGTTCACTGTGTGTATCATCTGTGATAAATCATAGCTTCCTTGCACTATATCATTATCATTGTCATCCAAATGTATTCAGAACCTACCAAAGTATAAATTATTGCTCAAGAGAAAGCCACACTGGAGAATGCATTCACATTTTTGAGCTTCTGAAATATCCTCTGATAAAATAATTAACCATATAGTACATAGTTTAAATATTTATTGGACATCAGGGTGACTATGTATCAATCTTCTATTTGTCATTTGTAAAATGAAGATAAACAATTGCTTGGAAAGTGTTATACATTTAAAGGGAAAAGATCACTATATTTTAAAGAAATTATTGAAAAAAGCATTTCACTTATCTTTGTTCTCAATGTGGACATTGTGAATGACAAGTATAAAATAGACTTTTCAGGTGATTAGGAAAAAAACCTTACATAAACCTTTCACATGCTCCCAATAGAATTAAAACTAGTGATTTATCAAGAAAATTCTACTCATTCTCCACAATTGAGTGCTTCTCTTTTCTCAGGGAAGCCTTCTTGAATTTAATGTGAAGGTTATGTGTTTGTAGTACTCACTACAGAGTTTTGTGATTATGTACATGTATTTTCTTAATACTTTAAAAATCCTGAAGATGAAGCAAATCATTTTTAGAGTTCCATCTCCAAACACAATTCAGTGACTGTCTGAATTTAAATAAATACTTGAAGAAAAAATATAAGAAAACCTTGATATGCAATGTTTTAATTTTGACTCAAGAAAGACATTTGTGAATAATAATAAGGTATATTTTTAAAATTCTTATTTTGAAATTATGTGACTATTTAACCTATTTTGTTAATTTTATTTCACAATATGACTTGTTATATGCCTGGGACCTTTATTAAATTAATTTTATTACTTTAGTCTTAGTGGATGGCATTACACAGGAAATAAATCCTGTATCATTGCTTTAAATATAATACTGTATTTTCTTATTAGTATCCAAACCAACCTCCAATTCAACACATACAAATGCTGTAAAGTTCACATGATTAAAAGAGATAGTAATCAAGAAATAAGGACAGATAAATTTATGAAATAGAAAAGTTGTCAATAATAGAACCAAGTTTTTATTTTATAAATATCCTAACATTGAATTCAGTGGTGAAAAGGCTAATCTTTCTAACAAATGGCACTGGAAAAATTAGATGTTAATATATAAAAACAAACTTTATATTGACTTGGGAATCTAAATGGAAGCAATATGTCTATCAAAACTTTTAAAGAAAAACAAATAGAAGAAAATATTTATGACCTTATATTACGGAAAAAGTTCTTAGATAAGATAAAAAAAGCATAAACCATAAAAAATGTATAAAATGGCTTTTGTCAGTTAAATCTCCTTTTCTTTGAAAGTTTCTGTTTGTTAAAGGAAAAAGTTGTGGTCTGAAAAAATATTTACAAAACTCGTATCTCTTGCCAGATAATGCATCTAATATATATTTAAAAGTTTAATCCAATAATAAAAACACAGAAATACAATAATAAAATAGGTAAAATATTTGAACAGTATTTTACAAAGGAATCTATCCAAATGTCTAGAGAGTAGGTTAGACTATGCTCAACCTCTTCAGTCATCAGAAAAATGCATATAAAATCCACAAATGAGATATTACTATGCAATTACTAGAGTTGCTAAAGTTTTAAAAGACTGATAATATGTAATGATGCTCAGAATTTGGAGCAATTAGAGATCTCATTTATTTCTGTTGGGAATGCAAAATTAAAATAGTCACTTTGGAAAACATTTTGACACTTTGTTATGAAGGATAAAATACTTATGACCCTTCCAGTCTATCTTTAGATATTTTACCCAAGATAAATGAAAATATGTTCACACAAATGCCTGCATGCAAATATTCATATCAACTTTATTCTTTATAACAAGAAAAAAAAGATAGAAGTGGGTACATCAGTGTGAATAAATAAACAAATTGTGGTATGTCAAATTAATATGATGTTATTCAACTATAAAGATGAATCAATTATTATGCAATAGAATGGATGAATCTTAAAAGCATATATTTAGTGGGGGATGATACAATATAAGTACTATAGATTCCATTAATATGTCAGGGATAGAAAAGAGAAGAGAGTTTGCCAAAGGATTAGGATAAAAGAAGGGACTACAAAGAGGCATAAGAGACATAAGGAAATTTCAGAAGGTAATGGATGTGTTGTTCCACATCTTAATTGGGATGGTATTTATACAACTGCATACAGTATATTAGTCAAAACACATCAAGTTGGATGTGAAATGTCAGTTTTATTGTATATCTATAAAAAGACATACTGACCCATTCTAATGAGATTTACCAAACTACTTTAGTAAAATCTTTCTCCCATCTTTGATCCTATATAGCAAATTCTACTCTTAATTATTTCTAGAATACTTATAACTTTATAACATAATATTTATTTATTTATGTATTATATTTATGGCTTATTGCCTGTGTCTCCTTCTAGAACACAATTTCCACTAATAGTATATAGAGGGATGTGCCACCCAGAATTTCTCCTCAGGGTTGAGTCATTCATTACCCTTGGTTTTTACAAATGTTGGAGCTTGACAACAAACTCTAAGATGAATCTTTCTCTAGGCTTTTCCCCAGGTTCATGAAAACTACAAGGTCCCATTCCCTTTGTAAAGAAAGTTCACACTTGTTGAGGTGAGCAAAATATGGTCTGCAAAACAAATCTGGCATGCAGTTTATGTTCATAGGGCACAGAACATACAAATGATTTTTATATTTTTAAAGGGTTGTTTTAAGGGGAGCAAGTGGAAGACAAGAAGGAGAGAAAGAGGAGAAGAAAAAAAAATACGTGACAGAGAATGAATATGACTCATAAAGTCTAATGTATTTATTACTTGGTTCTTACAAAAAGTTCACTGCCCCCTAGACTGGTGATGTGGGGATATGCAAGTCTCTTTGTTGCTCAGGGCACAACTCTGAAGGAACATCATCACATTGGTTGAGATGTGCACCTGCATGTGTGTGCTAGTTCCTTCCTTTACTCCTCCAGAAATGTTGATGCCAATGATACTCCCAGTAAAAAGCCTGTATACAAATCTCTGTTTCAGAATCTATATCCCAGGAAGCGTGACCTGAGACAATTCGTATTAGATTGGTCCAAGGAAGCAGACTCTAAAATGAGCCTGAATTAAGATCACTCATGGATGAGATTATGAGGAACTCTTCTCCAGTGGTGAATGAAGTAATAGCCTTGGTTGGTTATAGCATTGCAATTAAAAATTTTTACTGATAGTTAGGAAGGACTAACATTCTAAAACTATAAATGAATTCCATAGCAAATGCAACATCTCAGGAAGTGAGCTTTGAGAGAAAGTATTAATTATAATGACGATGGAATCAGATGGGTTTTGCTGAATATCAATGCCCCATTTGAGAAATACAATAAATGAAAAGCTGAGGGCAAATGATCACTGAATGAAGGTGAGTGTGAGCAGAGGGCAAAGGGGGGAACTTGAGATAGCTGTAATAGAGTAACAATAAAAAATGACAAAATAAATAAATAAAAAGGCCTTTATTTCTTGTCTGCATCTAGCGTGTAGGAATAAAAAAAGAGGCCCAGGTTTAGGAATTAATAATAAAAGTAACAGAGATTTGTACAAAGAGATGTGAATTACCAATTATTCAGAAGAACTTTGTCAAGGTCAGAATTTTGGTTGGGAAGAGTTGAGATCCTGACAATAACCAGGGAACATTCACGTCAAAGTAGACAAAATTCAAAGAACAAAACTTTGTTTTTGAAAATTCTATACCCCCTAACTCTACAACTATGGCCCAGTCTCAGTTAAAGACTAGTGCTTCTTGCTTAAATAAATCATGCAACATGTATATATCTCAAGGTTTAACCTCACCTTCTTGCTACAGATCAGTAAGTATGTCAAGTAACAGCATAAATAGGACAAAGAAGTGCAGAACCCACTTAAGAGAGAAAAAAACTATCCCCCAAAGAACTGTGGGACCTAGCCATTATGCATGGGCAAAACCAGGGAAGTATATATGTGACTTGATTTTAAGATCACAGAATTGATGAAGATGAACATTAATATTTGATAAGGGAACATTATCTAAGGGTGTTTTGTCATAGAATATAGTATTTAGCTCTCTGGAGATGACTGGAAGATGGTGTTTCTAAGAGGGCTTTTGGAAACTTGAAGTAATGGCTCCATTAAATAAATGGCTCACAAAAATCCTGTGGCAGAAATCATAAAAAGGAATGAAAGAGCTAGCAGAACTTGACATGCTAGTGTATACTTTGTGTGTTAGTCGGGGTTTCTTAGAAAATCAGAACAAAAGAATATATATATATGGCTCACACAATATGGAGACTGAGATTCCTAAGATTTGTGGTTGACAAGGGAGAGACACCCAGGAAACTAATGGTGGGGTCCGAGTTCAAAGGTCTGAATATCAGGTGAGCTAATGATATAGATTCTATTTCAATTTCAAGTTCAAAGGCAGGAGAACAAATTATCTCAGTTTTTTGTCCTATTCAAGCCTTCAAAGGATTGGATGTGACTTACCTACATTAGGGAAAGCAATCTGTCCTCTTCAGTCTATTGATTTAAATGTTAATTTCATTGAAAAACACTGACAGAAACACCCAGAATAGTGTTTAATCAACTCTCTAGATCTCACAGGGCTCAGTCAAGTTGACACATAAAATTAACCATGACAAGTAATCAGCCTTTTCCACTTAGTCCCACTAAGTTATGTATTTTAAAAGATCAGAAAAATTGATCACACAGGTTCGATTCCCCAGCCAGGGCACATAACCAGGTTGCAAACCAGGTCTCCAGTCAGGTCTGTGGCTGGAGGCAGGTGAAAAGCAACCATACATTGATGTATCTCTCCCTTTCTGCCTCTCTCCCTTCCCCCTCTTTCTAAAAATAATGAAATAAAATCTTAAAAAAAAAAAAAGAAAAAGAAAAATTGATCAAACTTCTAACATACGCTACAACCTGGATAAAACTTAAGGACATTTATGCTATGTGAAATGAAATCAGCCACTCACAAAATGATACTTTATGGTTACACTTATATGAGTTTTCTGGAGTAACAAAAATCATAGAAAGTAGAATAATGGTTGCCAGAGGCTAGAAGGAAAGAAAATGAGGAGTTATGGTTTAGTGCTGATAGAGTTTCAGTTTTGCAAGATGAAAAATATTCTGAAGATGAATGGTGGTGATGGTTGCACAACAATATAAATGTCCCTAATATCACTGACATATATTTAAAGAGAATTAAGATAATAAATTTTATGTTATGTGTATTTTACCTCAATAAAAAATATTCAGCACTGAGTGATTATCATAACAAAATAGATAGGAAAAAACCCAAGAGATCTCAAGTGCCAGTGTTGTTAAATCTTTATGAAGAAACATCCATCCGATGGCATGGTGCCTGATAATGGTCTTGAGAGAAATTGCTTATTAGTGACTAAAAGGGAACCATGTCATCTCTTGAATTACTAACATTATGTTCTCTTGCACCTGGATTTCCCATGGAGGTCACCCTTTCAAACATTAGCCAGATTTGACCCTGCTGAGCTGAGAGCTCTGATCAGCTCTGATGAGCTCATAGCCCAAGGTGGTGTAGTTTTAAGACTGCATTGCATTAAGAATATATCTATCGCAGATCAAAATGCAGAATTGTGTTTATGTCTTCATATAAGCCATTCTTTGCTGTTTATGAACCTAAAATTCTCCAGGGAGTAACACAAATTCACATAATGTTGCTATGTGTTATAATTTGTATTTTGAGCTCTACTTTAGTGGACACTTTTTTTTTATAATAACCAGAATTCTCCCTAGTGAATGCACACATGTAGACATTGAAAAATAAAAATTAACTTAGAGATTCAAGTTAAAGTTAGCATACAGTTATCATGAATTACATTTCATTTCATGTGCTCTGATTTTCAGTTGAATAAAACCATTTTAGGTATGATTTTGTATTAGATGTCTCCCCAGTGTCGTAGTGGGATGTTTCTTGTTTTGTCCCCTGTTAATCTGTAAGTGGGATGCCATTATGGGCTTCTCCTGGCTATTTTCCACATGCATATTTAAATACTCTGGTTGATTTATTTTGGGTTTAACTGATAAAGAATTAACATTTCAAAAGTGTCATGATTTATCAATGCCATTGCTTACATACATTAGTTACCTTATAAAGAGAGTAGCTTTCCTAGGGTGTAGCTGGTATGTTAAATGTAAAGGTTAAAGTGTATGGTCAGTTGCTTTTAGGATTATGACGTATTTTTGTGAATGCACTAATTATATCTCTGATAATGTATTTTTGCTGATCTTTCATAAAGTGAAAGTTTAGTTGCAATGGTATATGTGACTATTCATTATTACAAAATCAGAATTCTATGGAGAATGAAACATAAAGCGCAAGTTAACTGGAAAGAAAATGGCAAAAAGTATCTTAATAATTCAGAAACTATATAATAAGCACCTACTATTTTCAGATACTCAAGTTATAAAAATAAAGAATATTATATTTACATATAAGAATATTATATGTAAATAGAATAGAATAAGTCATGACCTTATTGCAGTACCAAAAATTGGACAACATAATACAAGTAAGACTGTTAAGCGTGTCTGCTAATAAATAGATGTGACTCTGCACTTTAAAGTAATTACTTAATGATAGATCTAAGAAAACTTGTATTTTTAAAATATTTTTCCATATAGTAACCTAATGACCTAGTAAGTTAATGTCCAGTATAACTTCCATGAAATGTATAGATCTGGGAAAATCTCTTTGACATTTGAGCTGGTCCAGCTGTATAAATGAGTAGAACCAAGAACCCACTTGCCAAGTGACAGGGCCTCAACATAGTTCCCAAGATGAGAAATGCTCTGTGCACCATTCTTCATATAACACTGTTTTCATGGCTCTGATACTCTCCTGCTAGTCTCTCTGTACGGAGCCTAATCAGTAGTACTGGCCACGTTTGGACTTTCACATCCTGGGGAGTCATCTTGCTCTTTCCTGCAGTGGTTAGTTGTTATTCAAAAACTACATTGTTTTGAGATTATCATTTTCTAAAATCTAGCCTTTCAAAGAGAGATGTTAGGGAAGATATTCCAGGACCCTAGGTCCTTACTTTACCACTTAGACTTATCCTTCTCAACATTCCCCTCACAGGTTGGAGAGACTGAGAAGCGCTATAAATGACTGTGGGGAAGAGAGGGTTGATTTAGAAAAGATTTATTCACAGCCTTATCCTGTATTCTAAACCATTACCCCAAAGTTAGTCCTTTCAGGCTAATTATGAATATTTTCTGCCATGTGCTCGTTTTCCAGAAATCCAGTAGGAATAGATCTTTTTTCTACTTGATCAATCAGTATTTTAGCATAATGCTTGGCATTTTTTGGTTCTAAATATAAATGAAGACTGGCTCCTGGTTCTTACACTAGTGCTCTCTTTTTGAAACTCATTTCCACATTTTTATCTCTAATCACTACTTAAATGTTGGTGTTCTCCTGAATTCAATACTTAACTTTCTTGTCTTCTCCTTTCATCACTGACTTCCTAAGTGATCTGATTCATCTTTGTGATTTTAACTGCTACCTATAAACAATATTTATCAGGTCTCTAACTAGAGCCCGTGTTTTCCCTAAAACCTAGACAAGAATGTCTAATGTCCTATTGAACTTCACAATTTATAGTTTCCACAGTCACTTACACTCAGAGTGGTGAAAGTTGAACTTGTAATTTAATTTTCATATTAGTTATTCCTCTTGCATTCACTGTCCAATCTAGTAAATTCCTGATCATCTAAGGCTAGAAACAAAGAGCCTCATAGCTCCCTTGGTTCTTTTATATCCTATATTGAATCAGTCACCAAATCCATATAGTATAGATTTTAATTAATTTATCAATCAATTCATTCATCCTATAGGCATTAAAATCTTTCTGAATGACACTACATGTACCATGCAGTGCTCTAGCATCTTGAGGCTCTGGGACAAAACCAACTAAGTTCTCAAGGACCTTATATTTTATTTCTGGAGACATATGAGAAGTAAATAAATAAGAAAGAAAATATTGTGCTTAATTCTAAGAAGGAAAATAAAGCAAGGATAATTAGGGGAGAACTGGTTCCTGAAGGCTTTTCTGAGAAACAAACCTTTATGCAAAGATTAAAAAGGATAAAATTCACAGATTTTAAATTCCACTTAATATTTAACATCTGACTCTTGAACAGGAGGGGAGTATGAGTTACTACTGGCTATGGTGTGAATATGCCCAACATGGCCAAATTCATGCTATCAATGTGACATCACTGAAGGCGGAATTGGGAAGAGATGCACACAGTTGTCTCCCTTAAGCTTTTAAGAACAAATAACTACTGTCTCCTGTTTTCTCAATACCTCTTTTGAGTGTTTTTTGAGTTCTTTCTACATGTGTTTAATGTATCACTTATATGTCACAATATAGCATTGTTCGTTAACTTTTGTCTGATTCTCATCTAGACCTGTATTCCCTAGTAATATACTACTTAAAATCTGGGCAGTGAACTTACAAACTAAGTATTTAATTTTGTTTAGTTTTAAATAATTAAAATTATAAAAATAAAATGTGACTATTGGCCCTGGATGGTGTGGCTCAGTGAATTGGTGCCAGCCTTCAAACTCAAGGGTCGCTGGTTCGATTCCCAGTCAGGGCACATAACCAGGTTGCAAGCCAGGTCTCCAGCCAGGTTCCCAACTGGAGGCAAGTGAAAGGCAACCATACATTGCTGTCTCTCTTCATTTCTTCCTCCCTCTCTGCTATTATCTCTAAAAATAATGAATAAACTCTTTAAAAAATGTGACTGTTATTGCAAATATGTCTATGTTTGAAACAATGTGGATATGTAAATGTTTTTCAACTGTAAGTTTTGTGAAATCTAAATGCAAATAAGTTATTCCTAATGAAAATGTAGTCTAAATCAAAATGTATTGTAAATATAAAAGACAAACTGGATATCTGAGTATGAATGAAAGAATGCAAAATATATGATTATCAATATTTTTTTTTTTAGTTTTAAATTATGCATTTAAAAATATTTTATTTATTATTTTCAGAGAGAGGGGAAGAGAGAGAGAAACATCCATGTATGGTTGCCTTTCACCTGCCTCCAGCTATGGATCTAGCTGGAGACCTGGCTTGCAACCTGGTTATGTGTCTGGGCTGGGGAATCGAACCAGTGACCTTTGGGTTCACAGGCTGGTGCCTTATCCACTGTGCCATCAGCCAGGGCTATGCTCTACAGTCTTATCCAATACAATGCAAGCCCTTTGTAGGGAAGTTTTTTACATCGATTTTTGAGGTTTGCTCTGACCCCAGAAGGATTATTGTTAGCTATCTATTTCTGTAGTTCACTCTGGTGAGCTAGCTGACCTATGATTTAGGTGACTCTTAAGGAGCTATCAGCCTCCTCTCAATTTCCAGTTCACAAGAGGGCCCTTAGTTGTAAACTTCCCTATACAGATGATCTCTGAGATACTATGATCTGATGTAGGATTTTTCTACTTTATTGGTGGTATAAAGCTATGTGCACTCAGGGGCAACCTGATTTTGAATTTTGACTTTTGACCTTTTCTTAGCTAGGGATGTGCAGTAGCAATACTCTGGTGATTCTGGGCAGTGGCCACAAGCACAGATCCCAGTCAACCATGTGATTACAGGGCGAACAATCACCGCTCTATGTAGAGTGTGGTGTTGAATGTATTTTTGATTTACAATATTTTCAAGTTACAATGGGTTTACCAGAACATAACCTCTGTTATGTTGAGGAGTATCTCATCTTAAGATCTCTGTTTTTTTTTTTTTTTTTTTTTAATTTTATTGTTGTTGTATTACATCCATCCCCTTTTTGCTCCCTCTGTCCCCCCACCCACCCACCCATTCCCCCCAAAGTCAATCCCACCTGTTGTCCATGTTTTTATGGCCTGCCTGCCTTTGCTCTTCTGTAAAGCCTCTGCATCATTGTCCTGGAGTTGAGGAAAGAACAGAGGCTTCTTTTGGAATGACAAACCCTGATACATGAGCAGTATGCTGGACAGGGACAGAAGCTTCTGGTCTTTGTGGTGCATCTTTCCTGGCCAGAAATTAGATGTTATGCATTTGCTGGAGTGAGGGTGATTGAGGCCCCGTTATTCTCCATCTGGTGTTTCTGGCCTCATGCATGCATCTACAAGTGGGGTGGCATAGATGAAGGGAGACCTCATCTCCCAGCTATATTCACTTGGAATGTAGCTTTCACTCTGTGAAGCTAGACAGGGGGAAGCATAAGAAACCCTACAACCACTGACTGAAACTTGAGGGCAGAGCCCATTGCTTTGGTGTTACCAGTCCAGAATGGAGTTTCCATCACACTGAGCTGTGTGCGGGGAGCTGCGGAGGGGGTGGGTTGCAATCTAAGTGCCACCGATTCTCACAGTCTTACTGAGATTTAGTAGATTTTTTCAACAAATGGTTCTTTGTATGCTGTGTGCCTGTGTGACCTCAGAACAATTTCAAAGACAATTAAAGGATATATGGGATTTCTCACAAGCTGTGGTTGTTTTCTGTGGAGCAAATGGGTCCACAGAGCTCCTTACATCGCCATTCTGGGAGCAGATCTCTACCTTTGTATCTAAGAACCTTATTCTGGTATGTTAAAAAATAATCAAAGTGTCATTCTGATGGCCTATATTAAAGGATCCTACTTCTTAAAAATTATTTATCTATTTATTTATTTTTAATTGTAATTTACATTTAATGTTATTCTGTGTTGGTTTCAGGTGAATGCCTTTGGAGAGAGCTGGATCATTTTATTCATTTTCTCATTAATTAATACCTTGAATAACACTTTGACTCTTGATCATTTTATATACATCCTCATGAGAGAATTATACTCTGACATTCTCATTACTATTCATTTCCTTGTGGAAACTTCTTGATTTATCTATATTAAATTAAACATTTCTTGATGTCTACCACTTTACTCTGTACATGTTTTTTTTTTTTTCCAGTTATCATGAACATTATAATTACCAATGTACCTGGATTTTTTCTAATATAATATGATGCTAAAAACAATGCTTTAACTATTTTTCTTCCTTTCTTTCTTCCAGACTCTCCAGTTTTCTTTATGTTGATCTATATTGCCATGTTTGCCCTATCAGTGAACTGCCTAAATATTTTTTGAAAAAGCCATTAAAAAATAGTAAATTTAATTAAATTAGCACACACTTCCCACTGTGACTCAGTTTCCTCATTTATAAAATGAAAGAGGTAAGCTAGGTTAGTTTACTCACCTTTTTCTTAGCAATATTTTGTGATCATGTAATTAAAAAAAAAGTCTTATTATAATATCTGAACAGAGACCACATTTTTAAAAAAGGCTTTATTCATTATTTTTATTTCATTATTTTTAGAGAGAGAAGGGCAGGGAGGGAGGAAGAAAGGGAGAGAAGTATCGATGTATGGTTGCCTTTCACCTGCCTCTAGCTAAGGACCTGGCTGGAGACCTGGCTTGCAACCTGGTTATGTGCCCTGAATGGGGAATAGAATCACTGACCTTTGGGTTCACAGGCCAGTGTCAATCCACTGAGCCACACCAGCCAGGACTCACTTTATTTTATTTATTTATTTTTAAGATTGAAGAAGAAAGAAAGAAAGCGCTCAAGAAGAAAACATTTCTATTCTTACACATGTATGTAAGGAAAGGGCAAGGCACAAAAAACACATGTATCAGAAATCCAGTGCTTCAAATTCAAATTTTGTGAGTATCTAATCCATGGTATGGTCACATGGATAAGTGCTAATTCAGGTCCTTCCTCTGTTAATTACTTAATCTGAATTTGGGGTCAAGTTCTCAACCAGTTGGACTCAATGTCCTCGTATGTTCAATTGAAATGTCAACATCTGGAAGAAAGAAATTAAATAGGAACATGACATAAACAAACTCCACTAAATAAGCTAACTAATGCTGAGATGCTTAGGAAGCATGAGTCAGGCTGGAAACCTGTTTGGAAATCCATCTCCTGCTATAAATATAAATGAACATCTTTATAGGTCCTAAAAATTTCTATGTCTGGATAACCTGTTTTAACAGCTAATTGACCTGTGTAAGGCATATTTTAAAATTCAATATATGTGACATCTATTTACTCTGAAAAATGAAACACTTTTAACATGTTTCTGTTTTTTCCCTTCAGTCAGCATACAGTCATTTCCCCCCAAGTTATAGTGGTGCATCTACGCATGTATTATTCTGTGAGGCATAGCACACCTCAGCATGTTTATGGTATCCACCTGTGAGGAAGCTGATTTTTACAGACTAGATCTGCTCTTTTGAAAGACAAACACTTCTGGTTCCATTTTAATACAGCTAGAGCTGGTATGACATAATAGCTGAACCTCTATGTTAGCCATCTCTTTGTAAAAGACTTTTTGGTAAATTGTCCATTTCAAATTTTACACACAGGTTAAAAGTCATTTGGTTTAATTTTAGATTAATTATATTTGAGTCTTCATTATAATTAAAAATTTAAAGTGTTGAGTTTTATGGATGCCTCTTTAAAACCACCTGTAATATAGCCCTACTGTTGTAACTCAGTTGGTTGGGATACGTCCTGTAAACCAAAAGTTCACAGATTCATTTCCTGGTCAGGGCACATGTCCAGGTTGTGAGTTTGGTCCCATTCCAAGTATATACACAAGGCAACCAATCCATGTTTCTCTCTCATATCAATGTATACCACACTTTCTCTGTCCCTCCCTTCCCCATCTCTAAAATCAATAAGCATGTCCTCAGGTTAGGATAAAAATATATCCATAAAGCTAATGCATTATATACATATTGATGAGTTTGATAGATTTGTGTTACCCTTGGGCTTTATGTGAATTAAGGGCTTTAAAGTTTATGTTGTGATTAGAATAATGTATAAAATAATTTGACAAGGCAGTAATTGAATAATATATTTGACATACTAATCTATGTCCTTTATTTCTACAGCATGCCTTCTATTGCTTGGTCCTTCAGAAACAACTATTGGTCTGTGCTCATTTTTCTCAAAGAGGGATGTGACAAGCTAGGGGAAAAAAGCCTTCCAAAATTTCTTTATTCAGGTTCCTCAAACATAAGCCCTTCATCCTAAATGCAAAAGCAAATTCATATAGAGGGCAAGGCAGGACCTCTGAAAGAGTGAACTGACCAGGTATAAGAGAAAGAGTGACAAAAGATCACTGATTTATGACTATTGAAACTACCCTGAAGTTTTATCATTGGTGGGAACTGTCCTGAAATAAACAACATGGGAATCTTCTGAGATGAGCAGAGCTAACTCAACACTACTTTTATGTGATGCAGGAATATAGGTGTCTCCTGAATTCCAATTTAAAAATTTTTTTAAAGGGGCGGGAAATCCAGTGTTTAGAATATCAGCAACAAACTTAATGTTTTTCCTTTTAATAAATATATGTAAAAGATACATATATCAAATGCTAAAGATATTTGGGGTTGCTTTTTTCCCATTGGCTGTGAATTTGCCACATTAGTTTTGCTTTTGCGTAAACAAAGATTACGAACGAAATAACTTTGACAATTTTTGCCGAGAGAAAACGTTTCCTATTTTGTCAAACCCAGTTGATGCAGATTTTAAGAAGAGTCTGAGATTTACGTGAAGAGAAACAGATGGGAGGTAGTGAAAATTAAAAGTACATGGACCTGCAAAAAAGGGCTTGCATACTGAGGAGGTGGAAACACTCCAGGGGAGTAACAACTTTGTGACTCTTAAGTGTGATAATAGGCAAATTCTCACGAACTTCTGGGCCATCTGGCACATTGTGACATATTCACTGGACTCCATGACACCTAGTTTGGGATGAATAGGCCAGGCAAAATATTCAAGAAGAGACATCTTGGTGGAGAGCCGTGTGGAGGATCATCTGAGAAAGATGCTCTCCTGTCTTCTGAAAGCCTGAACATTCTATAGCCTTCCCTTGTTCAGTGATTCTTTGCCCATAATAAATTGAAAAGCACATGCATTGACATACAGAAAAGGCAGTAAAATGAACTAATTATACAAAAACAAAAACTTCAATATGAGATTTGAAATGAACACATGGAAGACTTCTCATTGAAAACTAATGCTGTTATAAATAGAACCTGGAATCCAGATAGAAGTAGAGATAAACATAAGATAGAGATTGACCTAGAGAGAGATACTGATAGACACAGGAAAGAAAACACAGCAGAGCACAAAACACAGAAAAAATCCTAAGCAAGATACAAATGCAGAAGGCTGTCATTTATTGTTTTCTAGCTGTCTTTGTGCAAAACTTTGGATAATAGTCTGAGGAATACTAGATTCCTTACATATTTTTATATCTATATCTACAGTTTTTATTATTTTTATGATTCCTCTAAACTCTCTTATGTCAGTTGTTAAGAAACCTTTTATTTTCATATGGTATTTAGATAGTTTGGATAAATAGTTTATTCAAATAAATGCATAATAATCTGTTAGACAAATATTTTATGAGACTTATTTATGGTCTTAGCACTACAGAATTCTTGGAATTAACTATAGAACACATGGTACTCACAAGAAGTGTACTTCTGGCTTCTCAGTCATATTTAATATTTATGTATCTACTGTGAAATAAACACTATAGTAAAATAATGTATGTCCGATTATGTGAAACTTAATAAATTTGAGCAATGGTTGGGCTAGTAAAATTTATCATGAAACCTAAGATGTAAAGAAGTTATGTAATTTTTCTTTCCCCTTGGTCAATTTTATCAGCATATTTTATTGGACATACAGTTATATTGCCTTGGTTCATAATCTTTTTATTATATAATACTTTTGCATATATACAGTGTATTTAAAGGAATTCTGTTCTTTCATTGATCATTTTTATTTGGGCAAATCCCATGATATTTAAGTTATTACTGCTTTAATATTTTTTAAAATATGAACTCTTTTAGGATTCTTTTAAAACTTGATTTTAGAGATAGAGAGGAAGGGGGAGAGAAAAAGAGAGGGAGAGAGAGAAACACTGATTTATTGTTCCATTTACTTTTGCACTCATTGGTTGGTTCTTGTATTTGTCCTGACAGGAGATTAAACCCACAACCTTGGTGTATCCAGATGACACTCTAACTAACTGAGTTACCCAGTCAGAGCCTCATAATTCTTAAATGTTAGTTTAGGTTATCTAAATGCTAATTTTAGGTGTCTTTCATATATTAGTCTATATTATTAATATATTAGTTAATGTAGACTAACACTGCAAACCAAGTGCCATTTAATCTATGGTTTTTGGATGCCAAATTATAGTGAACCCATAGAGTTGTGAATATATTGCATATTACCAAGGAGTTACTTAAGTAATTCAGAGGATCTAGTCTCAAGTCTTGACACCTCATTGTTAAACATGAACTCATGGCACATCTAGCAGTAAAAGTTGCCAAGAAGTAGAGTCAGGCTTGTGTTGTACCAAACTACACTTTTATACCAAATATCTGGCATACCCAGAAAAAACTTAAAGCAATGCTGAATCACATTATAGATTAGCTGTGTGGTATCAATTTCAATGGCTTTTAGTGCTTCTGCTTTTTTGTTTGTTTGTTTGTTTACCTCTTCCACATTGGCAAAACATGTCTCTTTCAGGACCTTTGTCATTCAGGGACACAAAAAAAATTTCACTTGGAGTGAGATCAAGTCAATAGGGACAGTGGGGCATGAGGGTCAGACCTTTTTTACTGAAAACTGCTGAACACTCAGTGCAGTGTGGGCAGGTGCATGAGTAAATCATCCATCATGAAATGGGGAAAGGAACTGAAGCTGTCTTCAGAAAAATTCACTGAAGCCAAATGCAGCCTCTCACAACAACGCCAGCTGGTACAATGATACAGACGGGTTTCTACAACATGTACCTAGTGGGTGAAGCCTCTATTACAATGGGCCCACCCTCCAGAAGATAAGTCTGTTTTTTTGGGTCCCCCCACCATTGTGTAGATTGAACATTCAGAGTACTTTAAATATATTATTTAAATATATATTTAAATGTTTTTAAAATATATTATTATTGTTTACACTATTTAAATTGCTGTAAGAACTTTGACAACTAAATGCAGAAAGGCAATATTTATTTTTTATAAGCTTTATTGATAGAATTATCTTTTCATTGCACTAACGTATTTTCAGGTTGAATTGTATACATCATAAGTGGGGTATTTATATCTCAGGTCGGGTAATGTTTCTCTCTCATATTGTTTTTCTCATATTGATATCCCTCTCTCTTTCTCTCTCTCTTTCTCTCAAATCAATTTAAAAAATGGTAGCTGTTATAACCTCGTTAGAACAATTGCAAAGAAATTTTTATTTTTTGGAGGGATTCATTTTTTGTCCTAATAAATGAATTTTGGTCTTTTTTTTTTCTTTTTTCCTTTTTGTTATTTCAAAAGTAAATGAAACCATGAATATGCAGAGTTTATTTCAAAGTCACTTATGCTTATTTCTTAGTTTTATGAGTACATTTGGAAATTATTATGCTGTAATTTAGGGTAGTCAGTATTTTATGCATGTGGGATTCTCTCCTGAAACTTGAATTGTTGCTGCTTGTTGGGTAATGCCCTTGTAACTGAAAACTGAGGCTTGGCCACTTGGTGCCTTGAATCCACATGACTCAACAATATATTTTGAAGGAAACAGGTTTTTATTAACAGGGTTCCAACTTTGGGGTGGGGGCTGAGAGCACTCCTGCTTAGTGCTTTCCTTTTCCAGGAGACCCAGAACTTCCCTTGCTTCCCAAAAGGCTACAAGCCAAGCAAGCCATGCCCGGAAGTTCCTCATTTCTTTTCGTTCATTAGTCAATCACACAAACAGATCTCCATCCTCTCTGGAATGTGCACCTGGGATTTGCTGCTCTCAGTCTCTAGGTAGCTGTGTTACACTGCCCCAGAGGCAGAAGCCCAGGGAGGCAAGCTTTTCTCATGAGATCTTGCTTCTAGGAGTTGGCTACCATTAATGAGGGGTCTAAGTGCCTGTGGGCCCTGCATCTCCTGGTCCCACAAGCACCCCTGTTCATGCAGGGAACAGGGCCCGAGGCCCAGAACATCCAAGTGCTAAAAGCCTAGAGGGAGAAAGCTTCAAAGGCCTGTGCCAAGAGCCTCTGTATCAAAAGAGCAACTTCTCCATATGTCCTTTAGGGAAATAGAAGTCTGCAGCTCAGCGTTCTCGGTCACAGTTGAGCTTCAAGAATCTTTTACAAGACTGAGTGGCCTGCCAGGTCCCTGCAGTTTCATCAGCTCTGTCACTGTCTTCTTTAGACCAACCTCCAGGCAGGCTTCCAGGAAGGCAGACCTCATGGCAGATTGGCCTGAAGACCAATTCCATTCTGATTTTAAATACTTGGCTCAGCACTTCCTGAGTGATTTAACATCAACTTTTACTATGGTGCATTAGTGTCTGCCATTTTTGTCAGCTTGCCAGTGTCTGTAACCCACTTTTTGGTTGCCATCTTTAGTTAGGGCAAGTGTTCCCAGCAACGTGTGGGAATCTGTGAAGGACATCTGCCCCCAGCTCTGTCACAAATCACTGCATTTTCTTACAGTCATGTACACAAGTTTGCCCTGGGCAGCTTCCTTCTTCTCTTCAGGAAGGCAGGGCTGTTAACTTGCTTTTGTAATGCAATGTTTCTTATGCTATACTCTTCACTTTGTGGCCAGTCTCTGCACTGCATGCTTCTGGCATCCCTACAGAATTTGTGGGACAAGGGGCTCCCACACCCTTAGGGGACCCATGCTCTGCATCCTTTATAATTTCACATGATCTTTTTGGCCTTTATGAGCAGTATTGTATTAATAAAAAACAATAGTAATTTTTTTACTACTTATAACTTTTGAGAATTTATGTTTTTCTATTTGTTGATTCTTTGCCATGCATTTTCAAATTTATTTTGGGGTGTTCAAATTAATGCTAAGAATGAAGACTAAAATGATGACAATATTACAAGCACTTTCTAATCCTCTGATATTTATTTTTATGTTGATTGTCCCATATAAGGGATATCTATGTAGCAATGGGTTAGAAAAATATTGCTATTAGATTATACCGTTCCCCAAATTGTATCAGAAATGCACTCTGTCTAAGCTCTAACCTGAATAATTCCCACATCATGTCTTTATTGAAATGGTCTTATAACAATAAATAAGTAGAACTAAAAAGATATAAATTCCCCATTTATGATGTATACAATTCAACCTGAAAATACATTATTGCAATGGAAAGATAATTCTATCAATAAAGCTTATAAAAAATAAATATTGCCTTTCTACATTTAGTGGTCAAATTTCTTGCAGCAATTTAAATAGTGTAAACAATTTAATAATAATATATTTAAAAAACAGTTATTTTGTTTAAAGTACTTTGAGTGCTCAATGGTGAGGGGGACCCAAAAAAACATGGACATGGACAACAGGTGGGATTGACTTTGTGGGGAATGGGTGGGTAGGGAGGGGACAGAGGGGAGAAAAAAGGGGATGGATGTAATACAACAACAATAAAAAAAAGAGAGAGAAAAAAACAGACTTATCTTCTGGAAGGTGGGCCCATTGTAATAGAGGCTTCCCCCACTAGGTGCATGTTGTAGAAACCCATCTGTATCATTGTACCTGCTGGCTTTGTTGTGAGAGGCTGCATTTGGCTTCAGTGAATTTTTTTAAAGACAGCTTCAGTTCCTTTGCCCATTTCATGATGGATGATTTACTCATGCACCTGCCCACACTGCACTGAGTGTTCAGCAATTTTCAGTAAAAAAGGTCTGACCCTCATGCCCCACTGTCCCTATTGACTTGATCTCACTCCAAGTGAAATTTTTTTTGTGTCCCTGAATGACAAAGGTCCTGAAAGAGACATGTTTTGCCAACGTGGAAGAGGTAAACAAACAAACAAAAATAGTAGAAGCACTAAAAGCCATTGAAGTTAACAAGTTCAAAACTGTTTTTGAGCAATGGAAAAAAATGTCTTAATATGTGTACTGCATGAAATGGAGAGTAGTTGGAAGGTGACTGAAGTTTAAACATGTAAGAATAAACCCACATTTTTAATAAATTCAGTTTTTTTGTGCAGCTTTGTACATTGTGTCATTATTTTACTGGTGATGAATCTACGCTCAGAAATGCTACATTTTAAAATAGAAGTCAATATTAGAAAGCAGTGGATCCAAAATTCAAAGCCAAATTTAATTAAGATGATTATAAAAATAATAAAGTTAATCACATTTTTAATTATATAAATAACTGTAATGAGTCACAGAATAATTTACCAGAGAAACATCTGAAAATATCAATTGAAAATGTAGAATTATTCACATTCAAGTCTACTGTAGGATAACATACTACAGACTTCATAGGTAGTTCTGAACAATGTTTAGAACTTTTCAGATTATTTTGTTAAAATTACCAGTTTTCATTTGACTTTCTATACATCTTAACAGGAATATGTTTAGCCACCTCCATGTTCCCAACAATCTCCACAAAAAATTGAACTTAATAATTGAACAACCATATTTTAAATCAGAAGGACAATTTTTATAATGTAGACAAATAATATTGAATGTGTCATCAACTCCTCTTAAATATTTTTTTTGGAAATTTCATTTCAAATGACTGTATTCACTTTTATGTAGATATATTTGGGGAAATTCTAACATTGTGTTTCAGAGGCTATTGTAAATTTTTCTGCCTTCCTTACCATTATTATAATTCTGATTAGAGTTGGTATTTGTATCAATGGTTTATATATTATAGTTCTTTGATCAAGATCTGTCAATAGAATTATTTAGATTGTATATACATACCTATTTAATGTTACCAGTACATGAGATCAGGTTTTTCTCTGAGCCATGGATAAAGTAAATTCAGAAAGTCTACCCTTTCATCCCCCAAATAAAAAATCCAGATATGATGACTCTCCATTTATACTTAGTTCACTGTATAGTATATATCATTACATTAACATTCATATAGCCAATCATGTGCATCATTTTCCAACTTCATGTTTAGTGACTTCTCAATGGTAGCTTGAGTCCAGCATATCTTATAAAAGAAACCTTTCCCACCTCATTTGAGAGTCAGTTTTTAAATATTTACATTTAACACCTCTGATTTAAAGTTCTTGCAGCTGAATTATTCTATGATACAGCAAACCTGAGAAGCAGAACTTGCATCCCAGTAAAAGTACCAAAGAGATACAGTAGCTACTCTTGGAAGGTGGTTATTCATCCTTTCCTTATGTACTATTCTGACCTGTTAGTAAGTCCCTATTTTTAAACTGCAACAAGAATATACACAAATTTAAATAGTATTTTACATAGGAATGGGAGAAAAATAGATATTTATTATCCAAATGATTTATGTCTCTTAGGAAGTATACAGGATATGTTACAGAGGTTCTAAGTGAAGGTGAGAGACCCTCTATGCACAAATATGATGTAGGGTGAGTAAATCGCCCCTTTCTGCTTGGCTAAAGAGCTGCTCAATGAAATTGGATAAGTATCAACTTTTGAAAAAAGGTGATGGTGATTTTCAAAATCTGGGATTAATTTCTTGAGCCTGAAAAAGTTAACTCCAAATATTTCAGAAAAAAAAATGTCTGACAATATTTGAATTTAGAGTTTGTATTGATTTCTGCAACTTATTTCACCTGGCATGTGAGTACATGACCTCCATTAGAGAGATTTTCCATTTCTTTAGGAGTAAATGCTAATGTTTGTGAACATCAATGGCATACAGGTATTCATCACCTTATAACTGACTTGTATGAGGGGAAAATGCTTTAAATCATATGTGGCATAATTTTCCCGTGGAAGAAGCAATGAAGAAGGTATATAGTACCCAAGCTGAACAAGAAAGATGCTAGCACAAAGTCAGATACAACTAAACAAATGTTATTATGGAAAAATGGCAATTAAGATTCTCTTAATTAGCCTGTCATTTTGTATTTATCATCATAATGTTTGTTTTACAATGCTTTATTAAATCTGGCTTTATGACAAACAGTCTGCTGGCAACGCATCCTGCTGTGCAACATATGGCGTTATACCTAATGAATATTAATGCTGTGAAGTATAAATGGTCTTCAGGGACAGTGCTGATGACTGGGAAACTCCTGCATATGGCATTACTAGGTTAATTTCTATGTTTTGCATCATTTTTCCCCTTACTTGACCTATCATTTTGTCTGTGAAACTTCAAATGTGCATCCAAAAGTTAAAAATAGTTGGCTTTTGGTTTTATTATGCTTGCTCTTCTAAGTAGGCTTGTTTTGCTGTTTTTTTTTTTTTTTCCTTGCAACTGACTTCTCATGAAGCTTCTCTTCATTTGCTTACTTTCTACCCAGCTATATCTGTTATTCCAAGTAATCCACTTGCAACTGGACCACATGTTTCACTCCTATAACAGTATATTGTACCAAATTCTTATGTTTCTAAACTAAGTAACAGGACCATTTTAAAAAACATTGTACTATATAAACTCTACTAATTGTAACCCATTTCTCCCAAACTGCCTGCTAAATGCAATTCCCAATAATTCCTAAGTTAATTAAATTTTTCTAGTGAAAGAGATAAGAATGAACAAGAAGAACAAAACCCAAGAATTTTTAGTAAGAAGAGTATTTTGGCTTGAAATTCAATTTGTGTCATTATAAACCATATCTAACCCAGAATTTAACATAACAATTCCAAAAATAATTATTGTTTTTTGTTTTTTTTTCCCAACAGTATAGGAAATTTTAGATAGGGAAGTGAAAAGAAGTCAATCGTACCTCATTTTCTCTTTCAGAATTTTAGAGAGAATTTGTCAAAGGATCAATCATGAAGTTATATGATAATATTCAGGGGATATTTCTACAAACATTAAAAAATATGTAGTCTGAGAATAAATGACTGCAGAATGGACTCTGTATGCTACAGTCCAAATAAATCACCTTGTGTAATACTGCACAAAAAGTGCTCTGCTCTGCATCATGTAAAATAGTTAGATGCAAACCCCACTAACAAATCAGTTTAGAAATGGTGCAGATGTCATTAGATAACATGGAAGTATTCTGGAGATTTCCGCTTTTATCCTCAAGGTAATAATAGGCCTACTATTATTCTAGTTCATTTATTTCGGATATATTAGGGATGGGAGGAGGAAAGGAGTGGATTACAGAACTTGATTTTAGTAGCCAGAACTAAGAGTTACCTCTTAACTCAAAATAATGTAGGAATAGGTTTTATCTATGACAAATAATGATACTTTTGTGATCACTTGGTCAGTTACTGCTTATGTAATGTTTTATATACTCTTATTTAATTTCAAAAATCATGTGAAGTAATTTTTAAAATGTTTCAAAGTGCTAATGCTTTTATTTCTGATGTAGCCACCAAAATATTGTCTAATGTCTTAACCACTGAATTAGGCTTCAGGGAACTTTTTATGAAGGGCACACTATAAATATAAGAATATTTCTATTCCATCCATTTATGGGAGGGCTTAGTTGTTTCAGATTGAATAATTATCTGAAAGTTGCTATTTGTATCATAATGATCCTTCATACATTTATTCTACAAATTTGTGTAGCATCCCTGCCTCATAAACAAGAGACCAAGAAACTCCAGGCCATGAAACAGTGAGAGAAGCTGTTCTTGAACTAGTACATAAGAAACAGATAATAGATTGAGTATATGTACTAATGCCTTTTTATTTTTTTTTAATATTTTATTTCATTATTTTTAGAAAGAGGGGAAGGGAGAGAGGCAGAGAGGGAGAGAGACATCAATGTATGGTTGCCTTTCACCTGCCTCCAGCCACGGACCTGACTGGAGACCTGGTTTGCAACCTGGTTATGTGCCCTGGCTGGGGAATCGAACCTGCGACCTTTGGGCTCGCAGGCCGGCACCTTAACCACTGTGCTACCAGCCAGGGCGCTAATGCCTTTTTAATTAACAAATTATATCCTGCAAAGAGCAGTGAGGGGCTAATTAGATGAAAGTGGCTGTCTGTGGTAGATAAGCCCAGGACAACAGGAGCAGTGTCAATAGAATTTAGAAAGAAAAGGGACAAATACAAAGCCAATTCTCTTAACCATACATGAATGATTTTTTCCAATTATATTCTTAGTATAGAGCCCTATATAATTATATATAGATTAGTACGTACTGAGCAATTATACAGTGTTATATACTAAAAGATCTTTCATAAAGTTACCTCAGAACTTTGTCTCATTTATTGTCTATTTAATGGTTTAATGAAATTTATAATATTATAAAATGTATTTTATCTTTATCTCAGAGTTTGAATTTAATCATTTTAAGTAAACTTGCATTTTTTCTTCACAAACACATAGTCAAAAATCCCTCATGATGTTATTGTAGATAGGTATTTGGGCTGGGTAAATCATATCTGACAGTGGTATTCTGATTTCTGAATTGATGAAATTTGAGAAATAGCACCACTTACTAAATTGTATTAATTTTTTGTAGATACTTTATTTATTATGGTATCTTCAGTACTTGTTCCAGTCAACCCAACAGTACATGGATTATTATATCTGCTCATATCCACACAAGGAGTATTAGACAAAGATAATTCCTTCAGAAGCTGCATGTGGTAAAAAAGTAACATGAGGCAGCACATGACTCAAGGGTGGATGGAGGAAAAGTTCATCAAAAGGTGGTGGAGCATCAGAGATTGGAAATAGGAATACCTCCAAAGATGATCTCATAGCCGTCAGAGTGTATGTTCAAGTTCAATGGGTTCAATGGTGGAAGCATCTCTATTCTAGAAGGAGAAGCCCTGATTTTATAACACTGTATGTGCGTAACAATTTGTTTTCTATTTTCTACATAACCCAAAATAAAGAATGGTGGCGGCATCACTTCAGGGTAAATCTGCTAATGCTACATTTTGACTCAATAACAAAATAAAACATTTTTTCTGATGTTTCTTTTACAAACCACCATTCTCAGTTCTCTTTCGTAACAGATTAGCTAGCAAGTAATGGTACCTTATTGCTTAGCTGTTGAATGGTAGTATCTTTGCTTACCTTTTATTTTATTTGGTGACTGTGTTTTATGTTTAATGGCAGGATGACAAATAATTTTTTTTAATATTATCTTTTATTTTTAAAGATTTTAAAGAAAGGGAAAGAAACATCACTGTATGGCTACCTTTCACCTGTCTCCAGCTAAAGACCTGACTGGAGACCTGGCTTGCAACCTGATTATGTGCCCTGATTAGGGAATTGAACCAGTGACTTTTGGGTTCACAGACTGGTGCCTATACACTAAGCCACCAGCCAAACCTTAATTTCTTTTTTCAATTGATTATGCTATTACAGTTGCCCAAGTTTTCCCCCTTTCCTCCACCCAGAGACCCCACTTTCCCTGGTGATTCCCCTCCTTTCTTCATGTCCATGAGTCATGCATATACGTTATTTGACTACTACCTTTCCTATATTCCCTTTCAATATCCCCATGCCTATTCTGTAACCACCAATTTATACTTCTTAATTCTGTCACCTTTTCTCCCATTCCCCAAGGCCCCCTTCCCATTGGCCACCATCACAATGTTCTCCATATCTATGATTCTCTTTCTATTCTGCTTGTTTGCTTGGTTTGTTCTTTAGATTCAATTATTGATAGATATGTATTTTTTCCATTTTATTGTTCAAAGTTTTGATCTTTTTCTTAAGTAAGTCCCTTTAACATTTCACATATTAATGATTTGGTAAGGATAAACTCCTTTAGCTTTACCTTGTCCGGGAAGCATTGTACCTGCCCTTCTATTCTAAATTATAGCTTTGCTGGATAGAGTAATCTTGGTTGTAGATTCTTGCTTTTCATCACTTTGAATACCTCTTGCCAATCCCTTCTTGCTTGCAAAGTTCCTTTTGAGAAATCAGTTGACAATCTTACAGGAACCAACTTCTTTCGTCTTGATGCTTTTAAGATCTCTCTTTATCTTTTACCTTTGGCATTTTAATTATGATGTGTCTTGGTGTGGTCCTCTTTGCTTGGTGTGGTCCATTTTGTTTGGGACACTGTGCTTCCTGGGCTTCTATGTCTATTTCCTTCACCAAATTAGGGAAGTGATATTTTATTATTTTTCAAATAGATTTCCAATTTTTTGCTCTTTCTTTTCTCTTTCTGGCACTCCTATGCTGGCTGCTATGATGCAAATATTGGACATTTGAAGTGGTCCTAGAGGCTCTTTACACTATCCTCAATTTTTTAAATTCTTTTTTCTTCTTCCTGTACTGATTATATGTCTTTTTCTTCTTTGTGTTCCAAATCATTGATTTGATTCTTGGTTTCATATACTTTGCTGTTGACTCACAATAGATTGTACTTTATTTCAATTAGTGTTTCCATTTCTGATTGGATCATTTTTATGCTATTGAAATACCCACTCAGTTCTTTAAGCATCATTATAACCAGTGTTTTGAACTCACATCTGATAGATTGCTTACTCCATTTAGTTAAGTTTTTTTATGGAGTTTTGATCTGTTCTTTCATTTGGACTATATTTCTTTGTCTCTTCTTTATGGCAGCCTCACTGTATTTATTTCTACATATTAGGTAGAGCTGCTTTGGCTCTATGTCATAGTAGTGTGGCCTGATGTAGTGGATATCCTATAGGGTTCAGTGACACAGTCTCCCCTATCTCCCAAGCTGGGTACTCAAGGTGCACCCTCTGTCTGGGCTGAGTACTCCCTCCTTTTGTTGATGAGTCTTAATTGCTGTCAGCAAGTCTATAGGAAGACAGCTGGTAGGACTGGCTGTGACCTCTAGCCTGGAATCACCTCCCTCTGTGGCTTGTGGAGGTGGTTGTGTAGTGCCCTGACATGGTCTATAACTGTCTGCTGTGTGAGCTGGCCTGAAGTTTCCCAGGTGGTCCCAAGGTCAGCCTCCACTTACATTCTCTCTGAGGTCCCTTGACATAAGCTATAAAGCGATCTGCAGATAGATATTGCTAGTGCTGTGTAATGGCCATTCAGCAAGAGGTATGAAGGAATGTGCTCAGTTGTTGCTTGTTTGAGCATACTTAGGAAGACACTAGACAATCCCTCTGTTTACATCCACCACACATGGGTTTGGGACCACTTCATTGCATATCTCTGCCCTTCCATCCTTCCAACTTATTTGGATGAATGTAGTTTCTTTCATTCCTTAGTTGTTGGACTTCTATATAGCCCAATTTACTGACAGTTCTGAGTGACATTTGTTCTATAGTTTGGTTGTAATTTTGCTGTGGTTATGCAAGGAGGTGAGCTGCATTTACTTATGCTTCCATCTTGACCAGAGGTCCAAATAATTTGAGAATGACAATACTGTTTTGTGAAATTGTTGGGAAATTATAACTTGAAAAATCTCTATACATGATTATATGTGACTACAAAAATACTTAACTGGTGGAAATGAAAGGATATAGAAAAATTTGTCACATTTAGACACCTGACAGTTGTTAAAACCAAGAATCCTATTATATTGTGGTGTTCTTATATTTCCTAGCCAACTGAAAGTGAACAGGATGAACCTAAGTATAATGCAAACATCAGTTAGAGCTGCATCCTCAATATAAAACACTAAATCCTTTGTTTATGCAGCTGCTAGAACAGAGAACCTTGGGGCTAAAGGATGAATTCCAATCAAACCAAAATATTCTGTGCTCTTTCTTATGGAAAAATTATCACTAATATTTTCTCCTAAAAGTAGAAATTAACAATACAAGTATATATAAATGTCTCTGAAGGTCAGTATCTTGCCCTCTAAAAATATTCGCTATTTCCTAAAGTTTGACTTTCTACCCTTAAATTCTCAAACATAAATATATGATGTGAATACAGTTTTGTTTTGTTTTGCTTGCTCTTCAAATGAGTTAATTATACACAGTAATGTTTGACAATAAACATTCCTTAGTACATTTGTGCTTTAAATGGAAGAAAACCCAGTTTGAACAAACTGACTTCAAAAGGGAAGTACATTTACTCACAGAAACAAACTTCCAAAATCATACGAGCAGCTGGTTTTAGGGACAAGCATAAACAAGAAAGAACCTTGCCTGGCTTCTAATCCCACATTTTCATGCTTAGTCCCTCTGTGCAGATGCACTTTGTCCACACTGTGGATGTCATGTCTATTAGTTCCTTCCACAGTCATAGTTGTTGCCTCACCAATCAAAGAGATACACCAGCTCTCTTTGCTCCCTTTCTTCATTTCCACTTCAAAATTTTTTGGAGAAGAATAAAGGAAATGGAGAAGCCAAAGAACTTATATGCAAGACACATGGACATGAACTAAGGGAGGCATTGCTGGAAGAAATAGTGTACTGGGTGGAAGGGGGGGAGCAAAGAGGAGAAAATTGGGACAACTGTAATAGTAAAATAAAAAATATGTATTTAAGAAAAAAAATTCCTGGAGAATGTATCAGAATGGTACATTTTTACATAAACGTGACCTCCTTTTTAATAAATGATGGCTAGTGTGGAACATGAAAGATGGTATCTCTTATTCAAACTCTAATATTGAAGTAGTGGTGAAGATTGTGGGCAGGACAGGAATAGCTGCTCTAAGTAAAAACAGTCAAGGGCCCTGGCTCGTGGCTCAGTAGATAGGACCAGCCTGTGAACCCAGAGGTTGCTGGTTCAATTCTCAGTCAGGACACATAACCAGGTTGCAAGCCAGGTCTCCAGCCAGATCTGTAGCTGGAGACAGGTGAAAGGCAACCATACATTGATGTTTCTCTCCTTTTTTTTCCTCCCTCCCTGTCCTTCTCTCTAAAAGTAGTGAATAAAATCTTAAAATAAATAAATAATAAATTAAATGGGCCAAAATAACAGATTTTGCCACCAAAAGTAACTTTTAGTCTATTATAAAAGGTTTCTCTCCTAATGCATTTTTAAATGTTATTAATTCTCATGATGTAAAAGAAATGATATTTTTCTGTGTAATTAATTTTTTACAATCATGGAAGAAAAATACTAACATGGTATGTGAAGTGGAAAATTTATATCACAGACACATGTTTCAAACAGCATTGTGCATATTTGTTAAGTGGGCAAAATAGTGTTCTGTGAATAATTTGCTTTTCAAATAAATAAAGGCATCATTATATTGAGCATTTCTATATGGTGTTAGGCAATGTTCTAATAACTTTAGAATTTATTTTTATAACCATGCAAAATAACATGATCCATTTGAAAGTGAGAAAATTTGGACTTAAGGCAGTTTTTAGATCTTTCCCCATGGTATGCAGTTAGTATATAATAGAGTGGGGTTTTTCAACAAATTTTTAAAAATTCCTCTTAAACACTTATATGTATTGTGAAATACATTAATGATATTACAAAATCTTTTGTGTGCTTCTAAAAATTAAACAGGAGATTACTATTAAAATTTTTAAATTTTATTTAAAAAATTGAACGACAAAATATAAACCATGATTATTATATCGATTGTGACAGATAAGAAAATTGCTAAATAAGTATATATTTTTTGATATAGTGTATTCTGGATTTATTATTTCACTACCATCTTATTTATTTCAAGAAGTTCAGGGTTTTAAGGAAACTAGATAAGTAGGTCACAAACCAGTTTTGTACTTCATTTAATTAAGTCTCAGTAATTAATTAAAAATATTATAACCTGATAAATTAGATTTTGTAAACTAAAGCCATGTCTATTTATATAGAAGTTGTAAAGTTAAATACACCTTATTTTTTTCCAATATGAGATAATATACTTTCTGAATTTCATGCTTTCTTTGTAATGTCTCTATTTTGTTTTGCTATATTAGTTCCTCTTCTTTGTTTAGAACTTTATTTTCTACTGTCTCTCTTTTTTTTTTTTTTTTTTTGAATTTTTAAAAGATTTTATTCATTATTTCTAGAGGGAGGGGAAAGGAGGGAGGCAGAGAGGGAGAGAAACATCAATGTATGGTTGCCTTTCACCTGTCTCCAGCTGCAGACCTGGCTGGAGACCTGGCTTGCAACCTGGTTATGTGCCCTAACTGGGCACATAACCTTTGGGTTCGCAGGCTGGCACCTATCTATTGAGCCACCAGCCAGGGCTGAAAAATTTTTTTAAATTTAATTTTATTGCTCTAATATTGAAGTAGTGGTGAAGATGGTGGGCAGGACAGGAATAGCTGCTCTAAGTAAAAACAGTCAAGGGCCCTGGCTCATGGCTCAGTGGATAGGACCACTGAAAGGGTCCTATCCTTTCAGTGGTTTGTATTACATCCATCCCCTTTCTGCTCCCCTCTGTCCTCTTCCCCATTCCCCCACAAAGTCAATCCCACCTGTTGTCCATGTCCATGGTTTCTCTATACTAGGTTCTTGTCTAAACTACTCCCCTTCCTTGCCTCTTCCTCCCCCCTCCCCCCAACCCTCTTCTCTCTGCCCACTGAAGGCCTATTCAATGTATTCATATATCTGGTTCTGTTTTGCTTGTTCTTAGTTTTGTTCATTATTGTCCTGTAATGGGTGAGATCATATGGTATTTGTCCTTCACTGACTGGCTTATTTCACTAAGCATAATACTTTCTAGTTTGATCCACGTTGTTGCAAAGGTTAGGAGTTCCTTCTTTCTTTCTGCTGTGTAGTATTCCATTGTGTAAATGTACCAAAGTTTTTTGATCCAATCATCCACTGATGGGCACTTAGGCTGTTTCCAGCACTTGGCTATTGTAAATAGTGCCGCTATGAACATAGGTGTACATAGGTTCTTATGAATTGGTGTTTCAGGATTCTTTGGGTATAGTCCTAGTAGTGGAATTGCTGGATCAAAAGGCAGTTCCATTTTTAGTTTTTTGAGGAAACTCTATACTGTTTTCCATAGTGGCTGCATCAGCCTGCATTCCCACCAACAGTGCATGAGGGTTCCCTTTGCCCCGCATCCTCGCCAACACTTTGTTGATTTTTTAATATTTTCCATTCTGACAGGTATGAAGTGGTATCTTATTGTGGTTTTAATTTGCATCTCTCTGATGACTAGTGATGTTGAGCATTCTTTCATATGCCTCTGGGCCCTTTGTATATCTTCCTCAGTGAGTTGCCTGTTCAGATCTTTTGCCCATTTTTTTAATTGGGCTGTCTGTCTCCCTGGTGTTGAGTCTCATTAGTTCTTTATATATTTTGGAGATCAAACCCTTGTTTGAGGTATCATTGGCAATTATGTTTTCCTATACAGTTGGTTCCCTTTGAATTTTGCTGGTGTTTTCTTCAGCTGAACAGAAACTTTTCAATTTGATATAATCCCATTTGTTGATTTGTTCTTTTATTTCCTTTGCCCTTGGTGAAGTATCAGTAAACATATTTCGGTGTAGGATATCAAAAAGTTTACTGCTTATATTTTTCTCTAGAACCTTTATGGTGGCACTGCTTATGTTTAAATCCTTTATTCATCTTGAGTTTATTCTGGTGTATGATGTAAGTTGGTGGTCTAGTTTTATCTTTTTGCATGTTATTGTCCAGTTCTCCCAATATCACTTGTTGAAGAGACTGTTTTTAGTCCATTATATGTTCCTTCCCCCTTTGTTGAATATTAATTGACCATAGAGTCCTGGGTTTATTTCTGGGCTCTCTATTCCATTCCATTGATCTATATTTCTATTCTTATGCCAGTACCAGATAGTTTTGATGACAGTAGCCTTGTAGTATTGTTTGAAGTCCGGTATTGTGATTCTTCTTTGTTCTTCTTTCTCAAGATTGCTGTGGCTATTCGTGGGCATTTTTGGCTCCATATAAATTTTTTAAATATTTTTTCTATTTCTGTGAAGTCTGTCATTGGTATTGCATTGAATCTATAGATTGCTTTGGGTTGTATGGACATTTTAATGATGTTAATTCTTCCCATCCATGAACATGGTATATGCTCCCATTTATTTGCATCTTCCTTGATTTCTTGCTTCAATGTTCTGTAGTTTTCTGAGTATAGATCTTTTACCCCCTTAGTTAAGTTTATTCCTAGGTAGTTTACTTTTCTTGTTGCTATGGTAAATGGGATTTGTTTTCTCACTTCTATTTCTGATGTTTCATTATTGGTATACAAAAATGCTTTTGATTTCTGGATGTTGACTTTACATCCAGCTATTTTGCTAAATTTGCCTACTAGGTCTCTATTGTCTCTATTTTAAAGCTTATTGAGTTGTAAATCTCAAATTTGTATTTCCCAGCCTGGCCTTCATTATAAATAGAACAAACTACTAAAAATAAATGCTCCTCTCTAAAAATGTCTCATTCTTGTGTGTAGGTTAACCTAATTTTTAAGGGAGAAGATGACCTCATTGAATTTTTTTAGCTATGTTTTGAAAGGTAAACTTTTGGTTGTTTCTGCTTCAGTAAACACACATCCTACAGTGGCCTAACATGTGACTAGCTGAGAAGGCATGAAAGATATTCAGAAAGTCATTGGACTAATATTTATCAAAGGCCTACTATGTGCCATGCACAATTCAAAATGCTGTTAAAAGACAGTAAACATGATAGCCAAGGAATTTACATTTTTAGAGAAAAGATATATAAATTAAACAATAAATAAATGTAATTATATATAACAACAAACACTGAAATCTTGAAATAAGAGCTTTTTAGCTTAGATCCTAAGAGAAAAACTTAAGGATATATATACAGGGTGTGCCTGATCAATTGATAAACTTTTAATAAAATAAACAACATGCCACAAAAGTATTATATTTTGACATAAATTTATTCTTATATGTAAATACATAAACATAGTCATTATTTTGTAAATTGTTCCAAAAAGTCTCCATTTCCTGCAAAAATAGACTCAATTCAACTTCAGAATCTTGAGTATGCTTTAATGAACTTTTCTTTATCCATGGTCATCATGATGCTTTCAATCTTAGCTTTAATGGCCTCTTTATTGGAATGAAGTTGTTTACTAACTTCTCTCTCACAAATGCTCCATACATTTTAGTCTAAAGGATTTGCATCTGGTGAACTAGGTGGCCAGATTTCCTTTGACCAGAATTCAGGAACATTGACACTGAGACATTCTTGCACCTTTTTGGCATTGTGTTCTGGTGTACCATCTTGTTGGAAGATAAAATGATGTCCATTTGCGACTTCATCCACAGTACAACTACTTCTCTCAGAACATCATGGTAAACATCCTGGATCTTCATTGATGATCTCTTGGATTCTGGACTTGTGCTTTTTCCTTGTTGACAAGGAAATCCTTGGTGACATCAGGATTAGCATCATATACCTTCTTCACATTGTAAACTGCACATAAAGAAATGTTAATGAAGTCCACAATTTCCTTAGCAGTTCTGCGCACAGAAATTATGATTGCTTTTGGACATGATGATAAAGAATTTAATACCTTATATCTGAAACAATGATGTTAAATCATAACCTTAGAATTAATTTTTCAAAATTAAGAAGTATATGAAATAAAGAGGGGCAAATTTATTGCCAATTGATCTCACACACCCTGTATAATCATTAGATTAAGCTTTAAATGAGGAGAAGCCAAACACAAGAGAATTAGATGAAAACATGTCCAAGAAAAAAACCCACTAAAGCAAAGTTTCATATTGTAAGATAAGAGAAAATATATATTGATCTCTGCCCCAACTTCTAACATAGCACTTCAGAAATACTTATAATTCTTGGGTAATAGCAGTGTCTTTTGTTATAATAAAGCAGCTCTGGTTGGACTCCTGGATAGAGGGCTGGTCACCAAAAAGAATGAGCCATGATCAGAAGCTTGGAATTTTCAGTCCCACCCCTCCTTCTCTTGAGAAGGTAGAAAAGTTGAAATAGAGTTAATGGTCTATCATGGCTACATGATGAAGCTGCCATAAAAATATCAGTGTTGCAGGTTCAGAGAGAGAGCTTCCAGGATGTCAAACACATCTACACTGGGGATTGATGCACCCTAACTTCACATAGATGGCAACTCCTGCACTTGGGACCCCCCACACTTCACCTATACATCTCTTTGTTTATCTGCATCTATTTTCATATTCTTTAATAAGTAGGTAAACAAAAGTATTTCCCTGAGTTCCGTAAACTGCTCTAGCAAATGAATTGAACCTGAGGAGGGGTTATGGGAACCTCTGATTTGTAGCCAAATAAGACAGAAGTTGTGGGTAACCTGGGGACCTGATTTGTGATTGGTATCAAAGTGGGGTGGGATCAATCTTGTGGGGCTGAGCCCTTAACTTGTGGGATTTGACACTATCTCCAGATGGATAAGTCACAATTGGGTTAAATTGTAGGATAACCATCTGGTGTTGGAGAGAGTTGCTTGTTATGTGAAAAAATTTCCACACATTTGGTGGCCAGAAGTATCTGAAGTACAGTATTCTGTGTGACTAATAAGGAGACACATAGGAAAGAAAAACATAGGTGGAAAAATGAATTAAAAAAATACTCTTATGTAGAATGATGCACAAAGTGATACCAGGTAAGCTTGAATAATTAAACAGAACAGACATAATAGGTTTTTGTAAATCAGACAATGATTTGAAGCCAGCAAGAACTTGCCCTTATTTATAATTTTATTTTGGCTGCTATTATTTTGTTACATGGGGAAATTGTACTGAGGAAAAATTGGAGACAAAAAAAAGACAATTAGCAGTTTGTCTAGGGAAGAGATGATGGTGGCAATTACTACAGTAATATTAGCAGTTTGCTAGTCTGTCCCCTCCGTGCACTTTGAAAAAGGTGACCCTTTCAGTCAAAGGTTTGCCAAATAAAAAATTATTTCTTGTGACAATAAAAAAAATTCATCTTTGCTGTGAAAAAGAGCTAGATGCTCTTGTCCATTGCACAATCCACATATAGCAGACATGGTACAAGTAATTTAAAAATGGGCTCATAATATATTTTGAAAGTATAATTAAATAATTTCTATCTGATTGGTTGTAAGGTTGAGGGAAGGATATAAATCAAAGATAAAATCTAGGCATCTGACTTAAGAAAATTGAGATTTTACTAAAACTAAAAACAAAGCCAATAAGATCATGTTTATAGGTCAAAAAAAAACACTTATGTTTTGGCAAAATTTTATAAGGTATCTTTTAAAAATCTCAGTGTAAATATCCTGTTGTGGGAAAAATAAGAAAGTGATGTTCATAGGAAGTGCTTTGGAGAGATGGCTCACCTAGTGATAGCATTTAAAGTAAAAATTAGATGGAGATCCCATAAGGCTACTGACTCAAGTTTAGATATTCAAAACAGGGGATTCAGAACCATACCCTAGAATATGTCAGCAATGGAGATGGAACATGGAAGGGGGCAGGTACCAAAGAAGACAAAGGGGGAGATAACAGGAAAACCAGGGACTAAAAGAAAGAGCTTCAAGGAGATAAGAGTTTTGACAATATGTAGATCATTGAAAACTTTGAAGAAACAGACTCAGACATGGGCAGTGGAGTGGTAGGCCTGGGAGCTCTATCTGGATGCTCTGAAGAAAGAGAGTAGGTAAGAAAGTGGTGATATTGCCTACAAAATACTTTTTCAGGAAGTTTTGCTTTGGGTGGAAACAGAAAGATGGGACTCTTACTAGGGTGGGGTAGGTGAGAAAAGGATGGGAGATGGAGGTCAAATTTTTATTTTTGTTTTTAGAAAGGCAAATGGGAATGATGTGATATAATTGAGAAAGTATGTGCAGGAAAAGGAGGAAGCATTATTAGTAGCGAAGTCCTTGAGAGGCCAAAAATATCCTTAAAAGAACCATAGGAAAGTGATGTGGTTCAGTAGGAGGAGGCGAATGAAGGGAATATTTAGAGCAGAGTTAAAGCACATCAATAATTTGCTGCTGAGAGGGTGCTTTGCAAAGGACACACTTGAAGGGTTTGCAGGTTAAAAGATTACTGGAGATTAATGAACATAAAACACAGTATGGGAACGCTAGTTCACTGCATGAGTGATGGCAGAGGTGTCTTGGGCCTCTCCAAATGACTATGGAGAATCAGAAAGTGAGGAATGACAGGATTAACCCTGATAGTTTCTCTAGAGAAAGTGGGTAAACAGTTCAAGCTGGAAAGCACAGGGTTGCCTCATACTTTAATTATTGCAGCTATTATTTTTGGGTAGTCAAAGGGTGACTGAAATTTCCTCAGAGACCTTCTTACTTAGTTGGCCTAGAGGCTGAGTCTTGGGTTAATGTCTCTTTTCTTCTGGGAGAGTGATGGGCTGGTGGGCTGAGATGTGAAGGGGAAAGACTAGATAGAGATTGTGTCTTCTCTGCAGCAGTGTGGACGTGTGGTTGCTGGGGAACTAAAAAAAGACTATAGAAATGGGGTTTGTCAACTGAATTAATGAAGGGGTGACTGCATGAAATAAATTAATAATTAACAATCAGTTAATATCCTTCAAAACAAAAAGATTTCTCTCTGAGCTGAAGGATGAAATGAGTTTCTTATTTTTTTAAGTTTCAGTGATAAATACTCTGCTTTTTTGCAGTGTTAGTGCAAAAAGCTATAGAATTACTAATTTTAAAAATTATCTGATTGCCTACTTGTAAAAAAATAAACTCCATGAAATCTGTCCTTCTTCCAAAAAGGAATATATATTTTTTCTTGTACCTATTTCATCAAATTACATAATAATTTCCAATATTTATGTCCATTCCCTACTTTGTAGCATTATGCAAATTACAAGTTTTCACTAAAAATATTGAAACATGTTAGTTTTCTATTTGCTTCAGGTAGTTTATTTCTTTGCTGATAACAATTATATTTGAATTTCACATTGTTGAAAGTAGTTTGGAATATAATTAGTTGTCTCCCCAATATTGATCTATTAGAAACTAATTAATGTGTTAGG
Organism: Noctilio leporinus; assembly: GCA_004026585.1. Classification (NCBI taxonomy): domain Eukaryota; kingdom Metazoa; phylum Chordata; class Mammalia; order Chiroptera; family Noctilionidae; genus Noctilio; species Noctilio leporinus. The sequence goes on from PVIW01000587.1 coordinate 367,522, forward strand.
AATGTTTAGTGTAAGAAACACAAAACTGAAATTTCAGTAGTTTAAAGCAATAAGGGTTTACTTTTTCACATAAAAAGAATTTTTTTGAATTGTGACCTGGAATTTATAGGCTTCATAAATCAATTTTGTTAACATTTTCAAAACAAGATTTTTTTATTACAAATTTCATTTATTCTACATTTTCTTAGTTGTTTTCTATTGCCCCTGATCACATACACATATAAGACAAAATGTTTATACTTGAAATAGTTCTTTAAATAAAAAGAGATGACTTCTTCTTTACCATTTGGAATTCTTTTTAAAAAACTTGCAGGTGTTTTACAATATAAAATAGCAATTATCTATGTCTTAGAAATTTCATGTTATAAATATTTTATTTTGTTATAAATATTTATTTTGGCAATAAATTGAAAATGTAGTTCCATGCTTAGATATAATAAAAGTTATTAAAAAATTCAGTATTTTTAAACATAATTAAAATAGACATAAAACTATACTTTGACCAATATTTACTTCTAATAATCTACTGGTGGAATAGTCTGAATTATATATACTATTTATCTGCACAAATATATAGTCAAAAAGAATCATTCCAAGATTTGACATACAAATATGGAGAAATATTAAATTAAGTTCCATCTAAATAAAGTTTCATTTACATTGAATGCATTCAACAATTTAAAGTAATCCTTTAAGTGACTACATGAAAACCTTGCACTTCTGGTCTAGACGGAGTAAAAAAGACTGGTTTTGTTTTCCAGGAGGAAACCAGACATCAATGTGAGAAAAAAACAAAAACAAACAGCTTTTAGGCAATGAATACCAGGTAGCAAAGAAGAGTAATCCCTGAAAAAGGAAACACAAAACAGGTGAACCTTACAATTATCTCAGCCTATCCTCTGGAAAAAATTCTATGCCCCTGGGCAACAAAGAAAAGTCCTGGCAATCTTCCTGGGATGCAAAGACAGAGTTGGGAGTCCAAGAATTTGAAGGGACTTTAATTTCTTCAGCACAAGTCATAGAGGGGAAAGCTGCAAAGAGATAGAGCCCAGATATCTTCAGAGATTCCAGGTGACTACTGATAAGCACAAATGTGTGGGGGAAAACCTGATACTAAACAAGGAATCATGTGAGAGGACTGGAGTTGTCCTTGAAACTCACACAAGAATGAGAATTTTTGTGTTTCAATTAGCCAGAGTAGAAAAAAAAAAACATAATTCACAAGACACCAGGAAGAGTACTTAAAAAGATAACACCTTAGTTGTAGGACAAAGTTAGCATTAGAGTAATGACTTCTTTAATTATACCCAACAAAATTTAAATTAGAAAGTCTCAAAAGGATCAAATTATTTCCAAATTACTTAAATTAATCTTAGAACAAAGCTAAAGAATGTTTATAGAACATACATGTATATGAGTATATATGTACACTTAACTCGGTAAAATTTGCATTCAAAATTATCAAGCATGCAAACAAGCAGAAAAGTACAACTCATAATGAGAATAAAACTTCAGAAACGAAACAAATAGTAGCATAAGTTGACATGCATGTTAAAAGTTATATAATTATATTCAACATGTTTATGAAGGTAAATGTACCATTAAAGATGGTAAACAGCAAAACAAGTTATATGAAACAGACCCAAATCAAAATTCTATGTAAGAAAACTATGATGTCTCAAATAAAAATGCAATGAATATAATTAATGGTATAGTAAATGATCAGGGAGGAGTGACTATATTAGTATCATACAAATAGATTTCTGATCAAAGAATATTACTGAGATGAAGAACATTTATCACCTCAAAATAATTATTTAAGTAAAAACAAATCTTCAAAATAACATGAAGACCCTGGCTGGTATTACAGTGGATAAGGCGCCGGCCTGCAAACCCAAAGGTTGCAGGTTCGATTCCCCAGCCAGGGCACATAACCAGGTTGCAAACCAGGTCTCCAGTCAGGTCTGTGGCTGGAGGCAGGTGAAAAGCAACCATACATTGATGTCTCTCTCCCTCTCCACCTCTCCCCCTTCCCCTCTTTCTAAAAATAATGAAATAAAATCTAAAAAATAAATAAATAATAAATAACATGAAGCAGAAACTGACAGAACTGTAAACAGAGAAATTCACAATTATAATCCTAGATTTCAGCACCTTTTCATAACATAAAAAACTTTCAATACTTCTTTCACAATAATTGGTGGAACGAGCAGACAAAACCAGTAAGGACTATTGACTAGAAAAACATTATCAAACACCAGAACACCATTGACAGTTGTAGAAGCTTTCACCGAACAGCAGCAGAAGGTATCTCTGTTCAAGTGTATCAAAAACATGTACTATCATAGGCCACATTGTGAGCAACAAAATATGTCAGTATTCTAAAAATTAGTCAAATTATGCAAAGTATATTCTCAGATACCAATGAAATTGAATTAAGAATCTATAACAGAGTATATCTAGAAATTCCTCAAATATTTGAAAGCAAAGCAGCATGCCTTTGTATAATATGTGGGTCATAAAAGAAATCAAAAGGCAAATTAGTATTTTAAACTGAATGAAAACAAAGAAGAGCATATCAAAATTGAACAAATGTGCTCTGGCTGTTGGCACAGTGGATAGGCACCAGACTTCGAACCTGATGGTCATTAGTTCAATTCCCAGTCAGGGCACATAACCAGGTTGCAAGCCAGGTCTCCAGCCAGGTCCCCAGCTGGAAGCAGGTGAACGTTCATCCCTCCCTGCCCTTCTCTCTAAAAATAATGAATAAAGTCTTTAAATTTTTTTTAACAAATGCAGTGTAAATAGGGCTTAGAGAAAGGTTTATAGCAATAAATATAGAAAGAATAGAAAATTCTCAAATCAATAGTTTCAGCATCCAATTTAAAGAACTGAAAAATGAATTTTTATTATATATAATGGAAGCAAGAAAAAGGAAATGATTAAGATAAAACTAAAAATCATTGGAATAGAATACAGAAAAAACAATATTGAAATCATTGCAATTCTAACCTGTTTCTTTTAGAAAGCTCATTAAAGTTGAAAGAGTTCTAGCTAAATTTATGAATAAAAAATAAGGAAACACAAAATACCAATATCTGGAATTAGAGAGGTACAATAGCCAAATATTCAGTACTAGTAATATGGTAATAGTATGAATGAATTAGTGCCAATCTTTGACAACTCAGAGGAAAAAAGAAAAACTCCTTAAAATGCACAACTATCAAAGATGACTGAAGAAGAAATAGATAATATAAAAATTCCATATCTATTTAAAATTCATTTATAGCTAAAAATATTACTGTTAGAAAATTCCAGGCTCAAATGGTTTCATTGACATAGTCTATGAAACACTGAATGAAACTTTTATACCTAAACTCTTGTATGCAATATAAAAGAATGAAAAGTTTCCCAATTTATTTTATGAGAACAGCATCATCCTTTACCAAAACCAAACAAGCACATTACAAGAAAAGGTAACTACAGAAAAATATTCTTTGGAAACATAGATGAAAATATTCTTTCAAAAATTAGCAAATTGAATTGAACATATAATCATTATGATTCATTACTAGAGTTCTATCAAGAAAGCCGGTTTAACATTTGAAAATCAATCAAAGTAGGTAATCACATTAAGAAACTACATAATAAAAACCATATGCTAATCTCCACAGTGAAAAAAGCATTAGAGAAATTTAAAATCCATAACTCATAAAAATTCTTAGGAAACCAAAAATAGGGAACTTCTTCAATTTGATAAAGGGAATCAGTGACAAATCTGCATAAAGCTTATAGGAAATAGCTAAAGACTGAATACTTACCCCAGAACAATAAGCAACAAGAAAGCAAAGGTGTCTATTTTTATGTTTTATTCAGAATTGTAATGGAGATTCCAGCTAGTTGAGTGAGGAAACACAAAGAAATAAATATATCAATATTTACAATAAGTAAAACTTTGTGATTATGTGAAAAATCTTACAGTGTATACGAAAAAGCTACTAGAACTGATAGGTGAGTTTAGCCAAGTTTGTGAGGCTTGTGTTAATATAAAATGATCACTTTCAATATTGTTGTAATAGCAACAAACTATTAGCAATTCCAACTACAAATACATTAACATTTGCACTAACAAGAAAATATTAAATAACTAGCAATTAATGTCGCAAAATAATGTATAAGATCTGTACTTTGAAAGTGCTAAAACATTGCTGAGATAAAGAAGACAAGTGAAGATAATATACAATATTTATGTATCAGATAACTATTGGTAGATGTTGAGTTTTTCCTAGATGGATATATAAGTTCAATGCAACAGTGATAAAAATCCTAATATTTTTTTTAATTGATAAACTAATCCCAGAATTTATAAGGAAACTCAACAGTGCTAGAATAACTAAATAATATTGAAAACAAATTGGAAAATTTACACAATCTGACTTCTCAACACAAAGGTACTGTAATCAGTGCATTGTAGTGTTGCTTTTCAGATAGGTTTACAGGTCAATGTAAAAGAATGGGGAGTTTATACACAAGTACATTTACACATACATATTTTTACAAATATTACACTAGAAAAAATATTTCTACTCTTGTGCCTGTATCTAATAACATAATGTAATTAATGTGCTTAGTAATATTGCAATTAATATTACTTAAAAAGTAATTTTTAAACAAACGAATTAACATAACCATTTTGCAATAATTAAATAAAAACTTTGTAATAATATGATTTGAGAGGCTGACAGAAGGCAGTAATTAAGTGGTAAATTTTCTGGATGTAAAAAAAAGAAAAGAAGTACACATTGGTGGCTATAGAATGGACAGGGGGTTGTTAAAAAAATAGAGGAAATGGAGAAGCCAAGGCATTTATATGCATGACATATGAACATGAACTAAGGAGAGCATTGCTGGAGGGAATGGGGAGTACTGCGTGGAATGAGGCAAAGGGGGAAAAGTGGGACAACTGTAATAGCATAATCAATAAAATATATTTTTAAAAAATGGAGGTTCAGAAATAGACTCACAAATATGGTCAGTTGATTTCAAGTACAAGTGCAATTTATGAGATAAAAGATACTTTTTTAAACAAATGTTGCTAGAATAACTTGTTTATATGTAAAAATCAATGAGTTTCAATCTATATCTCACAGCATATAAAGAAATTAACTTAAAATCACACAGACATTAGTGTAAGATCTATAACTCATGCATTTTTAACAAAAAATATAGGAGAAAATTTTTGTGACTTTTAGTTAAAGATTTTTTACATGCCATACTGAAAGCACAATACTGACAAAATTAGTAAGTCAGACATCCAAATTAAGAATTTGTTTTTATAAAAACATGGTTGAGGGAATAAATTGATAAGACATAACATAGTGGAAGGTATTTTCAAATTATATATCTCACAATCATTTTACATTCAGAATATATTAGCTTTTCAGATTTAATCACAAAGACAATATGAAAATAAAAATTCACAGAATATTTTGGTAAATGCTTCCAAAGGAGATAAATGAATCAAAAATAAATATATAAGAAGATGTTTAACATCTTTAGTTGTTCAGGGAAGGAAAGCTATTATGAATTACCACTACACATATATCAAAATGCAAAACTTCTAAACCCACATAATAAGGAGTTCATATTGTATGATTCCATTTATATAAAGATGATAAATTCCATATAATTTTATTATCCAATGGCACCCCAAATATTTATTAAAAATTATAAAATAGATAAATTAATTTATACTCATAGAAAGTACATCAGCAGTAATTTGAGAATGGATGTCAGGCAAACATGTGCAAGGGGATCTAGGGAAGGCTTACAACGGAGCAAGAGAAGCATTTTGGTGATGATCAGTATATAATATCATCACTGTATTTATGGTTAGGCATTTGTATTACATATAAAAACTCAATAAAGTAGCCCTGGCTGGTGGCTCAGTGGATAGGCACAGGCCTGGGAACCCAAAGGTTGCTAGTTCGATTCCCAGCCAGGGCACATAAACAGGTTCCACGCCAGGTCTCCAGCCAGATCTTTAGCTGGAGGCTGGTGAAAGACAACCACACATTGATGTTTCTCTCTCTGTCTGCCTCTCTCCCTGCCATTCTTTCTAGAATTGATTAATAAAATCTTTAAAAAAAACCCAAAAAACAGCAACTCAGTAAAGTATAGCAAATACCTTAAATAATATTTGCAACTTACTGTATGTTGATTATGCCCCCTTAAAGCTAAAATGGAAAGAAGCAATGCTTTATGTAAATGTACAGTGACAATAATATGGTAAATTTAGTTATGCATACTGGAAACAAATATCCTAAAACATATCAGCCTGTAATAAAATAATGTTTTTTACAAAGTTTTCTTTCTGTCTGTGAAAGCATTATGTAAATGTTATCAAATGAAACTTTATTACATTTAGGATCAGGCCAACACTGTGAAAAAGGGGCTCTATTTCTCATCAGTACCTGCACTAAATGACTTTGCTCTATTCCTAAATTGTGCTCTTTCTCCTTCATTGATTTGTTGTTTTGAAAAATCTTTCACAATAACTATTAACCCAAAATAAATGGATTGTCTAGTTTTCCATCTCTTCAAAGAATAGAAGCTGAAAAATCTGTTAAAGACCCACATATTTGCTCAAGTGATAATTGACATGAGACAGCACAACTATGAAAAATTAGAATGTAGGTTGAACAGTACAATAATGAGTGCTTATACACTAGGCCTGAATTAACAATAAAATATTTAAGTCTATTAATTTGTATTTGTCAATAATGGTGACACATTTGTTGGCCACATGAAGAAGAATCAAGATATTTGCAAGACACATTTCCAGCACAGAGTGCCAGATAAATGTGAATGACTATGACACCACTGCACAATTTTAAGAAAGTCAAGTGTTGGCTTTGACTCTAAGATAAATCTTAAATGATGCTCATTCTAAACTCACCCTTTTTTCCTATTTTATGAGGACAACCCTGTTCAAATTTAAAAAATGAGAACTAGTATACATTTTATTTTGCATTTTAAGAAAATCTACCTTGTTTAATAAAGACAAAAAGGTTTTTATAGTCAGTATCATCAAAATGTTTAATAATAATATGAAGGGAATTTTAATGGATCAATCTATTCCCCAAAACTTAAGTACTAAAGAAAAAATAGAGAGATTACTATATTCAAGGAATATTGCAGACCAAGATAAAGTTCATGAAAATTTCAATAGGCCCTGGATGATGTGACTCAGTGAATTGAGTATTGGCCTTCAATCCAAGAGGTCATAGGTTCAATTCCAGGTAAGGGCACATGCCTGGGTTACAGCCAGGTCCCCAGTTGGGGGCATGCAAAAGGTTGCTGGAGGCAGCTAATTAATGTGTCTCTTGCTTATCAATGTTTCTCTCTTCTTCTTTCTCTCTCTCCCATCCCCTCTCTCTAAAATATAATAAATACAAAAGAAAAATTTAATACAATAGATCAAATATAAGCATGACTCATAATTTATAGAAGTTCTTCAAGACAAGGATAATTATTTTTGCACCATTTTTAGTTAAATTTATTGGGTGACCTTGGTTAATAAAATTATATAGGTTTCAAGTGTGCAATTCTATGATACATCATCTATAAAATTTTAGTTACCATTTATTCACAGATAATCTTGATGCCTTATCCATGGTAAATTTATAAAAACTGATGCTACATAAAAGTAAATGACAAAAATATTGTCTTGATTTTAACTTTATCACATTTATTTAATGCTTTTACCTGACTTAATCACAACCCTTAAGCAATGAAACCATCTGAGTAAATTACAAAATAAAATAATTCCACTTAGTAAAATTTACAGAACAAAGAGAAAAATGATTGACATAGCAGATGTAATTTGCAGGTCAGTGGGCTTTATAGGCAAAACTTTAGCAGAATGTAAGAAAAAATACTGTATATGATGATTCTGTTGGCTTTGCCAATCCAAGGTCCAACACTCTTTTCTCAAAGGGATATAGAAACTGTAACTTATTCTGAGTGAGAACACACACAATTGCATGATTGATTAAAGCTGTCCTCACTGTCGCCTTTCCAAATAAGTTAACAAAATTAAAACTTCACACACTTTTTCATCTCATCACTCTAAAACCTTCTCTTATGGGAATGAAGCTCCCTTGAAAAGTCTAGCTAAGGCAGATTATGGAATCATGACTTAAAAATCACATATAGACTTATTAAAACTACCAGAAAAAATAATAAGTAAAAAGAAACACCTTAAGAAAAGTCAACAAAATGTTTATTTTCTCAAAAGCTTTTGAAGGTAAACTGTCTATTATTTAAAACATAAAAAGGTAAACCATCATCCTTTTCGCAGTCATGCCACATTATTCGTTAAAGACAAGAACAAGTGATTTCTCCACTAAAACAACCCTTTTTAGAAACAACTTACAACCATGCTATTCAATACAGAGTAACTCAAAGAGGGATCATTCAGAAATATGGGATGGAAAATTCTGTTTCACTGTCAAGATGGGAAGTTTGTTTTTCAAAATCTTTTATTCTTTTCCAGGAATTTAATTTTGTTTATAAATATATAGTACATGTATATTCTTAAAAATTTGATAAACACATGTTTATGAGGTTTTGAGGTTTACATAAAAACTCAGGTACATTGTGTGAATGGCAGGGATAGTCTTATTTAAATCAACATCAAGATCTAGTTGGCTTGGTTGGAGCTTTGTACAGCTATGCCATAGCTGACCTACTCTAAAGCAGCATTATCAAAGGATCCTAAACCTACTTTTTCTTGCCCTATATTCTATTTCATTTTAATATTAAAATGACTTCTCTTTAGGTTCCACTTTAGGCAAATACTAAGAGAGCTCATATTTGATGGTTCCTTCTCCAGATCACAAGTATAAACCATTCATAAAATATCAAAAACATTGGAGAGCAAGTATAAGCTCAAGCAAGGGGAATAGATAAGTTGGAATAGGAAATATAGTAGATAACTTTATTCTTTAGGTATGTATGTGTATTTATTTTACAACTTTTGGTAAGGAGAGGTCATCTGTGCCCATCAGTCCTCTAAAAGTCCAAAAGGAGAACTTTTGATTTTCTGACTCATAAGTTAAGTTTAAGGCCATCACAATCACTGGTAAATAAAGGAGGAATCCTAGGCATAAAAGAATGAGACAGAAAATCTAAATTCTCCTAAAAACCCTGCCAACATTTTTGGCCTGTCCTCTGAACTACACTTTCACAATGAAGACTCTGAACAGATCAAGCAAAGCTAAATTAAACAAACAGAGATTTTTATGTGTGCCCCCCCCCCCCCAATTATAGCTTTATTCCACAAAGTAAAATGTCTCATAAAACAAACAATTCACTTGGGAAGGGTATAACAGAATGTGCAATAAGGTTTTGTTTTGTTTTGCTTTTGTTACTGTTTTTAAATTAATCCATTGTTGTTCTATCACATTTGTCCCATTTTTTCCCTCATTGCTCTCCACTGCCCCACCCATCCCATCCCCTCTCCCTCAGTCAGTCCCTACCATAATATCCATGGGTCATTATTCCTTGACTAAACCCTACATAATATTCTTGAAGCAGTTCAAAATGGTTTAACATATGAAGAAGCAGAAAAATATGAATAATCTCAGAGGAAAAAAAATAATAAATATAAATGCATCTTAAGGTGAACCCAAAATTAGAATTAACCAATAAGGACATAAAAGAAAATAAACTTGTAATGAGGTCTGTCCCAAAAGTATCAAGACAATGTCAATATAATGTAAACAGTTTGTGTAGACAATACCTTTGGGACAGACTTCAAAATAAAAACATAGAAAATCTCAGCTGAGAAATGGAAACTACAAAAAAGAACTAATTACATAACTGAAAAATACAATAACTGAGAAATAACTTTCAGTGTATTGAACAAAAGATAAGAGCTGGGAAACTTAAACATATGGCAGTGAAAGTTAATAAATTTAAAATATAGAGGAAAACAATAAAGAAAATTTAAAACATTGACAAAGACTTTAGACCTGTAAGACAATGTCAAAAAGACCTATTTTGTAAAAAAAAGAAAGAGAAAATTGGTAATAAAATTAAAATGTTTAAACAATTAATGGCTGAAAAATTTTTAAATGGTAAGGTACATACATTTACAAACCACCAAAGTTAAAAAAAAAAAACAAACCCAAATAGGATAACAACAATCCTGCCAAAGATCATAATAATCAAACTGAAGAAAGCAAAAGATAAGGGGAATATTTTAAAAGAAATTAGAGAAAAAGGCATTATATATACACATGTCTTTACAAAAATCCAAAAGATCTCTGTTGTCACCAAAAATAATAGGGGCAAGGAAACAATAAAACAGTATTTTTAAAGAACTGAAGAAAATATGTCAACATGAATACTAAATTCAGGGTAACTAACATTGCAGAATGAAGGTGAATTAAATATGTTTTTAGACTAAAAAAAAAAAAAACAACAACAACAACTAAGAGAATTCACTAGAATTCAATACTTAAGCCCAACAGACCTTTACAACAAATGCTAAGGGAATTTCATCAGATAGTAGGACGTGATACAGTATAAATACTTGTATATCCAGAAATGAATGATAAACATGGGAAATAATAAGTTATTTTATTTTTATTTTTATTTTAAATTTATCATTAAAAAAAAGATTTTATTTATTATTTTTAGAGAGATAGGAAGGGAGAGAGGCAGAGAGGGAGAGAGACATCAATGTATGGTTGCCAATGTATGGGGAATCAAAGCAGCAACCTTTGGGTTCTCAGGCCAGCACCTTATCCACTGTGCCACCAGCCAGGGATATTATTATTTTTTTTTTTAAGATTTTTTAATTTTATTATTTCTAGAGAGAGAGGGAGAGAGGCAGAGAGAGAGAGAAACATCAATGTATAGTTGCCTTTTACCTGCCTCCAGCTATCCATAGACCTGGCTGGAGACCTGGCTTGCAACCTGGTTATGTGCCCTGGCTGGGGAATCAAACCAGCAACCTTTGGGTTCACAGGCGGGCGCCTTATCCACTGTGCTACCAGCCAGGGCCAATCATTTCTTTTAAATGCATACTATTGATTAACATTTTCTGGGCTTCAGAAAAATACGTGATTTAGTACACATGAAAATTCTACCATAATGGTAAATAGACCTACATGTTACAAGTGGTACAGCATTATATAGACACAGACCTTTGAAACACTAAGAAAGCACGTTGTGACCTTAAAGTGAACACAAAAAAAGTGATGTAAGAAGGTTTAGCTATAAAAAACAATTGATAAATTAAAATGCAGTTCTAGAAACTATTAAAATAATTCAAATGAATACAGGAAAGAAAAATGAGAGAAATAAAAAGAATGGTAAGGGAAATTTAAGTATAGAATGATGAACTTAAACATCAAGAATTACATTAAATATTAATAGAGTTATACCACATTAAAAGACAGAGGTTGTCAGAATCTATATGAAAATTTTAAGATGTTCACTGTAAAAGTACTTCAACACTTGGGCATGTTTATATTGTTTGAGCATATGTGAAAATACTTTGTCTTATCCATTAACACAATGAAGCTTTAGACCCCTTGTTATCCTATAGTTTAGGATTTCTTCTATTCATGGAGTATCTCTAACTGCTTCCTGGACACACACAGCTCAGTTTGAGAAGTACAGGATAGTTTATTTTAATTTTAGTGGTCTTGGAAACAAGACCCAAATTATTAACTTTTTTAAAAAATTTTTATTAATTATTTTTAGAGAGGGGAAGGGAGAGAGGCAGAGAGGGAGAGAAACATCAATGTATGATTGCCTTTCACCAGCCTCCAGCCATGGACCTGGCTGGAGACTTGGCTTGCAACCTTTTTAGGTGCCCTGGCTGGGGAATTGAACCAGTGACCTTTGGGTTCGCAGGCTGGTGCCTTATCCACTGACCACCAGTCAGGGCCTAAGTCATTAACTTTGAACATAAAAGGTAAATTATTAACCTTTAGTTGTAGCTTCCTAGAACAGAAAAACTGAGTTGAGATATAGTGTTTTATAGACAAATAGTGTATATAAATGAATTGGCATTGTATTTTTGCTTTGACTCATGGAGAATATAACTAATAACTGCGTTAATACACAAAAATGTAAACTGAGTTATAGGTGATTATTTCTAAAGGGATGTGTCAGGGGAATACCCCTGTCAGTATAAGGCTGTCATTTCTGCTGGAGGCAGCTCCACCTTGACTTAGCCAGCTAACCAAGGTCATCACTTATGTAACACCTTGGCATGAAGCCACCTTTGTCCAAGTGTGTATGAAAACTGGGTTTGCTATAAGCACAGGGTGGGGGTGCACGTGCAAGAAAGTAAGTGCACAGGAGTGCACAGGATGGGGTGGCGGGGGTGTAGAGAATTAGTTTCTTCCCATATATGTGCCTTGACCAGGCATAGAAACTGCACCCAAAGTATGATCCATATGAATCAAACCCACAGCATTTTGGTGTACAGGATGACAGTCCAATCAATTGAGTCACCCAGCCAGAGCAAGGCACAATTCAATAATTAGTAATTTATAGCCTTCTTTGTGCCTCTACTAAGCACAGTAAGTTCTAATAATACACCTGTTTTGAAGATTTGTCAAAAGCTATATTGTGTAAGTGCTAAGGATGCAAATCTGAAGAAGACAAAGTCTTTGACTTCAAGAAGTTCAATATCTGCTAGAGCAACAGTAAGATGTGGTGAGTACAATAAAGTATTAATGAGGCAAAACGTGGTACAGAGGAGGAAGGCCAGCAAATAATGAGAATGAGCCAGTTCTGCTTCTATGATATGCTCATTGTGAGATTTGATTTATAGATTGTGATCTTAAATTGGCAACCCTCATATAAGTTAGTGATAACTAAGCATTTTGTTACATATGTATTGTATAGTTATTCAGCATATTCTAGGTGGTGGAGATTCAATTTATCTTTGACTGACATTCATGTATTTGAAATTCCTGGCACTATAGTCAGAGACCCTGCAGAAAGCTGATATGGCTAATCTTCAAAGAGATTTTTAATCACCACTTACACCCAAGTGATTGAAGCATTCAAATACCAAATTTTATTTAAAACAGCAGAAACAGAAATGGTGTACAGTTGACCCTTGTACAACACAAGTTTGAATTGCACGAGTCCACTCGTACACAGCTTTTTCCCATAAATGACATGAATACCTGTATCGTTTTTCATCCATGGTTGGGAGCCCACAGGTGCAGAAGGTCACCTGTATGCACTGATCTACACTATTTTATATAGGGAACTTCAGCATCTTTGGAGTTTGTATCTGCAGGGAGTCTTGGATCCAATCCTCTATGGATGACTAACTTTTGGAGAAATCAAAACTTATACATGAATTTTCAGCATTCATGCATAATGCTGAAAGGTGAGAGGTAGGTAGGGGAGGGGTGTCACTCCTACCTCCCCCTACATTGTTCAAACATCAACTGTAGTTTTTATTTTTATTATTTTTAATAATTCCTAACTTTATTTCAAGTTACCATATAATTCCTTTAAAATTCCTTAAAAGTATAAGGAAGTATAAGTAATTAGGACTTGTCTTTACTTTTAGGGGAGGAGAGAAACCAGGCTGGTGGCTCAGCCCCACTTGGGGATCTATGTAATGGGAAAACAGCAGGCTGGAGCTATCTTTCACCCCTTAAACCACTTTTACATGAATGCTTTCCTCAAACAGAGAACTGTAGTTTTCAAAGACAGATTAACTAACCATCATGCTTGCATAAGGCATGTTGCAGATAGCTTTTCTATGTGATTTTAATTATGTTGTGGAAATCAATTCCTTTAATAGAGAAAATAAATGATACAGGAATAAGCTGAAAAGGGATATAATAAGGGAATTTCATAAATTAATTTGAATGGTAACTTCAAATTCTAATATGCTGAAAAATATTTAATGAACAGTATATTTTTATTTTCACTCCATTCAAACACCATTGTTATACTTTGCTGATGATCCTTGAGATTTTTAAGAATTGTAAAATAACATTACCCTCAAGATATGTTTAATTATTAAAATTATTCAATAGTTATCAAACAGTTCTAATCCATAAATCTTTGAAGCCTTATTTTCTTTGTTTTTGAATATTTGTTGTACAGCACCTGAAATTAAAATATCATGACTAAATATCAGTTGTTGAATGAAAGATTAAGTATAAATAACTCACATAAGCAAAATAAAATTGTATTTTAAAATATTTTGTACACGTTGTACCTCGTCTATTTGCATCAAATTTGAAAAATTGTGTCTCTACTATGTGTGTAAGGAAGATTTCCTTTCTATATAGAAATGCTTTAATGCTTTTCTCTCCATGTATACTTTAATCTTACTTTTTTATTCTTGCAGTAAAATTAACTATCACAACTTTGACGGTGGTATTTAAGGTTGTAGTAAGGAATTTTGTCAGTAAACCTGGCCCATAGTGTGTGTGTGTATGTGAGAGAGAAAGGGGGATGGGAAGGAGAGAGAGGGAGATGTGTGTACACATTTATATGTATAAACTTTCAAAGAAAAAACTTCTGGCATTAATGTAAATAATTATATTAATATTGTATTTTCACATTAATTGTAGTAACTTTTAAAACAGATTTCTCAATTGGGAATTAATCTCACAATATTTGATTATGTCATGTTAAAAAGGAAGTCTCTATGCACTTTTTGAAATAATAATCTTTGCCCATATAGTTAACTCTAAATTTCACGTACAATAAATATAAAAATAAATTTACTCTTGTACTTTTGCTTACTTTTTCCTATATGAAAAGCTACATGTTTTGTCTTTTTAAAAATAACATGAATTATTATAATCATGTTCATTAAAAAAAAAGTGACACAAACCACCAGTTATTGTCTTTAACATTTGAAAATTCTATAGCTTTTAAAAGTATATTTCATTGATTATATAGTTACAGAAGTCCCAAATTTTCCTTTTGCACCTCTCTTCCCAGTACCCCTATACCCCCAGCAGTTCCCTCACCCCTTAGTTCATGTCCATGGGTCATATATGTATGTTCTTTGGTTTTACCATTTCCCATATTATTCTTAACATCATGCAATATTGTTCCTAACAATTACACTTCTTGGTTCCTGCACCATTTCTTCCTTTCTCCATCTTCCCCCTCTCAGCTGATGACCCTCCAAATGATTGCCATACGTATGATTCTGTTCCTGTCCTGGTTGCTTGCTTAGTTTTATTTTTTTTTATATTCAGTTTTTGAGAGATGTTTGTTGTCATTTTAATATTCATAGTTTTGGTATTCTTTTTCTTAAATAGGTCACTTAAACTATTTCAGTGCTGGACCTCAAAGGGAGTGAGTCTAAGTAGGTGAATCCATTTGTAGGTTTTTTGAGAACTGCTTGAAACTCCAGCAGTTTTTCCCACCAACTCAATCCCTGCTGGCTTTTGTAGCCAGAAGTTGTTGGGACTTATCTTCCTGGCACTGGAACCCTGTCCCAGGGGACCTGGTGTGGCTGGGACTCCTTGCTCATGAGATTTCCCTCCCAAATTTTTCCCACCACACATGGGTGAGAGACCGGCCTGTTCCATGCCTAGGCGTCTTGATGAATGTGGTTTCTTTAATTCTGTAGTTGTCAGACATCTATTCAACTTTATTTCTGACAGTTCTGGCTGATGGTTGTTCTATATTTCAGTTGTAATTTTGATGTGGTTGTGTGAAGAGGTGAGCTGTATATGACTCCACCACCATCTTGCCTGGATCTTGAAAATTCTATAATTTTGAGTCACTGTTTCCTAACATATTACTTTAGAAAATATTTTGGACAAATATTTCTGCCACTCTCATTCACCATTCTTTTTTTCTCAGTTATTCAGGTTGGCTCATAATTTAATTAAAAAATATTTTTTAACTTTGACATAATTGTAGATGAATATACAGTTTTAATAACTAATGCAGATAAATCTTAGGTACCTTTACCCAGTTCCCCAATGGTAACATCTTGAAATCTATAGCATATCACAACTAGAATTTTGGTGGTGATAAAGTCAAAGCACAGAATGTTGATAGCACCACAATGGCTACTCTTGTTGTCCTTTTTCAGTCACACAGACAACACCTCATCCTGTCTTTCATCCCTTTAGCACCTGTCCCCAATGAACTGTCCTTTATTTCTATAATTTTATTTCAAAAGTGTTCCATAAATGGAATCCTATAGTTTATAATCTTTTGGTATTTTTTCACTATGCATCAATAATTTCCTTTTATTGCTGAATAGTAGTATGTCACAGTATAGATGTTCCAACAATTCACTTGATCATTTGCTCTTTGAAGAACATCAGGATCTTCTTCTAGTTTTTGGGTATTTTCAATAAAATGTTACAGGTATTTCTGCATTGGTTTTGTGTGAATATACGTTTTCTTTTTTCTGGGATGAATACCCAAGAATGCAACTGGTAGGTGATAGAGCAGTTTCATTTTTAGTATTTGAAGAATTGCTTTCTAAAGCTGTTGTTACATTTTACATTACTACCATCAAAATGTTAGTAATCTAATCTCTGCATCCTCCACAGCATTTATCGTTGTCATTATTGTTCTTCTAGCCATTCTGAGAGGTGCAGAGTGATATCTATTTGTAATTTGAATTTGCATTTCCTTATTTACACATAGCTAATGATGTTCGCCATCTTGTATCCTACTTTTTAAAGGGTGAGTTTATTTCTTTTACTTCTTTTCTAATTGCAATGCTTGCGATAGATTTACACAAAAGTATTTAACTTTTTTAAGCAACTGTAAATTATATTGTATTGTAAATTTCAACATCTTCATTATGTATATATACATACATATATAATATATAGTTATTTTTGTGTTTATTTTGTATCTTGAGACCTTGCTAAACTAACCCCTTATCTCTACATTTTTTTGTAGATTTTGTGGGATTTTCTAGATAATAATCTCATTTGCAAACAAGGACAGTTATGTCTTCCTTTTCTGTCTTTACATCATTAACCTCATCTTGACTTATTGCACAGGTTAGAATTTTTAGGAATGTGTTAAAATGCATGAAATAAAAAAATAGTAGATCAAAATTGTAGGACACAGCTGAAAAATAGCACTAAGACAACAAATTATAACATAAGTGCATATATTAAAAAATAGAAGTCTCAAATTAATAATATAAGCTCCTACCTCAAGGAATTAGAAAATAAAAGAGTAAAATAATCCAAAATTATTCCTTGTTATTCCTTGTTGAATAAGAGTGGTTTCTAGGAGACCACCTTGTCTTCTTAATTCTAGGGAGGGAATCATTCATTCTTTTAATAGTGATTATACAGATGCAGATACTTGTAGATATTCTGTATCAAGTTAAACATAGTTCATTCCATTATTACTTTTGCTGATAGCATTTATCATAAATGGAAGCTAAATTTCTTAAAATAATTTTTCTACATCAACAGATCACATAACATTTTTAGCATGATACGTTTGATTATATTGATTAAGCTTCAAATACTGGAATAGCTTTTCGTTTCTGGTATAAATAATAATTATAATGCTTTATATATCATGCTGGATTTTATTTGCTAATATTTTATTAAGAATTTTTACATCAATGTATATAATTAATTTTGATCTGTAGTATAATATATTTTTTCTGACTCAAGCCAAATTAAGAAGCATTCCTTCCTCTTCTATTTTCTGGAGTGTATTCTATAGCACCAATATTGATTTTACTTTTAAATTTTGGTAGATTTATCTAGTAAAATCTTAAAGCCTATAAATTACTTTTTTGTGTTCATAAATTATAAATGCATTTATCTAATAGTTATATGGTTACTCAAATTATCTATTTCAACATGGGTGAGTTATAGTAGTTGTGTTTAAAAACGATTGGTCTATTTTGTCTAAATTGTTAAATCTATGAGTTGGGGTTGTACATAGTATATCTTTAATACACTTTTGATGTGTGAAGGTTCTGTAATGATATAATTAGTATCATTTATTTTTTTAAAGATTTTTTTATTTATTATTTTCAGAGAGAGGGGAGGGAGAGAGAGGCAGAGAAGGAGAGAGACATCAATGTATGGTTGCCTTTCATCTGCCTCCGGCTGGGGACCTGACTGGGGTCCTGGCTGGAGACCTGACTGGAGACCTGGCTTGCAACCTGGTTATATGCCCTGGCTGGGAATCAAACCAGCAACTTTTGGGTTCACAGGTCGGTGCCTTATCTACTGTGCCACCAGTCAGGGCCTAGTATCATTTCTAATATTGTTAATTTGTGCCTTCTTTCTTTTTTATCAGTTTTACTAGAAGTTTGTCTAATTTATTGATTTGTTCAAAGACCCAGCTCTTTGTTTCAGTTTCTGTATTGTTTTGTGTTTCACCAAAATTGAATTGCTCATATTTTTATTATTTTCTTTATTCTGCCTAATTTTGGATTATTTTACTCTTTTATTTTCTAATTCCTTGAGGTAGGAGCTTATATTATTAATTTGAGACTTCTATTTTTTAATATATGCACTTATGTTATAATTTGTTGTCTTAGTGCTATTTTTCAGCTGTGTCCTACAATTTTGATCTACTATTTTTTATTTCATGCATTTTAACACATTCCTAAAAATTCCCCTTGAGACTTTCTTTTTGATTTATGTATTATGTAGAAGTATTTTATTTATGTTCAAATACTTAGACATTTTCCTATTTTTAATCAATTTCTCTATGATACCATTGGAGTAGAGAATAAACTATGTATGATTTCAAAATACACTCTGTGTGATGATTTCAAGTCTTTTGAATCTTTTGAGGTTTGTTTTTTGTTCTAAGACATGGTTTATTTTGGTATATAGACATGGGTACTATAAAGTGATATGCATTTTACTGTCCCTGGATGGCGTGTTTTATAACTGTCAACAATTCCCTGTTAGTTGATGGTGTTACTAGTTTGTTTTTATATCCTCTGATATTCTTTCCAATTTTTAAATCAATTGTTGAAAGAGAGGTTTTAAATAGTCATGTCTACCAGTGTCATTATTTTACCATTTTGAATAAAGTATGGAAACTTGACTCCTCTTTATGTCCCTTAACTTTCCCCTTTTACATTTAGTTTCCTGAACTATATTATAAAACTATAAAATAGTTTCCACTCTATTGAAATTCAGAACCAAATCATAAAATGTTGTAATTTGTGTTTCCACCATCAAACATCAAGTAGACAATTTGAAATGGAAAGGAAAATCTATTATACTTACCCATTTTTTTCTTCCTGTGTTCTGTTCTCCTTGTGATATTTCAAGACTCCTTCTTATATCATTCTTTTCTGTTTTGAGAACTTCCTTTCACCATATTTTAGGTTGTTCTACTGTTGACAATTTTTAAAAAATTTTTATCTGAGAATGTTTTGATTTCCCCTTTATTCCTGATGGATGTATATTTTTATTGGATTAGGATTCTGTGTTTATACTTATTTTCTTTCAGCACTTAGGAAACATTGTGACACTTTCTTCTGAACTCCATGGTTTTAGATAAGAAACTTGTCATTTAAATTTTTTTTTCTATAGTCAAAATGTCATTTCTCTCTCCTTGCTAATTAAAGATAATCTTTCTTTTTAGTTTTGGAAATTTAATTCCGACATGTTTTGGTGTGTATTTCTTTGAATATTCTCTTTGTGATTGCTCATTTTGAATGTCTAAGTTGATGTCTTTTGCCAAATTTGATGTTTTCAGCCATTATTTCTTCAAGTACTTTTATTTTTAAAAGATTTATTTATTCATTTTTAGAGAGAGGGAAAGGGGAGGAGAAAGAAAGGAGGGAAACACTGATGCATGAGAACATCAGTTTGTTGCCTCTTACATGTGCCCCAACTGGGGGCCAGGCCTGCAACCCAGGCATGTGTCCTAACCAGGAATCAAACCTGTGACCTTTCACTTTGCTGGACAATGCTCAAGCAAGCCATACTGGTTAGAGACCCTTCAAGTACTGTTTAATCCAACTCTCATTACCTCTCCACCTAGGGCTCTAATGAGACAGATAGTTAGATTTTTGTTATATTTACCCAGGCCCCCGAGGATTTATTTATTTTTTTCAGTCTAATTAGTTCTGTCATTCTGGTTGAATGTCCTATTGTTCCATTGTCCGATTCACTGATTCTTTCTTGTGCCTCCTCTATTCTCCTGTTAAATTTATTCATTCTTTTTATTCAGTTATTTTATTTTTAGTTGTCAAAGTAATATTTAGTTTTTTATATATTGTATTTCTTTGCTAAGATTATATGTTTTCATTTGTTTCAAGCATGTTTGTAATTGCTCATCAAAACATGTTATGATGGCTCCTTTAAATTATTTACCAGAATTCTAACATTGTTGTCATTTTGATGTTGTCATGTTTTGACTGTCTTCCTGGTTCTTGGTATGCTGAGTGGTCATCTGTTGAAACCTGGATGTTTTGCATATTATGTTGACTCTGGATCTAATTTCAATCTCCTGCTTTAGTTGGCTACTTCTGACATGGATCCTGTAAAAAATGATAGAACATAGACTTATTACTGTCATGTAGGAGTAGAAGTTTAATTTTCCCACTTGATCTCTTCCTTACTGATGGATGGGGATGGGAGTTTTCACTCCTTAACAAGCCTTCACTGAAATTTCAAGGCATGAGAAAGGGTAGAAAGGCCCAGCATCTGGCTTCCACTGATGCCCCAGAGAGCAGTCGTGAAACTCCTGCCTCTCCATCAGGCTTCCTCTGATGATGTTCCTCTGCAATGGGAAGGGCTGCCTCATTCCTGCTGGGAGGGAGTTCAAGTCCGAGACTTTCTCTTCTTGCACCTTGCTCTCTGCTGGTAGTACTGAAATGTGGGAAAGGGTGTTTTTATCATCAAATGAGTTGGTACTCAGTTTCCTACTCATGATATCTGATTCTCTACCTTTTCTGGCGCCACCCATGACAGGGCCTGGGATTCCTCACTACAGTCTGGTAGACATTGATTTCTAGCTTTCCCACTTGGCCTTTGGTGGTATAAATGTGAATGAAGTCAACTATTTTTTTAAGTGGTGTTTGGTGGGAGTAGAGCCATTATTTAAAGTTTCTACATTACTACACTGCTCCTTTCCTGATCTTCTGACTAGAGAATTCAGAGTTTTGTTGCTTTTACAAAAAGCTGCTTTCTTTGGCATTTCCTCCATTTACAATTCTGAAATAAATGAGGCACAAACAAGTCCCAGGAAACCTACTGCTGTGTCTCAAGGTTCTAAGGTCTCTAGCTGGTCTTCCATCCCCTCTCCAGCTTTCAAAGTCTTATGTTTGTATGGTAGACAATATCCAGACTTTAAGTTCTACATAGTGGTACAAATAGAAAAAAAGTACCTACATTCCATATTTCCAGAATTAGAAGTCCCTCATAATACTTTAATGAAGAGTTGAGATATACTCTACTGTCAGTATTTGCTAACTCAAATACTAAACTTTAAAATTAAAAATATATATTTATTTTATACAGACATACCTGTGTGTTGCTTTCATTTCATATTTTAACCCTTACACATATTATTAGTAAATTAACATCAGAACTAGAAAGAGATGCCATATGTTTTTTCCCTCTTACATTGTCTCACAGCAAAAGCTTATAAAATACAAATTTCTTTAAAAGGTATCCATAAAAATATAAGCTCTGTGAATACAGACACTTAATAGTCTCTTCTCCTCTGAACATCCATCACTAAAATCAGTTCCTGGGCTATGTCAGAAGTTCAACAAATATTTATTGAATGAGTAAACAAAGTATACTGGGCACTATGCAAAATGTTTATGTAAGCTATCTCATTTAAATTGTCTAAAGTGGTATCAAACATCTCCATTTTAAAGACTTAGAAAAGAAAGGTTAAAGAGGTTCAATGATTTGACCCAGGACACATCAGTGATAAATGGGACAGCAGGGTTTAAATCTTTGCCCAACTGGGAAATCTATGTTTCCTTAGCTATACCAAAGTGCTTGCTACCACAAGGACAAAACAAAGAAAGGTCCTGAAATTCGTTCTTTAAAGTTTCCCCTCATCTCATATTAGGGTGGACAAAACTGCCACTAAAGTACAGGAGCATCAACAGTGAAAAATTCCCTATGATTTTCTGAAAAGCAAACAACCAAAACTAAACCCCAAAACCTAAATAAAACCCCGGACACATAGGAGAAACAAAGTAACAATTATGGTATGAGCAGCCAAATAGCTTCAAGAAGACAAGAAAAGGGATCAAGGAAAGTAGCATAGCATATGGATAATTTACTATAAGCATCAAAAAGTAATCATAAGAGCCCACAAGCCTCAGCAAATAAACATTGTTTTACATATGAATTCTGGGACTTGGGATATATTTACATTGATTAACAGTTACTTAGTCACTTCTTAGTTACCCCAGCAGAACTTTGTTGGGTTTAACTTTCTCTTGATTGTATTTAACTTGCTCACCCTTTTTTCTTTTTTCTTTTTTACAATTAATAAACACAGACCAGTTAAATGTCACTCTTTCATGAATGGTGCCTGATGATGGTGGTTAAGGAGTTAGAGCTAAATGAAATTTATGTAGGTTGTGCAATCTCCTATGTGGAAAACCTCATGTTTTCTAGCATCCCATGTATCTTTAATCCAGATTTAATCAGTGCCTCATGTCAACTAACACAATCCCTTAAACACAGTTTATATGCCTTTATATTACTCCACTAGTAATAGATAAAAGCATATGTCTGTAAAACATTTTGAGACAGTCTGGGCCACAGAGAAAAAATATTTTCCTATTCAATGGCTATGTTTTCAATATAGCATTAATCTCACAAACAAAATTACAAATTGGGTTAATCATTTATTCTGTAATAGGAAGTAAGATTTAAGACATTAAGATAAATGTTTTGCACTGCAAACTTTAAAAAGTTGTCTTCTATGATTTATTTGTCTTCCAGTGCTTATGAACAGCATCGGGGCAAATTGTTTTCTGTGTGGTTAAAAATCACTGGTATGCAAATAGTATATGATATCAATTTAGCCAAGCAAATTGAGTCTGTGCTCATTAATCAAAGTAGATTGTAAAAACCTGGCAGAGCTTGAAGCTGGAATTATTTTGGATATTGTGAGCACTTTAGTGCTATATTTTGTTATCTTTCTCTTTAATCATAGAAAATGCAGATAGTGATATCTTTATATTCCCTTGGCCCATTTATACTTAAAAACTTAGTTTTCTACTATTCTGACCTTCATTATTCTGCTCTAGTCACCTGTCTCCCTACTGTTGCCAAACACACCAGGCATATCTCCCTCCAGAGTCTTTGCACCCTATGTTCTCTCAAGACCTCTTTAGGGTTGGCCCTCTTAAGTCTCTGCTCAAATGTCCACATATCAGACAACACTTTCCTTTGAACCCCTTACAAAATAGTAAACCACTATTTTTACAACCTGCCTGGTTCTGCTAATCTCTCCTAACGTTGCATTATCTTAATTCTTTGTCTTTGGGACATACTTATATTCCTTAGCAAATTTGTTTACTTTCTCTTTTTTTATGTTCTACTTATCCATTGCATGATATACCACACCAAAACAATGGCTTAAAAACAATGAGTTGGAGAACCAAGATGATGGAGGAATAAGTGGAGCTACACCAATCTCCCCCCAATATCAAACTGGAATTACAATTTAGTTGGGGAGAAATAATCCAGAATAACCAACAGAACACCAACTAGAGAGAAGTCTTATTACTACAGACAGAACAGAAGAGCCAATTCATCACAACATGTCCACCGGCCACAGACTGATTGGATTAACAACTAAAGGAGACAAAGACAGTGGATCTCTGGTAGTCTCCAACTGGCTGACTAGGCCCAGACTGGGACATGAGCTGATGTCACCAAGCACAGATCCAGGAAGTAAAAAAAGTGCACCTCTACACCACAGAAGGTCATACCACTAAGACAGTAAGTCAAAGCAGACCAATCCAAGAAGCAGAAACAAATAAGAGTCACCGAAAATGAGGAGACAAAGAAATAAACCCTCAGCAAAAGGAAAGGAGGAATCCCCAGGAAGAGTGCAAAATGAAACAGAGGCAAGCACACTCTCAGACATGGAATTCAAAATAATGATGATGGAGAAGCTCAATGAGCTCAGTGAGTTCAAAGAAAACTATAAATAACTCCAGGGGAACTAAAAAGAAGTCTAGGAAAGCTATAAGGAACTTACTGAGAACTACACTAGCATTAAAAAGGACATAGGAACCATCAATAAGAGCCAGAAAGAAATGAAGAATACCATTTCTGAATTGAAGAACACAGTAGAAGGAATCAAAAGTAGGCTAGAGAAAGCAGAGGATCAGATCATTGAGCTGGAGGTCAATGTAGAAAAAAATTTCCCAAACAGTGCAACAAAATGAAAAAAGACTGAAAATGAATGAAGAAGTTTTAAGAGAGCTGCAGGACAACATGAAATGTAATAACATCCATATCATAGGGATACCAGAAGGAGAAGAGGAAGAGCAAGGGATAGAAAATGTCTTTGAAAAAGTAATGACAGAAAACTTCCCTAACTTGAAGACAGAAAATGTCATGCAAAGTCAGGAAGCACAGAGGGTCCCAAGGAAGATGCACCCAAATAGGCCCACTCCAAAACACATCATCATTTAAAATGGCAAAGTTCAAAGACAAGGAGAGAATCCTAAAAGCCGCAAGAGAGAAATAGCTAATAACATACAAGGGGGCTCCCATAAGGTTATCAGCTGATTTCTCCACAGAAACACAACAAGCCAGAAGGGAATAGCAAAAAATATTTCAAGCAATGAAAAACAAAGGCCTGCAACCAAGAATACTCTACTCAGCAAGGCTGCCATTCAAAATGGATGTTGAAATAAGGAGTTTCCCAGACAAAAGAAGTCATACATTTCCACCAAACCAGCATTGCAAGAGATGTTAAAGGGTTTTCTTTAAGACAATGAGTTATTTATTTTGCTAATGAATCCGGTAGTTGGCCTTAGCTACCAAATTCCCTATCAGATTCTCCCATACTGTTTACACAGTTACACAGTGACTGGGGCCAAATCCTGAAAACGCTCATCTCCTCACATTCCCCACACCTGAAAACTCAGAACATCTTGGGGTTGGAAGAACTGGGATTCATTAGTCATTGCTGAATCTACCTATGTGCTTTCTTCCCAAGATGGGAGTATTAGAACAGTTAGGAATCTTATGCAAAGACTTAGTGTTCCAAAACAAGTGGAAGAGTTCTTATTTTGTCTTTTATGACCTTGCTTTGGACCTCATATAGCAAGTAACTTTTTCAGAATTTTAGTTATTGAATGAGTCACCAAAGCCTGCTCAATTTCTCATGGAAGGGGATGAAAGTCCAGCTCTTGATGCAGGTGGGGCAAGGGTCTACAAGAACAATTGTGACCAGAAATATTGCTGTGGTCAATTTTGAAATAAAGCAGCCACTCCCTATTAGAAAATAATATTGAAATGGACCTTTGCTTAGGTCCCTGCTATATCGTCATTGGTTTTTGAATGGCTAAATAAATGAACAAATAAAAGAAAAACCTCATGAGGAAAAACCAATTGTACATGACCAATGCTTTTAAAAACAATGGAGAGGAGGTTACATAAATGCTCATAGCTATGTACTTAAAAGGTCCCATGATTTCTTTTTATGTAGAATTCACATTTAATAGCTTTTCTTTTCCTTATGAGCTCAACCTAGATTTACCAAATTCAATATAAGCTGATCATTTCTACTTAGAAGTAGATATTTCCAATTCAATCCTGAGTTTATAAATAATTTGAGGACAGGGGTAGATTGCACAAAGAAGATGCTCTATCATTTCTGTCTCAAGTTCCCTTAAACTTTTACTTCCTTGTAGGAGGCCTAGGAGCTCTCCATAATTACTTACTAGAAGATGAGATTCCTGATGTGAGGACCTTCTTTGCCATCCCTCAGAATTATGTATTTAATATTCAGTACTACCCCTAGCAAAAAAAAAAAAAAGGTCTGAAAGTTTGTAAAAGGGGAAATATGTGAAAAATTTTACCACATTTACAAGAACAAGTTGAAGAAATTTTTAGTCTTAAATTTGAAGAGAACATTAAATTCATAGAGAAATTTGATATATGCTATCTTAGTTTGCTTTAGAGTTGTTTAACTTTTAAACTATGCTAGATATAAAGGTTTTAAAATAAATTTCTCAACTTTTTGGCTAAGATAAAGTGTAGATGTAAAATTTTATAATAAGACTTTAATTTGTATTTGTTGGCAAGATGCTAAAAACAAAATAAATCACAAGAATGCATAGAATAAAATAATAAAATTTAAAACTGATCACCTATTTGAGAAAAACATCTCGTTTATAGACTACTCTTTTCAGAGTGTATTGCTTTCAGATTGAAGATCTTTTCTTTAATCTTTCATTTTGCTCCTCAGTGTTGTCCATATCCTGTAAATACTAAGTAAATTTTTAAAAGTACATTTTATTAATTATAAAATGCATTTTCTTTTGAAGGACTTGTGATTCTTATTAGTGTGTTTAATCAAGCTGGTTTATCTCAGTTAGTATGTAGCATAATCAATCTAAAGCCTTAATGTGAACACAGATCAGCATCTGGATGTGTAATGCATTTCTTGGTCTGATTGTATACTCAATGTATATGAATATCTGGTGAATTAAGAAATCATCAAAATCTAAGACTTACTGTTAGATATACTTACATTTTATATAGACAATAGATTTGATTTCTCAACATTCTTTTCAAATGCAAAAGACTAAAATTAGAAGAGATTATGCCAACAAAGGGGCATAACTGTTACTAGTGAAGTGCTATTGTCTATACTGAATTTTTCCTTTTAAGAAAAAGTCTGTGAATTAATATATAAAAGTATAGGAAAAATTTGTCAAAAGATCAGAAAATAAGAAACACAAACTGTAGGTTTAGTACTAATCTTTTATCAGAAATTAAATATAATTTGAACAATCCACAGTGAAGCATGGCAGTTGACAAACTAAATGAAATTATAATTCTCAATGAAAATTAAAGAGCTACAAAAGCTATGGGGAAATTTTCTTTCCTTTTAAAATATTTAGTTTCTTTTTTTTCTTAATTTAATTTTATTGTTGTTGTATTACATCCATCCTCTTTTTCCCCTACTTTGTCCCCTTCCCCACCCACCCACTCCCCCCTAAAGTCAATCCCATTTGTTGTCCATGTCCCTGGTTCTTCCATGCTAGTTCCTTGACTAAACTGCTTCCCTTCTTTGCCTCCTCTTCCCCTCTCCCTAAAAATTTATTTTCTTATGATTTTTTATACTATTTTTCATGTGTGATATCCAAATGGGTGTTGCCTATGTGCACATATATGTGTATGTGTATAAGTGTAGTTTGCAAGAAATACAAACTTATAGAAAGAGCATAAGGACTGGACTCTTACATACATGGAAATAACTGACTTGTGATCTTAGATAAGTCTTCTGAACCTCTGAGATAAATTTTAGACAAGGTTAACACCTGTCATGATTTCCTCATAAGTTAAATTAGTTTCAAATAAAATAAAGGGAGAGAAATCTTTTCAAAAACAAAACAAATAAATTATCCATTTAATAACAGAGTGCATTGACATTTTATAATGTGACTAGGTTATATAACCTCAGTCAAAATTACTCTTGGAAATCACAACACTTAATTTTTACTTGTTTTAGTATTTTAGTTCTGGAAAAATAATTAGAAAATTAAATTCTCTAAAATTAAATATGGAGAAGTTTTTCTCTTTTCTGTATTTCCTCTTTACTTTTCTCTCTCCCTTTCTCAGTTCCAATTATCTTTACAGAGCATATAGTTATATTTGTGTAAACTAAATGGGTGTGTGCTAAGACTCTACTGTTTCATAAATAAACATCACATTGTAATTACACCATAATTATATGGAATGTAATTTCAACTGACTGATGATGTTGAAATTGGCTCTGGTGGCTGCAGTGCATGAGTCCATCACCGTGAGAAACAATTTCCCAGTACTGGATGATGTTTAAAGGGAAAAAAAAGTCTTATTTCATGCTTTTCTATTATGTGAATTTTGGCAAAGTAGATCTTGAATACATTTTACAGACATTTTAATGCCTAAATAATTTTCAACATTATATCTGTCTTTCTAAAAACTTATTTTGTCTAAGTTGTTCCTTCTCCATCCTGTTACTTTAAACAATTGGCAGCTCAATTTTCTTATGGACTAGTAGTTTCAGCAAACTTAATAATTAAAGTGTATTTGGCAAACCAACTAAGATTAAAATTCTATTCTTGCCAATGGCTTATTTAAGGATTTTTCATTGTCACTGAGGGTATATAATTCAACATAATGTGCGAAGTTCAGCAATGAGATGAGTTGGTTATTCTGCATAGTCAGATAACAACTTGATTGTTTGATATAACTACAATTGGCATGTGATGAAGTTAACTACAAGAAAGATATGAACTAACAAAAATGTGTCAGTATATAAAAATGCATATCTGTTAATGGAAATAAAAACTAAAGTATTTATGGTGATTTATATTTTAAATTTTGGTTCCATATCATTAACTCTTGTTGTAGAATTATATTATAGATAAAGAAAGTGAGATTCAGGGTTATACTTTCAAGTGCAAGAGGTAGAGTATAAACCCATTCTTCTGATGGCAAACATGTGTACATATCTGTTCTTAAAGATGTTGAAAAAATATATATATACACATATACATACATAAATGTATATTGAATTATATAAATAAAGCATAGATACTGAATACATGATATATATAAAGATATGATGTTGAAATATATGTATATAAGTATATACAAAGATCTTTTTGAAAGTATCAGACACAAAAACTGTTATAATTATATTGCCATTGGCTTGATACTTTTGGGACAGACCTTGCATGTTTGTGAGTGTGTGTGTGTATACAATATACAACAGTATATAGTATGATGGTAAAAAGTATGCATTTTTGGATATATATGGTCAGTGACAAGATCCAAGTTTCATTGTGTCCTAGTTGTATAAAACTTTACGAGCCTGAATTACTCCAAATATAAATAGGGAAAATGGGAATAATGTTTGTACCTATTGAGAAATATTTACAGTGAAACATTTAGTGTTGTGTTTGGCACATCATAAATGCTCAATAAATAATCATAGTAAGGAAAGGAGAAGAAGTAGTAAACATCAAAATTCATCCTTCTGTTTAAATGTTTGAGCCCTGGCTGGTGTGGCTCAGTGGATTGAGAGCTGGCCTGTGAATCACAAGTCACCAGTTTGGTTCCCAGTCAGGGCAAGTGCCTGAGTTGTTGGCCTGGTCCCTAGTTGGGGGTGCACGAGAGGCAGCCACACAGTGATGTTTCTCTCCCACTCTTTCTCTCTACTTTCCCCTGTCTCTAAAAATAAATAAAATCTTTAAAAATAATTAAGGAAGAAATAAAGAAAAAAAGAAATGTTTGAAAGCTAAAACTTTATCAGGTGAGTCAATGCTCCTAATACAATATATATAGGTTGTTAAGTGTTTATTTATGCTTCTGATCCAAAATAAAAAACTTACAAATGGTATATATTTCCAGATATCAAAAAGTGAGATATCAACAATGACTAAAGGAGCTAAAAATTGCATCATGTGAAGAGCCTTACTAAATGGTCTGATAATCACTGTCATGCCTAGAATCATTTGCTGATTCTGAGCATAAGCAGAAATGGGCTTAAGTAGGAAGATGGACTTTCCTGAAGTAAAAGTAATCCAGAGGGGTTTTTACTGTTACACAGGCTGGCCCGATGGGGTAGAGTTTAGAGCAGTCCAAGTGCATGGCTATTTTTCATGATGAGACATTTGTTGAATAAGTTGTTTGTGTTGGAGCTAGGGATGTAGGTGGACCAAGGTGGTGATGTTAGTGGTAAAGGCAGTTGTGTAAACTTCTCAAATGCAGAATAAAATCTTCTGCCACATTTGGACACATAAGAGACAAAAACATCTTACTAGAGCAATGGGAGTTTCTTCTCTCTTCTTTTTTATTTTTTAAAGATTTCATTAATCATTTCTAGAGAGAGGGAAGGGGAGAGACACAGAGAGGGAGAGAGACATCAATGTGTGGTTGCCTTTCACCTGCCTCCAGCTATGGACCTGGCTGGAGACATGGCTTGCAGCCGGTTATGTGCCCTGACTGGGACCAGCAACCTTTGGGTTTGCAGGCTGGTGCCTTATCCACTGTGCTGTCAGCCAGGGCTGCAATGGGGCTTTCTTCAAATATATTGGCAATCTGAGGTTAAGACATTTGTCTGAGTTTGAAGATATAGGGGCAAGACTTAATAGAGCTAATGTCAAATGAAATGAAATAAAACAAAACAAAATTTAAAAAGCAATAATGAACAAACACGAAACTCTTGAATAAGCTATAGTCATTCACCAAACAATCAAATGCCTGGAGGGCCACATACGAGGAACAGGCATAAGCCTATAACTGTTATGAGTGTGTTAAAGAAAATAGAAAGGTATAAAGATAAACCAATAGATAATTGTTTCTGCAGAATTTTACAGTATATACAATTAAAATGGTACTCTAGAAATTAATTATAAAAATACTTGAAATTAAGACTTCATTATATGGATTTAATAATGTTCTGGGCATAGTAAAAGATAATATTCATAAACATGAGTCTAGAGCAATAGAAGAAATTCAAACTTTAGTCAAGATGGAACAAATAAAGAAATGAACAAAGCTAATTAGTAAAGACCTCAGATGCAGTCACATAATATAGTATAGATGTACTGTACTCGGAGTTGCAGTTGGAGAGAGCAGAGAGATAGTAGAATAAAAGCAAAATTATAAAAAATAATTATTTAAAAATATTTTAAATTAATAAAAATATCAACTCACAGAGTCAAGAAACTCATTGAACTTCTTTAATGAAAAGTGGAGGAAATGATAAGTATATGTGGGAAATCTAAAAATAAGTAAAAATAATAGCAACAATATTGTCTTTTAATATTTGTAACATACCTACAATAAAAATCCATGACAACTATACCAAAGTAATCAGGGTAGGTTTAAATTTTAATTTTTTCTCCTAAAAGAGTTAAAGAAATATTCTTATGACATGCACAAAAACACTCCAGATGGCTTATACATATAATTTTGGAAAATCATTAACAATTCTAATAGTGATACAGAAGAATATTTTCTC
>PVIW01000587.1:398848-447000 GCA_004026585.1 Noctilio leporinus
ATATATTTTAAATTAATGAGAAAATTATACAGGATATCCCATAGAAAAATAAGTTAGAGATGCTTCAGAAAAGAAGATATATAATTAAGCAATGTATTTGAAAATGTTCAACATTATCATTAATTAATTAATATAAATTAAAACCACAATGAGTTATACCACAACTTCCATAATGCTTAAATTAAAAACACAGATGATAGCAAATTATGTATTTTTCATAAGTCAATTGGAATTCTTTTTCTTTTTTAAAGATTTTATTTATTATTTTTCAGACAGAGGGGAAGGGAAAGAGGAAGAGAGGGAGAGAAACATCAATGTATGGTTGTCTTTCACCTGTCTCTAGCTACAGTCAACTGGAATTCTTAACAAACACATTTTTATTGAAGTAGAGTTGGCATACAATATCCTATTAGTTTCAAGTGCATATCATAGTGATTCAATATTTGCATATATTATGAAATGATCACCACTTTAAGTCTCAAGGCAACACAACTACCTTATATTACTCTTTATTGGGTACTAAATATTATCATATTCATATCCTATGTCCCAGAAAGTTAATTCTTAGGCATGAACTTATAGGGATGCATGCATATGTTCATTAAACATATGTACAAGGATATTTACATAATTTTTATTGCTCCAAACTGGAATCAATTGAAATATCCATTAGAATAGACAAGATATATAAGTTATGCTCTAACAGTGGGTAAGAATACTACACAGCAATGAGGTTGAACCATCTATGACTGTGAGGATCAATCCCACAAACCTAATGCCAAACCCAAGATGTCAGACTAATAATAGGGTAAATACATACTGTATGACTAATTTCTGGAATGTTCAAAAATAATAAAAACTAATCAACAGCATTAAAAATTATAGTTTTAATCCTAGGGTGGTGAAAGTGGTTATAGAATAGATAAGGGGACACCTGTGATATTGTTATAATTCAGTTTCTTTGATCTACTTGCTTTGGTTTTGTGTGTTCAATGTGACACAAAAATTGATCAACTTACATACTTGTGAATTATCTATTTTTCTGATTCTTCAAATAATGGGATTTAGATTGGACAGAATAAGGAGGGGATGGATATAGTAAGATTTGAAGAATATTTGGGGGACAATGTAGTAGGCTTTGTTATTAACTTTCTTATTAATTACAAGTTGGTGTTTCAAAGTGGTGTGATTGGTATCATCCCTGTGTCCATCTTGGACAATCAGGATGCAAGTAAGATCTTTTCCTGGGATGTAGAGCATAGGAAAAAGACAAGGTTTGGGTTGACAGTAGAAGAGTTGGACCAAGACCTTTAAGTCAACCAGAAGGGAATGTTAGGTTTCACTGGATATGATAATATTTAGGTGTACCATTGAAAAAGTCATTGTTTAGTGATCAAAATAAATAGAAAAAAAATCGACCAATGAGTGTTTCCCCAGTACTATGGGGAGAAATATCACTGGGATAAAGCATGAAAATTTTGGTATTTAAGATTACTTTGGCTTCACAAATTGGTCCTTTGATAATGACATATAATGTGTTATTTTCAGATAAATAATTTGTCATTAGAATAGGTGGTCTTGGTCAGATTATGACTATGATCCTTTCTAGCTTTGAAGCCTATAACCCACTGCCTTAATTAATTCAACAGAGCTGTATCTTCCATCAAATGTTCACTTTGCTTAAAATGTTTTTGGTTCTCCCCCAAAAATGCCTATTTAAAACATTTGTTTCCTTCTACTCATGGAACCCTAATCCATATAAGTTGTTTTCCCTACATATTTTATTCCTATTTTCATTCTGTATAGTGACAAACTGTTTTTTTTCAAAGGTCTGTTCTGTCTATCAGAAGATCCCCATTTACATAGCTCTGAGAAGAAAATGACTGGTAGGTAATTAAGTTTTTCCTTAGCTTCCAGCATTTTCCAATAGCATAATGGTCATTAATATTCCTGTTGGCAAAGATTTCATTATATTCTGACAATGTTAAAAAACCATTTTGCCTAAAGTAAAAATATAACCTTTGAATAAAATCTAGAATTCTTATTATGTTTTACATTTTATAATGTTTTATCATATATATTGTTATATGATGCTCATAAGACTGCTATGCTTAGGGATAGACAGCATGAAGGATATGCATGCCCTAGGCCAACTAATAGCTAATAATTTAGTTCTCTTCCTCACTCACATTTTTGTTTCAAATTAAATTTTAATTATACAAGTAATGTATGAACATACCCATTCAAGTTAAAATATTAATAAGACTAAAATTTTTAATTATTTAATTCTGCCCTCTTAATGAGAAATAGATATATTTGTGTGTTCAGTGTACACCTTTAGCCTTTTCTGAGCAAATTTTAAACATATGCACCCACCAAATATATAACATTTTTTATTGTTTGTTTATTATATATATATTTATTATTATTATTAGCTAATGTTATATATTAGCTAGTGTTTAGTCATTTGCTTTCCTTCCAGCTAAGTGTTTCTTCATCTGCATCATTTATTTTAGCTACTTACAGCACAATATTGCATAGTATCGTTATGTAAAAGTTTATCTAGCTACTCTCTACATTGATAGATTTTTAGGTTGTCCTAATTTTTGCTACTTCAATCAATGAATGTTCTCAACTATTATCATTTAATAAATATCAAGTAGATTTTGATTTACATTAATTGTAATTACTGATTATTATGACCCTAGTTTCAATATTATTTTCTTTTCTATTTATTATGTATTGTGTTACCATCCTTACCTTTTATGATTGTGATATTTTGTATTACTCATTTTAATCTATTGCTTTAAAGTTATGCCTTTACTTCTATTCTAATAGTTCCTCTCATAATTCTATTGC
This sequence comes from Noctilio leporinus, assembly GCA_004026585.1. Lineage (NCBI taxonomy): Eukaryota > Metazoa > Chordata > Mammalia > Chiroptera > Noctilionidae > Noctilio > Noctilio leporinus. The sequence goes on from PVIW01000587.1 coordinate 401,708, forward strand.
AGCTATTTAAACCCACTTTTTAAAATTATAGTTATACTAGCTACCTCTTTTTTGTTTTTAATATTTTATTCATTATTTTAAGAGAGAGAGGAAGCAGGAGAGGAAGAAAGGGAAAGAAACATTAATGTATGGTGGCCTTTCACCTGCCTCCAACTAAGGACATGGCTCGAGACCTGGCTTCAACCTGGTTATGTGCCCTGACTGGGAATCGAACCAGTGACCTTTGGGTTCCTAGGCTGGTGCCTATCCATTGAGCCACCAACCAGGGCCTTATCTACCCTCTTAAATAAGGAATGAAGCATGTATTTACTTACATCTGTTCTCTTCCTCATCTTCCCATCCTATATGTCTACATCACTGACATTTTTCTATATTTGACTGTGTACTACATGAATTCACAGCACTTTCTATCTCCCCAAATTTTTCTCTCAAGTTTTTATTTTATGTATAAAGGGTGAGCACCAAAGAGACTCCTGATAACAAAACATAGCAAAGAGAGGTCAGAAGAGATTAAATTTTATATTCCACTAGTCATATTCTTTAAAATATATAGTCATAGGAAAATAGACAACTAGATATACAATTGGGAATATTTCTTTTATACTTTATAGTTAAATGTGTTTCCAGTATGAACTAGCTATGTACCAATATTTTCTGATAACAACAAAATATTCTTTATCCCTGTGGTTTTAGACTTTTAAAATCAACAAGCTAGTCCTATCAGAGTTTGTGATTTTTATTCAATTTCAGCATACAACATATGATGTATATATAAACAAAATAATGTTTTCACTACAAAATCAAGCTCACTATAAGTACGCCAAACACATTGTTTTCCTAAAATTATTTTGTTGGAATTGGACTTTGTTATTTACATCTGAAATTGTAAGTGCTGGTTAATATTAGTTATAGAATTATTTTTTCTTCTGTTCTGAAAGTCATTGTGAATATTTTCCATGCCTTCTCAACCTTTACATTATGAAGATCTACTTAAGTGTTGTAACTGCTAGGTTATATTCAGTGTTTTACCTTTTCAAACTTGCTCGCTAGAAGAATGTCTTTGCTCAAATTCATAGATCACTGATTGTCTCTTTCTTTCTGAACATAACTCTTAAAAAGATTTTTAAATTTATTTTTTGAGAAAGGGGAAGGGAGGGAGAGAAACATGGATGTGCAAAAGAAATAGGGATTGGTTCCCTGTTGTACGCCCAACTGGGAACCTGGCCACCTTTTGGTTTGGGGAACTGTGCCTAACCTACTGAGCTGCACCAGCCAGGACTCTGAACCTAATTTTACTTTTGTTTGCTGAGACTTTGATTTAAATAATCAAAAGGCTAATTTCTATGATTATTGTTGTGAATGTATGTATCATTCCGTTAACATGTTTCAAAGGATTAAAATTAAAGTTATTCCAGAGTTATATGTTCCGTTTACTTCCTCAGAGATAAGTTTTCAATTTGCTCTTTGCTGATCCTGTAGCATGAGATTTTCTTCCTCAATAGTGTTCTTTGTTCATTCTATATTGTATTCTTCTGCACAACATTTTGGGGAAAGTGAGGGCAATTATTGTGGGTTGGGTGGAGGTTGTTTTCATTGAACACAGTGAATATGGAAAGCCTGCTATTTTCCTGGGTATATATAAATAACATTATATTTTAACTATTAAGATTATTCTTACTTTTGTTTATTCATTCCATAACTGGATAGTGTCATTCACCCAAATTCTAAAATGTAGAGTTTCATGAATATATAATAAAATTAGATTTCAAAGGTTTTACAATCTTTCTTAACAACTGTATATTTTCTAATATGTGTGGCTTGTGAGCAGCAACATTTCAATTTATATTAACAACAAGGTATCCAAATGTTTATTATACATGAAAAATAAAAATTGCATTTTCGATTTACTAAATGTGCAAGACAAATTCATAATAAGATTTCTAATTTTAGCATTTTTGTGATTTACAAAATTATATTGATAGTCATTAATATCAAGTTTACTTTAATTCAATTTTGAAATATAGTTTATGCTATACTATAACTATTGGTTGATGAATAAAATATTAGAGCATCTGACTGTGATAGCTAACCTCAAATTTTTAATGTCTTAACAAAACAAAAGAATATTTTTCATTAACCACACATTCCAACATGGTTGCTGGGTAGGTGGAATGGGGACCCTGCTTCACACAATCCTGGACTCTAATAGTTCATGACCTGAAGGGTTGGGGTCCTCCACAGGATCCTCTGAATCTTATGACTGGCAGAAAACAGGGGAGCGAATGGAGGTCCACAGGGAACATTTATGCCAGAAATGGCACCTATATCATTTCTAACCAGATTCCACTGTCCAGAACTGAAATATATAAGCCCACATAATAAATGGGGACAAAATGTGGATTATCATCATGCCCCCCCAAAAAAGGTGATAGATATCTTTAATGATAGATATCATTATCATTCTGTGCCATCAGAATGCAATGCAACAAGCTACTTGACATCAGCATTTCAATTATTGGAGTTGGTAGGGAAAATTTTCAGTTTACATGTAAAATTTAATTCAGTTACCAATTTTCAGTGATTATCTGACAACAGGAGGCAGACATTGTTCTGCTTTATTTTCTGTACCAAACTAGAATATAAATAACTTTCAAACAAACTTTTACAGGAATGACAACAAAAACAAGTTCACTTAAGGGACTCTATTCCAATGCTAAAAGCAGGGTCAACATTCAATTAAAAAAAAATTAAAAAACAAAAAAATAATCCTCATATTTTCTGTTGTACATAATCTCACTTTTGTTTTCCTTTCTGATTTTCTTAACCAAACTGCTCTACCAGAGAACCATCATCTGTTTAATACATAAGTGATAAACTGTATATACTCCAGGACAAAATAATGGTGAATAAAAGATGCCATTCTTTTGAAATATTCCCTTGAAACATCCATGGAAATAATAGGAAATAATATTTGCAGTAGCATTATATACTAATGTTAAAAGAACATATCTGATATAACTCAGGGAATTATACTGACAAATGCTGAAAAAGGATGAGAAACACATTTCTGGACCACACACACAGTTTTAATCTTGATTTGTTAGAAAACAGAACCTTTAGCAAAACTAACAGGTTGATATTCTTTTGGGAGATACAATCCCAGGGAAGTAAGAATCAAGGATAAAGGAAAGTGAAACAAGGAAGGTGGAGTAAAAACATAAGACAGTACATTCCAAGCTGGCCACAGCTTTGACATAAAAAAACCTTTTGTTGCTCTGGATAGAATCTATCCAGAGAGGTACTTGGAAATGGGAAACCTTGCATCTGGAAACAGCCAGCCAGAGGAGGATAGGGATCAATTTATTTGCTGAATCCTCCTGCCTTCATTTTGTCTTTGGTCAAATCTTCCTCTCGGGAAATTAGCTTCCCATATACCTCTTGTTTAATTTGGCTGATTCTCTAGGAAGTTATCAAAGAAATCCCTGCTTTCTTGGGCATAGACCAGCCATTGTGCAGGCACAGGGATCTCTTCCTGTCTTTTGGCACCAAACAAGTGGTCCCTCAGTCTGTATTGTTGATATCAGTGGTGGCTCCCAGAGCTTCACAACTCTAGGAACAGATAGACCTTCTGCTAAAGCAAACCTGGCGAAGGTTCAGGGAACACATACTTGAATGGATCTACAGCAGCAGATAAACTGGGTTCAGTATATATATATATATATATATGTATATATATATATATATACATACACACACACACACACACACACACACACACATACATATATATACACACACACTCGTGAATCAGAATGAGGGAAAAATGCCCACGCAAACAGTGAGAAATGGGTTTAACTTACTTTCACTCTCAGTATGTAAATCCAGAGTAAAGGAACCTAGCTGAACAGAAAGAAAACTTGGTAGTTATTACCTCCACCCCTAGAGTTTTACATCTCACTCTGATATTGGCAATCTTTTATTTTTATTTATTTATTTATATATTTTTATAACTTTATTTCTTTTTTTCCCATTTCTTAAAAGATTGTATTTATTGTTTTTCAAAGAGAGGGCAAGGAAAAGAGGCAGAGAGGGAGAGAGACATCAGTATATGGTTGCCTTTCACCTGCCTCCAGCTATGGATCTGGCTGGAGACCTGGCTTGCAACCTGGTTATGTTGCCCTGGCTGGGAATCGAACCAGCAACCTTTGGGTTCACAAGCTGACATTGGCTATCTTTTAGTTTATTCATAAAAAACAAATTTTAAGGGCCCAGATGGGGGAGGATAAAAAAAAATGGATGAAAGTGTTATATACTCTATGAATCTTAACCACCAATGGAAGATAAATTCACAGGTAATTGAGGTAGATTTCTAGAAGTAATTGATGTTTTCAGTTAAGGGGGCTTTTCTGAAATGTTCTGGCAAAAAAAAAAAGAAACAAAACAAAGCAAAATGAAACAAAAGCAACAACAATGTTGTTTAGGTGGCTATCTAGCATGGCTAAAAAGAAAGTCAAAGAATCTTGAGCAGACAAGCCCTAAATGAATGTCCAATGGCCCTCACAGGTGAAGCTAATCCTATGCAGGACAGTAACTTGATATAAGGATGAAGTCTGAAAGGAAAAATCTATAAGCATTCAAATAGTGCAAAGCATTATAGAACTTTCCTACTCTTTTTTTTTTTTGGCCAAAAGATTTGAATAAAACTCGCCTCATACAATATTGGAAAGTGAAGGAAGTGAAAAACTGCTTTAAAATATTTCAACATAATAGAAAAGGTACATCACCAGAAAATTCACAGAAAAATATATTTCAGATAATGCAATTTATAAGCTTTATATTTTAGAGTAGTTTTGGGCTCATAGCAAAAGTAAGTAGAAAGTACAAGAGCCTATACAGTATACCCCATACCCCCAGAGATGTACAATATGTAGACATAAACTAAAATTTATATGAGTAAATAGTAAGGAGTACAATACTGGGTTATATAGAAAGATTATGTTTACTTTTATAAGTAACCACCGAATTATCTTCTAAAGTGGTTGAAACATTTTTCATTTCCACAAGCAATGGATGGAAGTTCCTGTTTTTCTGTGTCCTTCCTAGAATTTGTTGTTTCCAGTGTTCTGGAATGACCATTTCAATAGATTTTTGTAGTATCAAATTGTTACTTTAATTTGCATTGCACTGATAATACATGATGTAGAAGATCGTTTCGTATGCTTTTTGCCATCCTTATATCTTCTTTAGTGATGTATCTTTTCGAGCCTTTGACTCATGTTTTAATTGATTTGCTTGTTTTCTTATTGTTGAACTTTACAAATTCTGGATAACAGTCCTTTATCAGATGTAATTTTTTGGGAATAGTTTTCTTCCACTCCATGGCTTATCTCCTCATTCTCTTGACATTTTAAATTTAAATGAAATCCTGCTAAACAATACTTTTTATAAGAAAAATATTTTAAGATACTGTTTTCACCAAAATAAATTACAGTATTGCAATAAAATGTGTGAATATTTGATCATAAGATGACAAAGATTTAAAAATAAATAAAGAGCAAACAAAATGAGTCAAATTGCCACCTACACTCTCTTTTAATGAGAACAAGACAAATCTAGGCTAGTCTTAGAGTATTAATTAGACTTCTTTTGTTGATTATACAATTACAGAAAAGAAGAGTTTGAAAAAGATTTTGAAACATTACCTATATGAATTATGGTCCTTGTTATGACTAAAGATCTCATTATATTTAAGTATGGAAACATACAAAAGATCAATTTTCTTGCTATGGAAATTAGCTTTACCACCTCTTTTTAGTACTTTTATAATTAGGTATATAGATATTTGTTTTTCACACAGGATAAACTTCTCATGGAGAATTTGCCACAAAGGCTCAAAACTTAAACATGAGCATTCTGAGAACTGTTTTGCATTTAAATTTTTGACCAAGAATAATGTGATTCACTTGCTTTTCATACTATTCTGGGAAGTTCACTTTCCATTATAAACTGGAAGACATCAAAAAGTCTTGTCAACAAACTTCTGGATTGTATAACTTCTCCTGTGCCTCTCTTCCCCCAGCTTCAACTTCACTTTGGCTTAAGGCTACTTTAAAAAGAGAAAAGCAAACCATTAGAAAACCAGGAAATCTCCAAACATTGGTTTTAATTTCTTTTAAAAAGTATGTTGTTGATTAAAGAACTCAATATACTCTAATGAGAACCTGATCTGTACCAGAACCAATCTCTTCATCTTAATTCTACTATGTCAAAAGGACAAAGTGGGCCATAGGTTAAAAATAGTTAAGTAGAAGGTGGGGGCAGTTGACAATGTGCATTTTATTTGAGTTAGCACTGTAAACAAAACTGGTATGCACTGTAACATGGCAGCAGTAGAGACAATGCTTAGCCCTAAAATTAGTTGTATTGATATTTACTACAGTCACCCACTAGAGTAAAGCACAAAACAGCATCTCCATATTGTAACTGAAATTAACCAGCAAAATTTTAGGTTTCATTATTATATATTTGCCCACTTGGTATGATTATACATCAACTGATGGAAACATCACTCAAGTATATTATGGAAGTTATGAAAGCTTATATGTGCATATCCCTATGAGGAAGCACATACATTTCCCATAAACATCTGTCAACTTAATGTTTTATCGGCTTAACTCTGGTGCAATATGATTCATATTTCTTTTGCATGTCCCATTAGGCTGAAATAGTAAGGCCAGTTTTCCTTTTTAATAATACTTTTTTTCTCTCAAATTTATTTATATCATCTTTGGAGATTGATGAAATGAAGAAAAAAAATCATATGTTTATCCTGATTTTCTATCTTATTAGATGCCAGCTTTGTAGTGTAATCTTTTATTTTGGGGCTAAACTATAAAACAGCCAGTAGGTTAAATTTCCATACTATGAAATAAAAAAGAATGGCAAATATGCCAAAATGACCTAGAAATTCATGGCATAGAATGGTTTAAGTAGACTCAAATTGTGTATACATTTGCTTTCCAGGACAGGAAATACAGCTTAATGCCGGATGAGTGTAATCCCTCAAGTCCTGAGCTAAGATGTTAGAGAAATGGAACTAATGTCTGCTTCAATAAGCTTTTAGGGGAAAAAGAAGTTTGGGAAAAGAGTTTTAGTGCCAGCATGGAATTCTTTGTTAATATAATTTATTTACTTATTTTTAACTCAGGTAAAAATTAACTCTTCAAAATACAGCTAAAACTAAAGAGAATTAAAGTCAGGTTTGGTTTTTTTTTTTTGTTTTTGTTTTTGTTTTTAGTGGGTTTCTCTGTATCAGAAGGGGAAAATGAATCTTGTCATTCAATAGAATAGTAATTCTCTTATTATATGATCCTTTTCATTATCACCATTCCCCTGAGACTGCAATTGCCTGGGTTCATTAACTAAAATGTCTTTGCTCCATGTTCTTTACTTTATGTCACACAGTGGAATTATTATTTCTCACATTGCACTGTATTTGCAAGTCATAACTACCCACAAAAATGTACAATAGTTTTAGTATAGAAGTAAAAGTATAAGGTAATCTCAGATGGGTAGAATTATATGTTGTTTTATTTCTATATTTGATTTGCGTTTGATAATTGATGTACTTTGCTCGTAACTTGGGATGTGTAATAATTGATCAGTAAAGGGAGCCATTGTGGCCCAAAGGGAGGTTTTCTCTCTTGACCAGTTCCCCCATCATAACCACATCACCGTTTGCCCAATACATCGCAAATAGAAAAGCTCCATGTCACAGTGATGGTGTTGCTATTTTACCGCCATGTCAAGATGTCTTTGTCTTTCCTTCCAAACACATAACTACATCCTAGGATTTCCCTATATTTTGCAAATTTTGGAGTTACCACTGGGAGCGAATCTGAAACTTTTCAATTATAATTACTTACAAAAGGTAAATACATACATTATAAGTATATTTTCTTTTGAAAACCAGTGGTATTCATTATAGTATGAAACAAAGTTTTCTTTAAAAGTAACTAAATATTCTTTAGTTACTTAAAGTAACTAAAAACTTATAAGTTTTATAATATTTGAGGACTGCTGAAAGAAATAAGTGCCTACCTATATGAAATATGCTCAGAATTTTATGACAAACTCCTATCCTTATGAAAAAAATATTGATTCAAGGTGAAAAGAAACAAGGTAAAATATACTAGATTCCATTAATTTACATTGCTTGTTCCTTTGGTTCAGTGCCTGTGTTCTATAAAGACTACTTTTAATTAGATATTGATCAATGAATCAGTGGCAATTTGAAAAATATTATTATTATTATTATATTATTTTAAAGACAAGTAAAACTTTATTTCCTTATTTCATTAGTAAAGCTTGCTGAGCTGGTTGCTTTTTGGTTATTAGTCAAAGTGACCAAATTCCATGTCCTTATCCAACTCTTCTGACTCTTTCTTTGCCTTCACCTTCACTAGGGCTGTGGCAGCAGCAGGAGCAGCACCCAAGAAAGCAGATAAGTTGGCGAAGGAGATCTTGGCCTTTTCCTCACATGGGAAGGGGTCATCAGTCTCCACAGGTAAAGCCAGGACCTGAATGTACCCACCAAAGATAGAATGGGGTACTAATGCAATCGCTGGGTAACCAGTCTGCAGACATACTCTTGAGTATCATTGAGAACAGCCTCCGAAAAGCAAGATGTCATGCACTTCCAGCTTATAGATACTGCTGTGGTCAAAGACCTGCTGGATTTTCAGATCAAAGGAGAAGAGGGAGATAGATGTTTAGCAGTTTTATTTTTGTGGCTTCACTGCCTCTCACTGTTTCCAGTCTTAATGAGCTGCACACTGCTCAGGATTTCAATGATGCCTGTGGAGATTTTACTGGTGATGCCTAAAGCCTGGAAGAAGGAAGTCTTCTCCACCTCCAGACCAGTGTTCTGGGCTGACACAGTGATTTCACACGCAGCAGTGGCACCAGCATGGGCGGCAGCAGCCACCTTTTCAGCCAGTAACATGTCCTTGATGTCAGTGAGATCCTCGTTGGTGAGCACAAAGCCCAGATTCCCCTGGATGTGAGGCAACAGTTTCTCTAGAGCTGGGCTGTTTTTCAGATGTCCTCGGCGGGCCTTGCATGTCCAGGTGGTGTTCAGCCCATCAGCACCAGAGCCTTTCTGTGGAGGGACATGGAAGTCTGTTGCCTCTGCTTGGAGCCCAGGTTGTCTGCTGGCACAATGAAGGATTTGGGATAATCATCCAGAAGTTGGATGATCTTCAGGAAGTAGTTGGACTTCCAAGTCACCCTGTCTTTCCTAGGTGCCTCAGGGAGTGCCTGCTAGGGTTTAAAGACATTGTTATTCTCACAAGGTTTCCTGCTGAGAGTAAGCACAAAACTCTTATAGAATTAAATATATAGGTAGTGGTCAAATGGGCTAATTCTCTTATAACCTCCAGAAATGAAGTCAACATATTGGTGGTATTCTTTTTATTTTCATTTCTGTTAAATTATTCTCCATTGATTTATAATTTTAAAAATATCTTAAATATTTTGTATCTTAACTATGTGCTTTCATCACATGAATTTACATTATTTAAAATTATTCCTTAATTTGATTTGTATAAGATTTACTTTGAAAGCACCTTTTAATGACATAACTTGTCAAAGAGTTTATCTGCTTGAAATAAAAATTTTCAGAATATGAACCCTAGAAAAATTCAGTAAACACTTAAGATTTTGTAATTGAGCCAGAAATAGTTTGTGAACCATAATCTCATCACACATATTTTTAATATAAACATGATTGATATTTAAACCAGAAGAAAGTGAGAATGTTTTTACTATAGATAGTAACAGACCTCTTCATGATGACCTGAGAGATTGTGAGAATGTTTTGTTTCTTTCCCCACCCAAAAAAGATAAAAATTTTGTTATGATAACTATTGTCTAATGACCATTGAAAGAACATGATTATTGGTACATGCCATAATAATTTTGATTGTAGAACTTAACCAGAGAAAAGCCCTACCGATGACTTCTAACTTCATATATTTAGTCATGATAATGATTATATTATCAATAATAACACCAATAATAGTCATAGTTTCTTGAGTCCTTAAAATAGGCTAAGTATTATATTAAATGCTTAATGTACATTTGTTAATACTCAGAATAACCCTGCAAAGTAAGCACTCCTAACACTTCTGCTCCAATGAGGGGAAAGTAGGCCTTGGAAGTCATACGCTTTTCGACCACCCTGATAGAATGTGTCTTTGCCAGGATTTGAATCCAAGTGACCGTGCATTAACATGTGCTCTTTAACACCATTATCCTTTCATAGATAACTTCATGTTTCCAGATGCAGAGATTAGACAAATCTAAAGATATTTTTGTTAGATTAATGTTCTAATATTCATCTTTATCTCTAATAATGTTCTTTCCCATGGAAATTTTATTAGTAATTATATTTGGCTGATTTGAAGATGACATTCATTTAGTTTCCTGGGTTTTAGATCCCAACACCCTCTGGAGTTTCTCTCTGTTCTCTCTGTTCTTCATGCACACTAGCCTTTGTATTTTTAGTAAATACCAAAAAAATATTGTACTTATGTGGAATATTGGTCCCAAGGCAGAGACATGAAAATGTAAATTTTAATTTTGAGTTTTATAGAGCCCTGTGAAAATGAATTTGAACTTAACTACAATTAGAGTTTGGACATATTCAAACTCTCTTCATGGACTGAGAGTCTTCCTATGGGATCAGATAGATGTAAAATAAAATTGGAGTCTTGAAACAAGCCAAAGACAACCACTTGATTAATTTACTAGAATGAGTGAAATTTGAGTAACAGGGCTCAGATTCGAAGGGATTAATAGGACAACTTGAAATATGAGTCTATGCTTCATATCCATCAGAATCACCTAAAGAGGTTTTTCAGAATATAGATGTTTGGGTTTTGTTGTTAATTACTCTAATTCAGTAAACATGAAGTGAACAAGATAATCTGTGTCTTTGAAACATTTTACTGATTCTAATTCATAGCCAAGGTTAAGGGCCATTCGCATGACAAAAAGAACTGTGCCCAAAAGGTAGAGGAGTTCTGCTGTAACAAATTCCTCTGAAAGAACTTATCCCAGGAGGCGTAGGAAGTTTGCTTTGACCTGAGTAGAGAAAAAACCCCTAGGTGAAAAGGCCAGAAGAGGTCTGCAGCTACCTCAAGGCAGCTGATGGGGAAGCTCAGAGGTTGCAATTCCATGATTTAGGTAGCAGTGAGGACAGAAGACCAACAGTATCAATGACCTAGAAAAATGGTGATGGAAGCTACTAATATATATTAGCTGTCTGCAGGAGGCAAGGGACCTTTATCATCTTGTTTATTAATTTTGTCCAGAATCTAGAATTATAGCTTACTTATAGTATATAATCAATAATTGTTAAATAAATAACACCGGGGCCAATGATTTAGAATGTTTCAAGCACCACAAAATATCAAATAATAGGTAACCAAACAACACATACATTTCCACACACACACACACACACACACACACACACCTCTCCAGATACCTAATTAATGAAGAAGATACAGGGAAAGATAAGATTGTTTTGTGAATCAATAAGTGAAAGCTTATGGCTTTAAGACTTAGAACACAATTAATTTAAAATACATTTGTATTTGCAGATGTGGCAGGGAGAGAGTTCAAATGGAACATTTTGAAATGTGTTTCTTCCTTTATTTTAGATCTGTTTTAAACCACCTGGCAGATGGGAACTTTAGAAAATTGTAGTTAATGGTTAGAGCTGTCTTCACTTAGCTGGTTAATACAGCTTAAACCTGAGATTATTAAAATTCATATGTTTCTGCAATATGGTCCCAATTGACTAGTTCCTTGGAGAAATATATATTTGCCAGTGTAATCATAGAGGGCCAAATTCCTGGTAGGCACTTAAATATTATCTGCTACAACAAGGATGAAGCAGCTGTTCCAGCTTCATTCATCTTTAGGACCTCAAACTAAAGGGAAAAAAGATAAGTTCAAATCTAAGTTATACTGTGTATATAAGAATTAAATACACACTACTCCCTGAGACAAAATACGAGGACATTCTCACTTCAACTCTAAGGAAAATGACATCATTTTATTTATTTCAAAATAAGTAAGATTTGATTATTATTTCCCTCCTAGCTTATAAGTAAAATATTTTAATGGAAGTTTGAGTATTCTTGATTTGAAATTGAGCTTTCCACTTCTCTTAGATATGTCTTAATCACTCACCAGGTTACACAGAACTTAAATTATTTGTTAATTATTACAAAGATACAGACCTCAACATGCTTTTTTAACATTCATCCCATATAATTAGATGCAGTTGCTTTATCAATACCTTTCTGTGATTAGCAGCACACAGAGCACTGTCTAAAAGTAACACTTCTAGTCTATAAAGTAAATCTAAGACTGTGTTTAAAATTAAAAAGAAAACATTAAGTAAAATGGTATGTTTTTTAAAATCATATTTAATTGATTATGCTATTACAGTTATCTTGATTTTTCCCCTTTTATCTTCTTCCACCTAGCACTCCCCTACTCCCTTGGGCAATCCCCATACCATTGTTCATATTCATGGGTGATGTATATAAGTTCTTTGGCTACTTCATTTCCTGTACTGAACTTTACATCCTCATGGCTATTCTGTTACTACCTATTTGTAGTTCTTAATCCCTTGACCTCTTCACACATTCCCCCACAACCCCCTTTCACCTGGCAACTATTAAAATGTTCTCTGTATCCCTGTCTCTTCTCTGTTTTTATTTGCTTAGTTTGTTTTTTAGATTCAGTTTTTGATAGATATGTATTTATTGTCATTTTTTGTTCATAGTTTTAATTAATCTCTTTCTTATTCTTAAAAAAGTCCATTTAACATTTCATATAATAATAGTTTGGTGGTTTAACTTTATCTTGTCTGGGAAGCTCTTTATCTGTCCTTCAATTCTAAATGATAGCTTTGCTGGGTAGAGCAATCCTGGCTATAGGCCCCGCTTTTCATGACTTTGAATATTTCTTGCCAATCTCTTTTAGCTTGCCAAATTTCTTTTGTGAAATCAGCTGACAGTCTTATGGGAACTCCCTGTAAGTATCTAACCCTTTGTCTTGCTGCTTTTAAGATTCTCTCTTTATCAACAAGGTTGTGGAAGTACTATATGTCACTAATTTTTTCCTCTTAAAATTCTTAAGTTTATGTTATAAGAATTTCACTTCAATTTAAAAAGAATTAAAAGTTTTAACTAAAGCTAAATTATGTTAAACCTTGAATGACAAGATAAATATTTTGATTATATACTGTAAATAATAGATAACACATATTAAATATTAAAAAAATATTATCTTTAAACTTTGGCATTTTAATTATGATATGTATTAGATTAAGCCTCTTTGCATCCATCTTGTTTGGAACTCTGTTTCCTGGACTTGCATGTCTATTTTCATCACCAAGTTAAGGAAGTTTTTTTTCATTATTTTTTCAAATAGATATCTAATTTTTTGCTCTTTCTCTTCTCTGGCACCTCTATGATGTGAATGCTGGAATGCTTAACGTTGTCCCAGAAGATGCTTACACTAGCCTCATTTTTTAATTTTTGGATTCATTTTTCTTTTTGCTGTTCTGATTGGTTGATTTTTACTTTCTTATGTTCCACTCTATTGTTATTTCCCTGTAAATTGTTCTTTATTTTAATTAGTGTGGCCTGCACTTCTGATTGGATCTTCTTTATGCTGTTGAGGTCCTAAGTTCCTTGAGCATCCTCCTAATCAGTACTTCTAATTCTGCATCTAATAGATTGCTTGTCTCCATTTTGTTTAGCTCTTTTTTCTGGAGTTTTGATCTGTTCTTTCATTTGGTCCATGTTTCTTTGTCTGCTCACTGTGGCAACCTTCCTGTGTTTGTTTCTATGTATTAGATAGAGCTATTATGACTCCCTGTCTTGGTAGTAGGCATAATATAATAAGTATCCTGTAAGGACCAGTGGCATAGCCTTTCCTATCTCCCACACTGTGTACTGGAGGTGTGTCCTTTGTGTGGTCTATGTATAACCTCTCCTTGTTGTTGAGCCTTGACTATTGTTGGCAGGTCAATAATAGGGATTTACTCAGGCCAGTCAGTTTTCGAAGACTGGCTGTAACCACTGACCATCGTCTACTGCCTACCATGAAGGATCAGCTGTGCAGGGGTAGGGTGGTGGTGCTCCAACATGGCCTATAGCTGTCCGCTGGGTACACAGGCTCTGGAGTTACCTAGGTGGTACTGGTCAAGATCAGTCCCCACTGTGTATTGTTCTGGTCTGGGCCACTCTGCATGAGCTATATAGAACAACCTGAGATGACTACCTCTTGTGCTGAGCCAAGTTATGAATCTAGGCTAGCTACTGCTAATGCCAGGTTTGGGGCCACTTAGCAAAAGGTGTGGGGGCTGGTAGCTTACTGGGTTTGCTGTTGCTTGTTTTGTAGAATTTAGTAAGTTATGAAGCATAAATCAAGACCAGCCATTTATATGGAAAAGAAGTTAATTAACAGTTTGGATAAGTTGTAAGTTGGGTGGGTTGGATGGAGTCTCAGGGGCAAACAGGGTTAGGTTAGCCAGGTTGATGGAGTCTCAGATATGGCACCTGCCTGCCAGCTCTGTGGTTTGTTGGGGAACAACTCAGAAAAGGGACAATGACATCAGTTTGCCTTTCTGTCTGGGACAAAGTAGTCTCCCAGCTCTTGCCTTGATATAAGACACCTTAGCAGGAACTGAAGTGTCTTACTATATGCTACTGATGCCTTTCAAGCTGCTACCCGAGTGCTGGTTCTCAGAGGGAGTGAATCTTGGTAAGTCCATGTGTGGATTGTATAAGGGGAATTGCATGGGACTCTAGAAGTTTCATCCACTGACTCAATCCCTGCTGGGTTTTCCAGCCAGAAGTTATGGGGACTTAGGGCTGGGATTCTTCACTCCCAAGATATCTCTCCTGAATTTTATCCACCACATGTGATTGTGGGACCAGCCTGTTCCATGTCTCCACCCTTTCTACCAGTATGGATGGATGTGGTTTAATTCTATAGTTGTCAAGACTTCCATCGGCCTTGCTTTCTGATAGTTCTGAGTAAAGATTATTTCTATTCTTTAGTTGTAATGTTGATGTGGCTTTGCAGGAGGTGGGCCCTATTTACCTATGCTGCAACCTTGACTCGAAGTCTTCCAAAATAGTATGTTGAGATTTGATTGACAGCTTTTGTGATCTGAGAAAAAATAAATCATTTGTTCCAACTGTATAAGCAAATATCAAATTATAAGGTTAAAAATTTTCTACTTTGAAAAATATTTATGTGTATCTCATCACTATACCTTCTTCCCATTTCTCAGATATGAGATAGTTATTACCTAGTGAAATATAGTCAGGCCAGACAGAAACTCTTTTAGGTGCCTTCTATTTCTTTCAGAGAGAAAGAAAGTGAAAGGGGAAAAGAGAGAGATTCACATATTGATATGAGAAAGGAATAATTGATTGGTTGCTTCCTTGATACATTGACAGTGAGGGTTCAACTTGCAACCTGGGTATGTGCCCTGACTTAGAATTGAACTCAAAAACTTTTGGTTACAGAATAATACTGCAACCAACTAAACCATAATAGCCAGGGCTCCTTCTATTTCTTCAACGTGGCATTGCAGAGCTACAGATATTTTCAGTTCTACATAAGAAGGTTTAATCATCATATAGCAGAAAATGAGAAAGGTATTGGGATCAGTTATTCAAGATATAAAATCATTTTCAAGCTCTTGAATACATCTAAAAGAAAATATGACATTTGATTCAAAGTGAGTAAAGTGATTACTTCAACACAAATAACTAAATCCAAAAAAACAATTATCTTTTTTGATTTGGATTATAGTCCTCATTTGTTTTAATGTCTAAATGTCAACATTTAGATTTAAGATTCTTTGAGTCTAATAATTACCTTATAAAGCCAGTATAAGAATAATTAATGGGAATTGACATGAAAATAAATAATTCTAAATATAAAACCATGCTTTCAAAATGAATCAGTAGAAAAGGAATAGATTTTTAAAAATAAATCATAAGGGATTGTCTTACTATATGAAAAAAAATGAAATTAGATTTTTCCCTCACACTAGTCATAAAACTACAAGAGTGTTTCAGATTGATTAAAGCTTTCAATATAAAAACCAAAGTATATTAGAATAAAATATTGAATATATTTATAGATATTTTTAAATGCTCTTAAAATACCATGAATCCATCAAGTTCATAACATTCTCTTTATGAAATGATTTGATTAATTCTGATTAAATTTGGTGAAGTCTTTACATTGTCATTTAATAAATTCTATTTAAAGAAACCCATAAAGTCAGGGAGGATGCTGAGTGCTGAGCAGATACAGTCTGCTTTTAAATAATTTTTTTATTATTAAAGAAGTTCATTTTCAGAGTAAAAGTGAGGCAAAATAAGATACATTTCAAACTCACTTTTCTCTTATTTTCATGTTCTAAACTGACAGAAATGATTCCAAGTAGCTGTTGCCAAGCAAGTAAAAAAAAATATTCTTTCAAGTTATTTTGAGTATATCTATTTTATGATAAAATAAGATGTTAAAATAATATTATCTTAACTGTTAAAAGGTGAAGATGGAAATTGGGCTTAAAAACCTAGAAACAAAGAATTCAAAGGCAAAGCCATGGTGGTCATGGGTTTCCATGTGGTGTGATTTGACAAGCACTATGCCATTCCCCCTCAACATTGAATTCTACTGGCATGTCTGTCAGTTGAGAAGAAGTGTTACAGCCGTGAACACTGGAGCTGTGGGAGAAGAGGCATAAACATTTAGAGGAGAATGAGATAAGGAGTTAAAAGATTAGTTTTCAGACAGGTGCTAAGCCCATTCTTTGTTTATTTCATAGTGTGATATTAGCTAAGTAAAGAGGAAAAACAGTATTTATAATACCAAAAAGAAAATAGTCCATAGTATTTTTTCATTTTCATTTTGTATTGGTTTCAGGCATACAGCTCCATGGTTAGACAATCATGTACTTTGCATAGTGTTTCCCTCAGTATTTCCAGCACCCCAAGTGGCACCATGCATAGTTATCACAATATTATTGACTGTATTCCTTACAGTCAATGTTTTACTTACTTCCATGTGACTATTATGTAACTCCCAATATGTGCTTCTTAGTACCTTCTCCTCTTTTACCTAGTTCTCTGAGCCTTCTCCTTTCTGGCAGCTACCAGTTTGCTCTCTGTGTGCATGAGTCTGTTTAATTTTGTTTGTTCATTAATTTTGTTCTTTAGATTCAATACATAAGTTAAATCATATGGTATTTGTCTTTCTCTGACTGACTTAGTTCACTGAACATATTACCCACCATGTCCATCTATGCTGTCACAAAGGGTAAGACTTCATTCTTTTTTTATGGCTGAGTAATATTCCATTGTACTACTACCTTTTTTTTTTTATCCATTCATCTATTGATGGATATTTTGGTTACTTCTATAGCTTAGTTATTGTAAATAACTGCAGTGAACACAGGGGTGCATGTATTCTTTCAAATTAGTGTTTTAGATTTTGTCAGACAAATCCCCATGAATTGAATTCCTGAGTCATAAGGTAGATTCATTTTTAATTTTTTTGAGAAAAATTCATACTGTTTCCCATAATAGCTCCACCCATCTGCAATCCTATCAACCCCAGTGCATGAGTGTTCTCTTATTTCCACATTCTTGCCAGCATTTGTCACTTATTAATTGATGACGGCTATTCTGACAGGTTTGAGGTGCTATCTCATTGTGGTTTTAATTTTTATTTCTCTGACAATTAATGATATTGAGCATCTTTTCATATGCCAATTGGCCACCTGTATGTACTCTTTGGAGAAGTGTCTATTCAGGTCTTCTGCCCATTTTTTTTATTGGAGTGTTTGTTTGTTTGTTGGTTGGTTGGTTTGTATGTTGAATAGTATGAATTCTTTATAAATTTAGGATATTGATTCCTTATCAGATGTATCATTGTTCTCCTATTTAGTAGATAGTCTCTTTCAATATTCCACAATATTGATTAACATTATCTATGGAGAATTCTGGGGAACTTGGTGACCTGCAGGAAACTCCCTCCATTTTAACTTCAAACACAGTGAGGTTTTTTTTTTTGTTGTTGTTTTGTTTTGTTTTTTCTGCAGACAGCAGAAAGCTAGTGAGACTAGGACCTTTCTCCCTTAAGAGCTGGGTAGTCTGAATAGAAGTCTTGTGAGGGACCAGAGAACTCTACTAATTATTCTACTGAAAAGTATTCAAACCTAAATTAGAAAGATGAAATGCAAGAAGTATCTCAGAATATAAATCAAAAGTACACAATCATAAAGGAAAATATCAGAGATTGGAAAATATAGTCAAGTGGAATTATATGAAGAATTGAAGTTTTATAAAATAAAATATGAACTGAAAAGAGTTTATTAGAAAAAATTGAAGAACTAAATAAAAACTTCTCATAGAAGGAAGCTCATTGAATTCAAGGCTACAATAATGAGAACAGACACAGAAAACTAGGCATATTCTGATGAAACCTCTAAACTCCAAGAATTAAGAGGGAAAATCTTATAAAATTCAAGACAAAAAGAACAAGGTGCCTATAAAGTTGAAATAATTGCATTATCATCAGACTTCTTTGGAACCCTGAGTCAAGAAGAAAGCAGAATAGCATGTGTACAACACTGAACTTAGTTGTTAAAAGTACTGTCCTTTGTTGTTATCATTTGGTTCATTCATTTAATGATAATCAGAAATTCAGAGAGTTTATTATGCATGGCTATGTCCTGAGGAAAAGAGTCAAGAAATACCTTTGTCACTCAAGAGTTTTTATGCCAACAATAGACTGTAGTCTAAGTGCATTGTGTAACCAGAAAAAAATATTTTTAAAGGGAAAATAGATAGTTCACAGAATTTCCAGGAATTCTGGATTGTTATGATTAAATGCTATGTGCTATGTCCTGGATTACTTTAGGAAAAATAAAGGACAGGAACAGTCTCATTCACTATCTTGTAAATTGTGCCTAAAAACGAATAGGAAGGCCTGTATGCATATATAATAGCAGAGAAAGGTTACCTCTGAGGAGAAGAGAGTGGGAACATAATATAAGAAGGAATGGCCATATTTTTCTCTGTAAACTTGGATATTGTTGGAATATTTTATAGTCAAAATATGTTTAAATATTAGATTATAACAATGTAGAATGTAGCAGAGATTATAGTTATGTAGAATGTAGCAGGATTTTCTTTTCATTATTTAAAAAAGACAACTAAAATCAATCAAATGTTAGATGCTTGTTTTGCCTTTACAGTGATTAATGGCTATTACCTCAATTAAAGAGATGCTGGCCTGCAAACCCAAAGGTCGCCACTGGTTCAATCCCCAGCCAGAGCACATAACCAGGTTGCAAGCCAGGTCTCCAGCCAGGTCTGTAGCTGGAGGCAGGTGAAAAGCAACCACTCTCTCCCTCTCTCCCTCTCTGCCTCTCTCCCTTCCTCTCTCTCTAAAAATAATAAATAAAATCTTTAAAAAAAGAGTAGAAATTCTAAACAATTCATTCAAGTTGGCCTAAAAGAGCAAGAGGTCTCCGGATACATTTGATCAGTATAAATTAAAACATTGTGTTTATTTGAGGGGTAAGAAATTAAATGTGATGTGGGCTTAACTTGGCTCTTTTCTAGTCAGGACAACTGCAATAAAGGACTGACATTGTCTTAATGTAAAATATATCCACTAATATGCCAAGGTCATCATAACTTAATTGTCTCAGATTTCAATAAGTGATTTACCAAATATGAATACCTTTGGGGAGACATGTATAAAAATCTGAGCTCTTATGTAAACTATATCTTATGATTTGTATAGCAAAATCTATCAAAAGCAGCCTTGGAAAATACACATGTATCTGAGAGGGCAAGAACTAAAATGCATTGCTCATTTTGTAGCACTGAATGAAATAACTAAAATATAGTGGAAATATAAATGCATTATATTTTAGAATGAATTTGAAGGTTTGACAATTTTTGGATTTGCTAATCTTTCAGTTAAAATGTTCTTAAGTGAGTAATATGATGTCTTAGCAAGATTTTTTTAAAGCCTGTAAAAAAGCCTATATAATGACACTGTCAGCTCCCCATACTAGTGGACAGAGCAAATCACCTTAGAAGGGAATTTGCTTGTTCAGGGAAGAGTCACTGGAATGCTCCCTATGTATTTACACATGTAAATATAAACCAGATAGGAAACCAGTGTGTCTGGAGAATTATGAAATAAAACATCTGTAGCCTTGATTCCAAAGTTCCTTGGAATGTAAAGCTGATCAGGAGGGAGGAGGTGGACATATTTGAAATGGGGCAAATAAACCTTGTAAAAGGAAAGAGATGGAGATCATAGCCATTCTCTTTGAAGTTTAATATTTAAAAAAATTCTCTGATGAAATGTCATTGACCTTACTAATGTTGACTGGAAATAAATTCTTTAGAGACCAAAAAACTCACAACAAGGAACCGGAAATATGCATTAATAACCCAGGCTTATCCCCAGGGCTAGATGTTTTTAAAAGAATGTCTAGTTTCAGAAAATATATAGCTACAGCTGGTAGCCTTTTCTAGAAACAATCCCAAAGGTCCATTGAACTTGGCATTTGAGAATGTACAGAATGAGCTATAATATTGAAATCCAATGCCAGGTTCGGCATAGGAATCCGATTCGCTAAATATAGAACCCTTGTTGTGAACAAATATGTATTAGAATATGTAAGACTAATACCCAATAGCAACACCATAAAATAATACCAAAAGTAAAAGTATTAGTGTCTAGTGACTTTGGAATGCCATAACAAAATACTGTAGATGAGGTGAATTAATTTTCTCCTATGTCTGATGGCTGAAAGTCAGCATGGTTAGGTTCTGGTGAGGGCTCTCTTCCTGGATTGTAGATAGCAGATTTCTTTCTGTGTCCTCACATGACAGAGAGAAAAAAAAAACCCAAAACACAAACTTTCAGGTGTCTCTTCTTATCAGGGCACTAATTCCATTATGAGGGCCTCATAATCTCACCTAAATCAAATTATTTCCTAAATATCCATCTCCAAATACTCATCAAATGGGTGTTTGTGTTCCAAATGTGAATTTTGGGAGGGACACAGTTAGTCCAGAGCAACTACAAACAAGATTTTTCTTCTTTCTTCATGTATAGTTTGCAATAAAAATGGTCCCTTGCAGTGAGTAAACCCCTGGGTTTAATGGAACAATTGAATAGTGAGAAAATAATCAGAAACATGTTCACAAGAAATTAATTGGAATTAAAAGCAGTGTAAACAACCCATAGACCATTTCCAGAATGGTTGTATGGAGAGTTCCTTTGATAAACTTCCCAGCAAAACAACAAATAAGTAAATATTTTAAGACATAACCATTAAAGTCTTTGGGGCTTTTTTATAATAGAAAACAGTGTATAAAGACACTTTATTTAAGAAGAATACAAAACTAAATAAGAATGAGAGTTTGTAGCATTTCAGAGGGAACCTATTTCCTTCCTCCCGTTCCTCAACTCAACCTGACAGAAGCTTCATTAATGGTGGGTGTTGATAAGTGGTTGGGAATTCTTCTCCCTCCAGCCCTCAGTCAAGAGCTAAGGTATCTCTCTATAGGAAGGCAGGCTGTCAGCATTTCTCACCACCCTCCAGCTCTATATTGCAGAGGCTAATTCCAGGGGAGTGTGGTGAAGATATTTGGTCTCTCTCCACCTAACCAGCTACAAGTTATAGTAGAGAAGCTATAAGCCAGATATGGCAGGCCAAGAATACCTGGCCCTAGTACTCTCAACCTAATTCCCTCATCAAGTGAAGGTTCCATGCTAGAAATGGCAAGCTAAAACTACCACAGGCTACCTTTCTTGCTGAATGCCTATGCTGTAAACCAGTGGTGTCATTCTGAGAGAAGCAGGCTTTTCTCCTTACCCCTATTTCCAGAGCAGGGGGCTCAGAGATTTGCTGAGAAGGTGAGGCTGACCATGAAAATACTGATTGAAAAGTACAATGAATAAACTTTAAAATGTATTACTTTATTTAAATTAATAGATATAAGAATCAGTAAACAAGAAGATAGATCCAAAGATATTCAGTTTAAAAAACAGAGAGATAAGAGAATGAGGCAAAAAGCTACAGAGAAATAAATATTGGACATCGTTAAACAACCAGTAGATGCATAATAGAAGTACCAGAATGAAGGAAGAGAGAGAGGCTGGATATAAGATGCCTTTCCATTTATTTAGGTATTTTATTTGAGGAAATAATTGAAAATTTCCTCAAGGATATCAGAATTTTCAAGGGTCAGTGTAAAATACAATAATTATAAGCACATTTGTGCTAAAACAAAACTCCAACATAAATAAAGTGAAAAATGTAAATAAAAAGATGCCATTGATAAAAGATATCTACAACAAAGAAGTGCAACTAACGTCGTATTCAGTGGTGAAAGACTGAAGTTTTTCCACCTAAAATCAAGGACAAACCAAGGAAGTTCACTCTTGCCAATTCTGTCAACATTTTTCTGGACTTGAGAGTCAGTACAATTAGCAAAAAAGAATCAGAAGGAACTCTGAAAAAGATGTTAAACTATCTCTTTTTGCATATGACATGTCATTGTATATACGAAATACTGTGAAATCCTCTTAAAAGCTATGGGAACTAAAACGGAACAAATCAGAATAGTTCAGGTTTTCAAGGCACAATGTCAAATGCAAAAACCAATTATATTTTTATAGAACAGCAATCAAAAAATACCAAAATGAACTTAAAAATCAATTCCATTTATAATAGCAGTGAAAATGATAGAATACTAAGAAATATATTTAACAGAATAACTTTAAAATACACTGTAATAATTAGAAAATACTGTTGGAAGTAATTAAAGAGCATCTAAATGAATGAAAAGATATCCTATATTCATGAATTGGAAGATGATGTTACTGTGATGGCAAAACTTTCTAAATAAATTCAATACAAGTTATATATATATACATATATATATAATCAGAAATTGACAAGCTGATTATAACATTTATGTGGAAATTTGAGTGACCCTGACAAGCCAAAATACTCTTGAAACAAACCTAGAAAAATCAAAACAATTTGATACTAGCAAAAGGATGGACATACCGGACTCTTAACTAGAATTTAGATTTGAGAAAAAAAACAAGTTGATACCTTTACGGTCAATTGATTTTCAACATTAGTGTCAAGAAAATTCAACAAATGGCATTGAGACAACTGAATATCTACATAAAAACAATGAAGTGGAGTCCCTTACTTGTACCATACACATAAATTAACTCAGAATGGTTCATAGGCGTATATGCAAGAGCAAAAGTTATAAAACTCCTAGAAGGAAATAGAGGAGTAAATCATTGTGACCTTGCATTTGTCATGGCTTTCTTGGATAACAAAAAAATATGTGACAAAAGTAAAAATAGATAAATTAATATTTAAAATGAAAAAAGTTATTTCAAAAGATACCACAAAAAGTGAAAAGACAACCTTCAAAGTGGGAAAAAATACATTCATAAATCATATTTCTGATAAGGAACTTATATTCAGGATACAGACAGAAACCTACAATTCAATATTAAAAGACTACAACTAAATTAAAAATTGGTCATAGGTCAAATGTCTATAAATAGGCATTTCTCCAAAGCAGATATACCAATGGCTAATCAAGAAAAGTTGTTTCATATTGGTCATTAGGGAAATGCAAATCAAAACCACAGTTAGATTCCACATTATATTCACTAAGGTGTCTATGATAAAAAGTGTTGGCAGGATGTGGAAAAATCAAAGTCCTTATATAATGCTGGTGGGAATGTAAAATGATGCAGTCACTTTGGAAAAAGAGTCTGGCAGTTTCTCAAAAGAATAAGCTTAGTGTTTTACTCCCAGATATATACAAAAGAAGTGAAAAGATATGTTCTCACACAACTTGTACATGAATATTCATAGTAGCATTACTCATAATAGCCAAATAGTGAAAACCAACCAAAGGTTCATCAACTAATGAACAAATATAATATAGCCATACAATATATTATTATTGGTATAATAAAGAATTAAGTATTTATACATGCCATAACATGGCCGAATATTGAAAACATTATGCTAAGTTAAACAAACAAGTCACAGAAGATGCATTGCCTGATTTCATTTACATGAGATATCCACAATAGTCAAGTGCATAGAGATTAAAAAAGAGGGAAAAAAAGATTAATGGTTGCCTAGAGCTGTGTCAGATGGAGAGAAATAGGGAATGACTATTAATGGATATGGGTATGTTTACGGGTATATGAAAATCCTATAAAATTATTTGGGGTGATAATTGCATAGCTCTGTGAACATATTAAAAACATAGAACTATATACTTAAATGGATACCTTTTATAGTGTATGAATTATACCCTAATAAAGTTGTAATATATTAAAAGCAACAGTAAAAGTGACTCCATCTTTTAGGAAGAAGCTTATGCTAGTTATCCCTGGGAATTTTTTTGATATTTTTTTTCTCATGCTTTACTCTTTCCCTAGTGGATGAAAACCATGTCTTTCACAGTATTTATAAATACTAGATGTGTTTTTGCCATATTACCCAGATTCCCTTGTAGTAGGTTGGATCTGTTTTTTAATTTCTGACAGATGGCCATAGAAAAAATTGATGTTTGTCACTTCTTGGCCAAAGCATTCATAGTACAGTATAAGTCTTTGATCTGTCACCATTTTTGATGTGTGAGCCTCATAGATATTAAAATCACTGCTTAAAGAGGGTTTCCTCCTCTCTCATCAGATTCTGTATGAAGACAAATAAAGCTTTTTATTGTTTAAGCCACTGGGATTTTAGGAATTGTTACTGTAACATAACCTAACCTAATATAGCCAGTGCTATATTCATTATAAATACAAGGAAATGGATTTTAAAACTGTATATGTAGTTTACTGGGGATGTAATTTTAAAATGTTTGCATAATTATATATTTCAAATTTAATAAAGAACATCTTAAAAGTAAATAATATGAAACATTGTTAATTTAAATGATTATACATGGAAATAAATTAGTCAGTGTCCCTATGCATAATAATATATGACACAGGTGCACTGGGAAACGTGAAAAGACTATAATAAAAGGTGTGACTATTATGTAGGAAAACCACAATGGATAGTAGCCTGGGATAATGAAAATTCTACCCCAACTAATGAAAGCACAAGGAGATGACGGTTACCTTGGTCTAAAAAGAGAATTGTCTAGAAAGTGTTGCACAAATGAAGCTGTTAAAATTAATTAAGGGTGAAGCTAAGCCAGAGAAATATGACAGGGAAGGAACTAAGGTCATAAGTACAACTGAAAGCCTTTTTTCCTCTTTCCAAGTCACCCACCATTGTCATCTATTGACAGAACCCACCTAACAGTCCAAGATCAAGGGAAATGTTGCTGGTCGCTTATATTGGTCATCCTCTCTGGGTGCAAAGCTAGGTGAAGCATGAGCATGAATTTGGAGAAGCATGTGTAAAAACTGCAGTCTATAAAATGCTTATAACTGAAATGTCAGTAACTTACAAGAGTTGTGTGACAAAGAAAAATAGCATTGACTCATGACGATCCTCAATTGAGCCTGAGTCAGAATCAGATAATGGACAAAAAACTTACATTACAGGATCCCCTTTCAGAGTTTCTATTTAGTAGGTCTGGAGTGAGGCCCAAGAATGTGCATTTCTAATAAATTCTCAAATGTTTCAGATTTCATTGGGGGCCACATTCTAAGAACCACTGAACTGTAGAGTCAGAATTTCCAGGTTTTGGATCCTGATTCTGCTTTTCTGTAGCTTGAAACAATGATTAACTTCTGATGTCCAGAGATTTATCTGTCTATGTATGATAATTTATAATTATTAACTATTATAAAAATTAAAATGTTTGTGCTTATCTTGAATGACTTTGTCAATGTTACTGTGAAATCACATGACAAAGTCTCCAGCATACTGTTCAGTACTTGATAAATAAAAATGCACAGTAATTATTTTTATTCGAATATGTTTAATCAATTAGCTTAATTGAACTATATAATAAGAGCTATATTGTGCTTTATTATAAAGTAATGATGACTGAATGTTTTAATTTATTAATCTTGAATTAAATTATTTGTGTATATAACACTTATAGAAGATAGCAAATGTATACATAACAGCTATATGATATTTTGTGCTTATTGATTCTGTATAAATATATGCTGCAGCCATGTTTTAATTATCTCTTGAGTAATGATTCTCATGCTTTTCTTGAAGGCAAATGGTAAATGAAATTAATAGTTTGCTACAAGTAATAGGTAATAATGGATTACCTCTTGTAGCAAACTAATAATGTTTCATTTATATTATACCCTCTGGGAAATTAGATGTTCAGGATAAGTAAAAATTTCCAGATAATTAATGCTTAATACCTGAAATAAAATATTTACTCTTTCTCATTGCTTTTAAAACAATCTGAGACTACAGTATTTTATTTTTATTGAATTCATTGGGGTGACATTGGTCAGCAAAATTACATAGGTTTCAGGGGTACAATTCCATAATACATCATCTGTATATTATATTGTGTGTTCACCACCCCAAGTCAAGTCTCCCATAACCATTTATTCCCCCTATACTGTCCCCTACCTCTCCCCACCTGCCTTTCTCTCAGGTCATCACCAGACTGTTGCCATGTCTATGAGGTTGTTTTTGCTTAAACCCTTCACCTTTTGCACCCAGCTCCTCTCTGATAGTTGTCAGTCTGTTTTCTGTATCTATGAGTCTGTTTCTGCTTTGTTAGCTTAGTCTGTTCATTAGATTTCACATAGAAGTGAAACAATATAGTGTTTTTCTTTCTGTTTTACTTCACTTACTTCACTTAAATTTTTTTTTTATTTGAATTAAAAATTATTAATCAGGTTAGGAACATTGGTATTGTATCATGCTTTAATACCATGATGTGTATACAGGGTACTTGGAGGCAGTTTGAACTTGACATTCCCCTTATTCACCTTTCCATAGCTGATTTTGTTATGGTAGCATTTTTATCTATTAACAGAGGAAAATCCAGGATATGTAATGCTTTTTTTACTCAAAATGGGCCCAGGGTCCTTTTGTTTCATGTGTGCCATCCTTCTTGAGTCCTGAGGTCAATTTTTGGCAGCTATAGTATGTTTCCATTTACCCATCACTATCCTCCATAGGTTCTAGAGTATTCTCTCCAACCAAGTAGTAACTGAAAACCAAGAAGTTGTTTTAAAATGAATCAAATGTATTCTTTATCATGGGTGACCTAGGGCAGATGGCTAAAATTCAGTTGACTGTATTTGTCTCCTCAAGTTGCTATAACAAAATATCACATAATGAAATGTTTGGCTGAAGAAAACAGGATATTTTCTCACAGATATGGAGGCTGAAAAGTCTAAGATCAAGATGCCAACAAGGTTGGTCTCTGGTGAGAGTTTTCCTCTTAGTCTGCAGATGGCTGCCTTCCTTCTACGTGGGTGAGCAGTGAGAGGGGGAAGGACAGAGCTTGGTGGCATCTCTTTTTTATAAAGATATTTATCCTATCATTTCAGGGTCCCACACTTTTGACCTTCTTCAGCCTTAACTAATTCCTTAGAGACCTCCATCTAAGCCTCAGTGGGATTAGGGCTTCAAATATGAATTTTGGAGGATACAAATATTGTCAGAGAGCGACCTTACAATACAATCATTCACCTGCAGGCTTATGATTATTCCAAGATGAAATTGCCTCAGGTAATGATTGCCACTTGAGAAATGTAATTTTTAAATGATCTGACTTGGTTGTATTGTTCACATTTGTTTTATAATTTGTTTATAACTAGTATTTACTGAAATAAAACATTTGAATTAGTGTAGCAGCTATTTCTGGTTTTCTGCCTTTATTTCTGATTCCACAAATCTTGACATAAAATCTCCGGGTGATGTGAGCCTCTGAGTCTCTTTTTGCAGTTATCTTGTTTTTTCGCTCCTAACATGGTCTAGTTCTCAACCCTGAGTACTGGATGGCATTTACTGGATTCCAATGGGCTACCATTTATATAATCATTTGTTCTGTGGGCTCAGATATTTTACTGTAATGCGTCAGGTAGCGGCCGAGGCCTCAGTGGTTTTTAAACGTTGCCAGCCGCTTACACGTGCAACCAGGATTGAGAATGACTGATGGAGTGCACTAATGCACATATTTGAGAATAGCATTTGTGAGGCATTGGTATGAAAAGTCGTAACCTTTGAGGCCCTCACAGAGATATAGAGGTGGATGTAGTTCAAAGTTTTCCTGCTGCAATATTGTAATCGCCTTCCTATGTAATGGGGCATGGAGTTGGTAGTCATCGTCCGCTCCCAATACATCTCCGGCTGTGCTCTCCAGGCTGAAGACAGCAACACCACTGATTTCACCCTACCCAAAAATTCTTGGATCATCCTAAATCCCACTTCTTGCTCTCATATCGAATTTATCCCCAAGTCTTACGTTTTTAAATGTCCTATTTACTGTTAGAGGTTCTTTATTTTCTCTCTTGTCACACTACCACGGCCATAGTTAAATCCATTAAGATCTGTGCTCTGTTACTGAAACAGCATCCTAACATCCCCCAGTTTCTGGTTTGGATTGCCCACCCTAGAAGCCATTCTGAAATTGCTTTAAGGCACAAAGCTAAACATATCAGCCCTTTTCCCAGCTTAGAAATCTTTGGCATCTCCTCCTCATTGAGGGTAAAATACTGACTTTTTTAAAAAATATTTTATTTGTTATTCATAGAGAGAGGGGCAGGGAGAGAGGCAGAGAAGGAAAAGAGACATCAATGTATGATTGTCCTTCACCCACCTCCAGCCACAGACCTGGCTGAAGACCTGACTTGCAACCTGGTTATATGCCCTGGCTGGGAATCAAACCAGAGAGCCCTGGGTTCGCAGGCCAGCGCCTTATCCATTCTGCCACCAGCCAAGGCAAAATTCTAACTTTTTATAGGACCATACAGTAAGGGTCCCTTCTTGCCCCTCTCACTTGACTTCTTAAGGGTGGCTTACGTGCATTTAGCAATCTCCTACTAATTAACTATGCCTATGCTTTGAATCAATCTTTCTCTCACTCTGAGTTAATTACCTTTTATTATTTCTCCCACTTATCCAGCTTACCTTCTCTTTAATCTCAACCTTCTTTTATTAGCTAAATATTTTCCCTCCCTTAGAAGTTATCTGAGATTCCACATCTTCCAGGAAGTCTTTACTGATTCCCAAAGAATATTTGTTTAGAAATATTTGAATACACAATGAAGGTGGTCCTTCTGTTTACATATCCCCTACCTTTTATGGAGCACAGCTTTATGAGGGATAAAACCTGGAGAACATCTCAAGTTTGAACATGTGCCTATATTCAAAGTGAGACATATTCTCAAAATCTGTTTCATGGCTCCTGCTATGTCAGTGTGATGGTGGCCAGGATCCCTGCCTCCACATGCATGTATTTTCATTTGCCAAGGTCACCCTTATCTAGGAAAGTTTCTTAGTGTGTAAGTTTCATGCTATTACACAGCTCAAACTGGCCTGGTGCCACCTTTGTTAACTTCATGTGTATTCATATTTGGGCCCTTGCTGTTCAAGCAACATGCATGACATTGGCTCCCCATGTCTTTGCTGGCCACCGCAGGACAAGGCTAAAGGTGGACAGTTTTGGCTCCCATGACTCCCCTGTTCTTTCTCATAGCCATGAGAATTGAAAAGGCAGATCCTGTTGTTCCTGTCCTCACCCGCAGGAATGAGATTAAATGTGGTACGAATTCCCTCTCCAAAGTTCCAGTGTTGATTTTCAGTGTCAGTGAATCCGAAGGGAACCTGTCTGGAGCTGAGCTCCAGTGTTACAGCTCCCAATGAAATAGGGACTATCTAGGGTCACTGAGGATCCCTAGAGATAATTTTTGGATCCTACACTTGAGTAACGCCTGCATGTCTGATGCCATATGGCATCATACTTTCTAAATACCTTCAATTTTGTCAGTACCACATACATATATTTATACCGTTCATTTCCTAGATCATCATAATTATGTTTTCATGAGATTCTTAGCCATTAACATTAGATTCTCTTGACAAGCTGTAACATTTCATTGCCTTCATAGTATTAAGGAGATCAGTGGAGTGCTGCTTTCCTGATAAAGATGTGCAGCTCAATGCATAACGACCACACATAGTCAGAAAGCAAAGAAATAGAAATCAATATTATTAGTGCCTATCATAAAACAACACTATGTTGGTTCCTTTTCAGATTTTACCTTATCTTTTCTTGAATTCTTTAGGTATGTGAGCTTATCTCTATCTATACATGAAGATAAAAATAGCTGAAGTAATTCTGGGATTTAAACCCTTAAACACGTTAACTTCAGAGCCTACTCTTTTACCATTAGAATATACTGTGGAATCCTGCAACCTCTTTTGATCTATCCCATAGATACATAAGAAGGCCACCTGTTTTAAACATTTTAATATGAGGGATTTGGATTCAAATTGGACCTATAGTTTAAGTGAGGCTAGTAGAAATTTGGTATACCATTACGCTTTCAATGTTATGAATAAGGACAAATTTGATTTATCTTTATGATCATTACTGAATTATCTGTATTTGTCCATAATAAAGAATTGCCCTTGGAGGGGAAGCCAGGATTACATTAATTACAATGTTATTAAATTAAAAGATTATGTACATAAGCTTGTAACTAAAATATTTGCTTCTTGCTGATCTCTGATAAGACAAAAATAGTTAAAATCATAGAGAAACAACATCAAATCTTTTGTGTAAAAAGAGCAAATTCCAATAGAATTTGGTTTCCTAGAAAAATCTTTAATTTTAATTTGTGTCCATAAATGCATTTTATAAAACAGCATTAGGGGTTCATTGTACCTCTTGCAAAAATGTATGCTGAAGTCCTAACTCCCAGTACGTTGGAACTTGACTTTGTTTGTAAATAGGGTCATTGAAGATGTAATTAGTTAAGATAAGCATAATGGGGTAGGGTGTGTCTCCAAACAAATATGACTAGTGCCCTTACCGATAGATAGCCATGTAAAGACAGAGACACAGAGAGGATAACATGTGAAGATGGAGGTAGAAATTGGAATGATGCAACTGTAAGCCAAATAATGTCAATAATTGCTGGTTCTCAACAGAAACTAGGAGGGAAGCCTGGAATGGAACTAATCATGCTATCATACTGACTTTGAATTTCTCGCCTCCAGAATAAACTTTTGTTGTTTCAGGTCATCCACTTGTGGTACTTTGCTATGGCAGCCCTAAGAAACTATGCTTTTTCTCCATTTAATTAATTTTTCTTAAAATTTTTAAAAATATAAATAAAATGTACTCTAAGAGGTACTAAAATTTATGTTATGCTCAAATATGCACTCATAGCTAGGCTTGAGGCTCTTTGGAAGCTATCTGAATTCATTAATTAGTTCTCACAGCTATTTAGTTACTGAAGTAATAATAATAATCAGTTAAGCTGGTTCGATTCCCAGCCAGGGCACATAACCAGGTTGCAAGCCAGGTCTCCAGACAGGACAGTAGCTGGAGGCAAGTGAAAGGCAACCAATCATACATTGATGTTTCTCTCCCTCTCTGCCTCTCTTCCTTCTCTTGTCTCTGGAAATAATAAATAAAATCTTAAATTAAAAAAAAAAAGTTAAGGAAGTATATCATTTTAGAATTTTTTCAAGTGTTTCATGTAATTTATAAGAAATTATGAGTATAACGCAACAGTACCAAAATCAGCTCACCCCATTTTATCAAAGCACAATGGGGAACATCACTGAATTCTCTAATACAAAACCAGCAATTGCAGTCTTTGATTCAGATTTCTCCATTACCATAATGTGTTTGTTAATGCCACCTTGCCTACCTATTAGATAAAGTAATATCTAATAAAAAATGTAACTTCATTTATTCCTGGAAAAATGGAGAAATAGTGTATAAAATAATACAGTATGTACTTTAAATCATGTAAAGAAAAAACAAATTATAAAACCAGATACCATGGCTTGTAAAATTATGTTCAAGTTTGTTTATATTATTTATTTTATATGTATCTTTTCACTTGAAATTCTAAACCATGTGAATAAATAAATACAAAAAGAAATGGATTGGGGAAAATATTTGCCAACAATATGTCTGATAAGATGTTAATATCCAAAATATATAAAGAACTCATATAACTCAATCGTAAAAAGCAAGCAAACAAAAAATTACTTAATAAATAATGTGTGGAGAGCCTGAACAGACACTTTCCTAAAGAAGACAAACAAATGACCAACAGGTATATGAAAAGCTGCTCAACATCATGAATTTCAGGGATACCCATCAAAGCTACATGAAATAGTAAATCAAGCCTCTGTAAGCAAGGCTATGAAAAAAACAGAACCCTTATACATGGTTGATGAAAATGTACATTGGTGCAACCACTAAGAAAAACAGTATGGAGGATCCTCAAAAAACTAAGACTAGAACTGACATATGATCCAGCAATTCCACTTTAGGATATACACTGGAAGAAAATAAAATTGGTACCACAAAGAGAGAATCTGAGAATTAATTGCAGCATTATTTATAGTAGCCAAGATATGAAACAAGCTAGATATCAATCAACAGATAAATAAAGAAATTGTGATATCTATATTCATATATATGTAGGAATATTATTTAGCCTTTAAGAAGGAGATCTGCCTTTTGTAGTAACATGACTGAATCTAGAAGACATGCTAAGTCAAGTAAACCAGAACAGAAAGAAAAAAAATGCATGATCTCTCTTATATGACTGAAATCTAGAAAAGTTGAATGCATAGAATGATTGAGTATAGTTGTGATTACTAGGAGTTAAGAGATGGGGTAAATGCAGAGCTTTCAGTTAAAGGTCATAAAATTGCATTTATATTAAATGAACAAGTTTAGAGGTCTAATGTATAGCATAATGACTATAGTTAACAATACTGTCTATAATAGTGGAAATTTGTTAGGAGTAGGCTTTAGGTGTTCTCATTACATACATAAAGAAGCAGTAACAATGTGAGGAGAAGATATATTATCTTGACTGTAGTAATCACTATGTATATGAAACATTATTATTTTTTAAAATTTTATTGTTGTTGTATTACATCCATCCCCTTTTGCTCCCCTCTGTCTGAAACATGTTTTATACCTTATATATAATTTTTATTTTATTGATTTATTTTTTTAATATTTCATTTATTATTTTTAGAGAGAGGGGAAGGGATAGAGGAAGAGAGGGAGAGAGACATCAATGTATGGTTGCTTTTCACCTGCCTACAGCTATGGATCTGGCTGGAGACCTGGCTTGCTACCTGGTTATGTTGCCCTGGCTGGGGAATCAAACCAGCAACCTTTGGGTTCGCAGGCTGGTGCCTTATCCACTGTGCCACCAGTCAAGGCCATAATTTTTATTTTAAAAAAGACAAAAATTAACTTTTAACATCCAAAATCAAAAATTTGTTACACAGTCAGCTATAAAAAAATTAACTAGAAAGGCACATTGATATATGAGGCCTTTTCAACAAATCTTTAACCTTTTTTCTGAACACTAAAATCTAGGACACCCTTTTCATCTTAGTGCTATGAAATGCAGACAGAAGGTTCTCAGTCCCCACTGCAATACTCCATGATTCAGTGGCTCTTAGTTGCCTTTATTTGGCTTCCATATCTAGTTTATATGATAGTTACTTCACATAGTCTCCTGTCAAAAACCTCAACTAACTTGATCTATTATCTTACTGTTCTATTTCCTTGTGCATATACTTGAGTTCTTGGTCATTGCTAAAGACAGAGCATAGAACGTTATCATTTTGAGGTATAAGACAGTGGCTAATAACTGCATTAGGATCAAATACCAGTTCTGGTATTTATTAGCATACAATGTTAGCTAATTTACTTAATTTCTTTGTTCTCAAGTTCTTTATTTATAATGGGTACATTAATAATACTAAACCAATAGAGTGACAATGAAAAGTAAATGAATTAATATAGCAAAAACACTTAAAACAATGTCTGGTCCATATTAATGCTATATGAGATTTATTTATTAATATTGCTATAAATACAATAAAAAAGTGTGGTTTTTATGGTTAACTCTGCCTTCTACGTGAACTGTCAATCCTGCTCCCACCACGATTCACAAGACATCCCTTTATGACTTCCTGGAAAGGTTAATTCATATGTTCACTACTCCACCATATCTTTGATCTCATCATTTCCATTTTGTCCAACTCTTAACAGGGGATTTTGCCTCCTACTTATAATTGATCTGAAAGGCTCTCTCTCACAAATTCTTGCCACTAAAGATACAAATAGAGCTGAATTTTCATCCATTTTTAAAAATGTCTTTCTTCTCTTACAATACAAACATGTCTATCATATTATTTGAAATTCATTGTTAAATATTTTAACCTGCACTTTAGTCTCTATATTTTCCTATCTCCTTAGAGATTGCACTCTATGAATCAATTTCTCTGTCTTTGTTTCTTTGCCTTTCCTACATCTTCAATGTCTCCCTCGCTAGTGGCTCTTACCAATTAATATTTAAACATATTTAAGACTGTCCTAACTTAAAGCTAAATGGACAACAAACAAAATAATTAAACTCTCCTCTCTATAACATCTTCTCCATTTACCAAATTTCATTTCTTTTTTCCATCATAGATAATTTCTTTAAAAAATTGTCTATACTCCTTCCTATGTTTCCTGATATTCACTCACCCATAATAAATGGAAATCTGACTTCCTGATGGCAGTTTAATGTAGTGTATAATGTTTCTGGGGCAGAAGGCCTGGTTCAAAACCTATCTGATCCCAGTATCACTGACATATTTATTTATCTCTTTGAGCCCTATTTTCTTCATCTGTTAAATGAAGACATGATTATACCTAATTGATAGCATTGTTTGAGTAGTAAATAACATATTACATATAAAGTCTCTCACACAATTCTTGGAATATATATGTATATATATATGTGTGTGTGTATATACGTGTATATATGTATTTAAGATTTTATTCATTATTTTTAGAGAGAAGGGCAGGGGTGGAGGAAGAAAGGGAGAGAAACATCAATGTATGGTTGCCTTTCACCTGCCTCCAGCTACAGACCTGGCTGGAGACCTGGCTGGAAATCTGGCTTGCAACCTGGTTATATGCCCTGACTGGAAATTGAACCAGCGATCTTTGGATTCACAGGCTGGCTCCTTATCCACTGAGCCACCAGCCAGGTCCTGCAATATATTTTTAAAAGATGTTGATCATTATTGCTAATGTACATCTCACCTTCCAAAATGTAGGTGCTGCCAAAGTAACTAATTACTTTCTATTTTGTCAAATGTAATAGAAAATGTCTGCGCCTTAACATGTTAACACAATCTCTGCAGCGCTGATTCACCTGACACTACTGTTATTGCTGTTTCCTAGGTTTTCTCCCCCAAATAATCTTGTTTACTCCTCCCTAATGATCTTTTCTTGAGAAATTGTTTTTCCTGCCTTTAACTAAAGATTCTGAGTTGTTCAGGTTCTGTCCAAGGTCTCTTCCACTTTATACACAAAGAATTGGTTGGTTATTTTTGATGAGCAATAAACTAAACTGTCCTGTTCATCTCTTTTACACCTTCTTTTCTCCCCTCAAATTTCCCAAACCTTCCCCATTCTAACACAAAGATGATGGCCAGGACTTCCATTTCACTAAAAGAATAATAATAAAAGCAATATGAAAGGAAATTTCACAGGTTTCCATACCACCTTCTCCTCAAGAGTCCCTGTTCCTTTCTGTTAAAATAAATAAACTCTATACTCTCTATACTTATCCATCTGCTCTATTTTATCTCCAAACATGCATGTCAGAATATTGCCACACCATTTCTTCCCTTTCTTTCCTGCATTATAAATTTTTATTTTTTTAAATTTCTATCAACATAGAAAAATACTGAGTTTTTAAAACAAAAACTTTCTTCACTTTATCACCATATATTATTTCAACCATATTTTTAGCCTTTTTCTATCAGAAAAACTATTAGAATCAGTATTCTCCATCTCCTTTTCTTCCAGTTTGTCTTGAATGCTCTGCTATCAGACTTCCACTTCTGCAATCAGATCTAAACAGCTTTTGTTGAATCATAGTACCTCCATTTTATAAATCTCATGGTCTCTCTGTCTTCATCTTGAGCCTTCCACGGCATTTATCCCCAGCTCATAACTTTCTTTCCTTCAAACATTTTCTTGTATTAACTTAGAAGATAGCACTCCTTGATTTTTCTACTAAATTTGGCCTTTCTTCTCAGTGCCATTTGACGATTTTCTTCACCTCCATCATTGCTAAACTTCAGAACAATACCCTGAATCCACCCCCTGCATGGTCATCTAGTTTTTTATACTTATAGTCACTTTTTTAATGATCTCCTCTAATTATGGCAGTTAAAGCCCCAATTTCATGCTGACAGTGACTATGTCAATATCTTAATTTGTGTCTTCAGCCCAGAGTTCTCTTCAGACATCTTCTTTGGAATGCTGACAGCTACCTCACATTTAGGATGTCTAAGTCTGAGATCTGCATTACCCTTCAAATTCAGATCCTTTTGCAATTTTTTTTTTTTTTTTTTTCTGTTTCAGTTAATGGCAGCTCCATTCTCTAGTCCCTTGGTAAAATACACAAGACTCACCTTTGAATTCTTTTTCACATCAGATTTTCCAGAAAATTCTGCTGTTTAACCCTTTATATTTAATCAGAATTTGAAGTGGTGTTGTTGTTGTTATTTTTTCTATCTCCAACTGTTATTATTCTAGGGCAAGCCACTGTTACTTCTTGGCCTGGAAGACAAACACAGAAATGTTTAACAAATGTTGCTAGAATGTTTGACTGATGGAGGTTGCTTGCTTTCCTGCCCCTGAGGGGGCTCTGTTTGAACACAATGCTCTTAGAGACCTGGCATTTACTTCCCCTGATGCCTGAGTCCCTCTCCTCAAAATGTCTCTGGTCACTAGCAGTTGGTATTCTCAGATAAACCTTTGCCCATTTGAGTTCTAAACTGAGATTGAAGTCTCCACCATGATAGTTTTCCTGCATGTAAGATTGTTTTAATGTTTGAAATCTAAAGAGATAGAAGAGTAGAGGGCAGAGCATGTAGAACATGGAGGTAATTGGTGACTTGGAGGAAAAGTCAGATAGAAATGAAATTAGAGAAAAAGGGACTCTGGTTAGAAATATCTCTATTGAAACTTGTTTCTTAATCTCATATTGGGTGAAACATCTTTGTTCTCATAGATCTACTTTCCTACCTCGGTAGTCAACATTATTACAATAGCCTCCTAACTCCCTGCTTTCCACCCACAGCACTTTCCTGTCAATGTCAATCTATTGCAACTGACTAAGAGTAAATCCTAAAATTCTTAAAATACACAAGGCTTTTTACATCTGGTCCCTCCTTGCCTCATCTCCTGCTGATGGCCTCCCTGGTTCACTTCACTCCAACTACACTGGCCTCTCATTGTTCATTGAGCCAGTCAGATACATTTTTGATCTGTGACCTTTACCCTTGAGGTTTTCTCTGCCTGGAATGCTAAGTTCCCCAAAATCCAAATGGAGGGCACCCTCATAGTTTAAAACCTCTTCATAGTGGAGCTCAATATGGACATCTATCTGAATTGCAGTTCCTCTATCACTAACATGCTTTATCCAGGACTGTTTTTGCATTATTTTTCCTCATAGAACTAATAACTAACAAATTTAAAATTTTTATTTAGCATGTTATTTGCTTCTACTATAATGGAACTACGAAGACAATGATTTTCTTTGTTTTATTCACTGATCTATTTATAGATACAGATGTCACTAAATATTTGTTCAATGTAGAAATGATCTTGTGAGGACTGAATTCAAATAAACAGTAAATTGAAGGATAGTAGATGATTTCAACAAAGCTTAGAAACTTGAACCCTCAATTTCCCTTGAACTTCCCTTAGTAGCAAAGTCAGATGTTCCCCCAATCTGAGGAAACCAGACATTAATTTTAAAAAATTAATTAACCTAGGAGGTGTCTCCTCCTATTCTTTGTGGCGAAGAATCTTAAGTGTGTTAGAAAAAGGAAGATGAATACATTTTAGGTTAAATGTATTGATATATGTGCAATTATTTGGAATTCAGAATTTAAAATATTAGCTCTAGTCCACAGGCTGAATCTCAATAGCTGGGTTTGTTTATTAAGAAAATATTTGTCTCATTAATAGAGTCAATGGGTTAAAATTCCAGAACTTCCATGGCATACTATATAAAGGGGTTCAGCTCTGGCTGGTGTGGCTCAGTGGATTGGTACTGGCCTATGAACCCAAGCCAGGTCACCAAGCTAGGTTGCAAGCCAGGTCTCCACCCAGGTCCTTAGCTGGAGGCAGGTAAAAGGCAACCATACATTGATGTTTCTCTCCCTTTCTTCCTCCCTCCCTGCCCTTCTCTCTGAAAATAATGAACAAAATCTTTTTTAAAAAAAGGGCGAGGATGGGGTTCAAAGGGTTAGAAAATGGTAATGTTGGAATAAATGTATTATATTCACCTTTATAAATTATCTTTAATCATATAAACTTTTCACTAACTGACCTGGTGAAGAGGAATTACAAGCTATATGCTTTAATGAGATGAATGTTTATCAGAGGGTAGACAGTCAGTCCTGGGAATTCTCAAAGGCTTCTACATTAGAGTTTTCATCTATTGTTTGGGGTATGTTGGAGCTATTTCCCTTAGATTAAAGAAAAATCTAGTACACCTTGAACTGCCATTCAGGAAGAAGTCACATTTTAATGTGTGTGTGTGTGTGTGTGTGTGTGTGTGTGTGTGTTTTAACCTAGAGATTACTATACCCAGTAGCATGACATACTGACTTGGGAGCCTCTAGAAGACAGAATTAAGATAAAGCTTTTCTTGATCAAACATCAAGCAATATACCTAGTTATTTTATGTGTGTATATTATTTATTAATTATTGTATTAGAGGAAGAGTAGATTAACCTAATGAGAACTTCAACAAAGAGATAGGAAACATAAAGAACCAATCAGAAATGAATACATTAACTGAAATGAAGGATACATTACAGGGTATTAAGAGTGGAGTAGATGAAGCAGAGGAGCAAATCAGAGACTTGTAAGATAAAGAAGCATAAAACACCTAATTAAAACAGCAAAAAGTGAAAATTGTATAAGAAGTCTCTGTGACATTTTAAGGCACACCCAGCATTCACATCATGGGGGTGCTGGAAGGGGAAAAGGGAGAACAAGGAATTGAAAACCTATATGAAAAAATAATGATGGATAATTTACTTAACTTAGTGAAAAAAATAGGCATGCAAGGCCCTAAAGCACATGAACCCAAGGAGACCCACACTAAGACACATCATAATTAAAATGTCAAAGATGAATGGCAAATAGAGATTCTTAAAAACAGTAAGAGAAAAGCAGTTATTTACAAGGGAGCTCCCCGCAGATTTCCATCTGACTGCTCAAAAAAAACTTTGTAGGCCAGAAGGGATTGGAAAGAAATATTCAAAGCAATGAAAAGCAAGGGCCTACAACCAAGATCACTCCACCCAGCAGAGCTATCATTCAGAATGGAAAAACAGATAAAGAGCTTCCCAGTCCAAGAAGAAAAAAAAAAGCTAAATGAGTTCATCACTACCAAATCAGTATTATTAGCTATGTTAAAGGGTCTTCTTTAAGAGGAAAGAGAAAAAAATTAAAAATATGAATAATAAATGGCAATAAAAACATATCTGTTAATAATTATTTTAAATGCAAATGGATTAAATGCTTCAATCCAGAGGCATATAGAGGTTGAACTGATAAGAAAAAAAGACCTTCAGATATGCTGTCTAGAAGATCTCACTTCAGGTCAAATGATACACACAGTGAAAGAAAAAAGATGGAAAAAGATATCTCATAAAAATAGAAACAAACAAGCAAAAAGCTGGAGTAGCAATACTTATACCAGACAAAATAGACCTAGAACAATGGCTATATAACAGACAAAGAAGAGCCCAGTAATTCCACTTCTGGGTATTTACCTGAAGAAACACAAAATACTAAATTGAAAAGATAGATTCGTCTATATTATCCACTGAAGCATTATTTACAATAGCTAAGATATGGAAGCAATCTAAGTGTCCTTCAATAAAAGGAATGGATAAAGAAGAATAGGTGAATATATGCAATGGGATCTGACTCAGCCCTAAAAAAAAGAATGAAATCTTGTGATTTGTAACATAGATAGACCTAGAGGGTATTATCTTTTATCTTTTAAAGGTTTTATTTGTTATTCTAAGAGAGAGGAGCAGGGAGGCAGGAAGAAAGGGAAAGAAACATCAATGTATGGTTGCCTTTCACCTGCCTCCAGCTAAGGACCTGGCTGGAGACTTGGCTTGCAACCTGATTATATGCCCTGGCAGGGACTCAAACCAGCGACCTTTGGGTTCTCAGGCAAGCACTTTATCCACTGAGCCACTAGTCAGGGTGTGAGGATATTATAATGAGTGAAGTAAGTCAGATAGAAGGAGACAAATGCCATAAGATTTCATTTATATGTAGAATCCTGAAAACAAAAGAAACCAAGAAGCAGAACAGAAACAAATTTATAGATATAGAGATCAGATTGATGGATGCTAGTGGGGGTAGACATTAGGATGACTGAGTGAAAAATGTGAAAGGAATAAGAGGTAAAAAATTGGTATTACAGAATAGTCATAGGGATGTAAATTACAGCAGAAAGGATATAGTCAGTAATATTGTAATAATTATGTATAGTGTCAGGTGGGTACTAGATTTATCAGGATAATCACTTAATAAGTTATATAAGTGTCTAATCAGGGGTTGTACACCTGAAACTAACATAATATGCATATCACCTGTAACTGAAAAATAAAAATTACAGTTAAAAAAAAAAAGGATAATTATGCAAATAAGCTGTAGCTGAAAGCTCTGAGTTGCTGTCATCGTGGCCTTGATTTTCAGGATAAGCACCATCAGAAACAAAATGGGATCACATCTGCGTTAGAACAGAGTATTTGCTTTCCATTAGTTGTTAAGAACAGCTTCTTATTACCTATTTCTTTTTACTAATTATCAAGGCTTCTCCAGATTAATAAAACATCCTTATGTCAGAAATCTGAAAGTGGCCTTGCTGTTCTGTGAATCAGAATATCAAATGTCAAACTTAATGAAAGTATTTCCTTCAGTTTATAGGCTTCTACATGTGGCCACTGATAATATATTTTGACTATTATTGCTCAGCCTCAGCGGCATCCTGCAGATCTATCCTAAGCTGCAAATCTGACATATCCTCTGTGTGTAAAGCTTTTACTTTCTTTAAGAAACAATGTCTATTTTTTAAAGATTTTATTTATTATTTTTAGAGAGAGGGAAAAGGAGAGAGGCAGAGAGGGAGGGAGACATCAATGTATGTTTGCCTTTCATCTGCCTCCAGCTACAGACCTGGCTGGAGACCTGGCTTGCAACCTGGTTATGTGCCCTGACTGGGAATCGAACCTTTACAGTATCTATATTTTAACTGGTAAATGTTCACCAGTAACAATTCTATAAACTTCCTAAAATACATCCCAGCATTGCAAGGGTATTCTTTTTCATTAGAGCCTTAAACTAGATTCTTTTTATACTCTTTTAGTAAAAAAAAATTTGTTACTCATTGTTTCATTGTAACATTCTCCTTTTACCTTTGTAATGTTAACTCTACTTCATATATACTTGTATATTACTTGTTTTTAATAATACTTATGTATTAAGAATGATAACATTCTTACAAAGGTTCTTTTTATTTATAATTTTTGTTCTTTAGACCTGTATCTATGCATATTTTTAAATATAAAATCTAAAATATTCCTTTCTGTTCACTTCTCTTTTTCCAAAGTGCTTTGCTCAAATCTTTAACTATAAAGAAACTCACATTTTGTTTACATATCTACATTCTCACCACCTTGGGAGGGCTCAGATGAGAGTTTCTTTTCAATGTTTTGGCTCAGAATGCCTCTCAGAGCTAGAGAAGCAAAGAACTCAATGATTTGACTCAGTGGATGAATGACTATAGAATACATGTGGTACGGTATTTACATAATAAGGCAGCATTTAGTTGTTAGAAATGGCCAACTTCTATAGCTGATCCATATTTAACTTTATATTAAGCAGCCTCAAGGTAGGCTAATTTTCAATTAAAAATTGGATGGTGATTTTTTTTTTTTTTCATAAAATAGAACCCTCATCCCCTTTCATGGTTATCTAGATCTTTCCATAGTGAACCATGAGATTCCCATAAACAGAGAACAAATCTAGTTTGTTCTGTTATTCCATCAGTGACTAACAATGATCAAAACATAGATGTTCTGTATCTAAAATATTGATTAATCAATATTTTAAAAAATAGCCTATACTTTTTCTACAAATATAATAACAGAGTGAATGAAATAATAGGTAATAATAGTCCAAATATAACTAAAATATAATTTACTTTTTTGTCCATAAATATAATAATAAAGATAATAGTTAATACTCTTTGATCATTTATTGTGGGCAAGAGTCAGGAATAATACCTTCATATGCACTGCATATTTAGCCCCCAAACAAGCCTCTAAAGCAGAGAATCTCTATTTTATGGATAAGAAATATGAAATACAGAGATTCAGTAAATTGCCCCAAATCTTTTATCTCAAATGGCCTATCTGTCAGTATTTAAATCCACATAATTTGATTCAATTGACCACAATGTCTACTATTATACTATGTTAATTTTTAAATCATAAAAGGATCTTAATAGTTGAGTAGGTGCTATTGTGCTACAGGCAAAATGCAGACAATATAAGTCAAGTTTTGACATACTTTCCTTCTATTTGATCTATAGCTATTCCACTACTCAGGAATAACCTCTCCATGAGAGCACTATGCAACTTTAACAAACTTGCTATTGGGGAGTATTGAATACATTTAACTGATTCAGCCAAAACTGGGACACAATATGGATCCTCTATTTAAAATGTTTCCATCATTTTAATATTTTTTGTGTGTATTTTCTCTCTTGAGGGAAACTCTATTAGCTTATTCTGCAACTTTAATTTTCCACAAAGAATCAATCAGAGTTCCATTTCAGTTCCCAGTTATGCTATGCAACTTTAAATTATTAAAAATCATTAATACATATAATAGGTATATATTTTAAGGTGATTTGACGGTAATAGGCTATTAACTCGACAAGTAGCATTTAATATTTCCTTCAAAAATACTGTTATTGTAAGAGTTACACTATTTGTGAAATTATATGTGTCTATATTGATAGCATAAATCTATAAGAAAAATAGATC
Source organism: Noctilio leporinus (assembly GCA_004026585.1). Classification (NCBI taxonomy): domain Eukaryota; kingdom Metazoa; phylum Chordata; class Mammalia; order Chiroptera; family Noctilionidae; genus Noctilio; species Noctilio leporinus. Next base: position 445,224 of record PVIW01000587.1, read on the forward strand.
AAAGTTAGAATTTGCCCCAATGAGAACAATAAAGTCATCAGTTGTGCCAAGTGTTTGTTTTCTTTTAATATTTGGATTTTAAATTATATATCTGATTGTCTCTCTTCTGCTTTTCTTTTTAGTTTATTTTTTATTGTAGAAAACTACAGGATTGATTTTTTTAAATGCTTGCTCAATACATGTTAGCTTCAACATGTTTGCCTCTTGAGGAAATGCATGCTTTTTTTTTTTTAAATTAGGGAGAAAAGGAATTAGCATGCTTTCTGTTAATGCAGAAAGTCCTACAGAACTAAGTATTTTGGAGAAAAAGTAAAATTTAGGAATATTTCTTAAAATGCACTAAAATCAGAGCAAAGAAGGTATCCACATTCACACCAGGTTGCCTATAAATTTGAATGACATGCACAATGTATTAAAATACCCTGCAACAGACTCACCACATCTACTGTGGCATTAATAGAAGGAGCTCCTCTAGTGGTTCACTTTCTTGCTTACTGATGGGCAGTGTTGTTTCTGTCTCAGCTGGGATGGTAATTGGCACTGACCCTCTTCTCAGCCTTTCAGATTGTTCACATTTCTTCTCAGAAAAGTCTTAGGTGCAGAAGGAGCTAAATGAAGGCAAGAGATTCTTTTGAATAGGTGAAATCACCCATCAAGGACCAGGTCATTTACATTCTCAAGGTTTATTTGAATAGCAGCCAGTATCTTTTGTACAACAGAATGATAGAGTTGTAATAATGTCTTTGCATATTTGTTTTCTGTTTTACCTATAGCTGTCAGAGTCTGTTTGCAGCATTTTTCTAAAACAGTGCTTCCTGCCTAGAACTTCATTTGTCTAACATTAGTTTTCTCATCCACACATAAATAACATTTGTAGATCATTATAATGATATAAAAACATAGGATTTATTCAAACTAGAATTTCTTTGATATTATAGATAAATTATTTTCCCCTCAAAACAAACTCTAAAAAAGAAATTTAGTGAACTGTACTTGCTTATGTACAGCAGTAAATTGCTAACAATTATTTTGAAGAAAATCATGGATTTTAGAAATACTCATTTTAACAAGTTTATTAGACACTTTCTAAAATACAAGAATTACAGTATGAAGAGACATGGCCTTATTATGACCATGACACTATAATCTAATTTAAAAATAATAAATTATTAGGGTTTATGGAAGACTATATAATTTTGTGTGATAAATATAATTCATACATCAAAGTTAATTAGTAACTAGGTCAATCATAACTACTTTTGATCAAATGGCTGTATTGATTCTCATAAAAAGAATTTAAAAGGACATAAAAGATAGCAGATGAAATTAAGCTTAGAGACAATTCACAATTTCAATGTATTCATAAACTAACTCATGTAATACAATATTTTCACTATTAAAGCTTCTTAAAAAACAGCATAAATAATGAATATATGCATTCATCATATATATATATTTAATTATTTATTGAACCTTGAAGACATTAAGCTCAGTTAAATAAGCCAGGGACAAGGAAAATGATGTATGATTCCATTTATGTGAGATACCTAGAAATTCATGGAAATAGAAAGTAGAATGCGTAAATCAATCAACGTAATACACCATATAAACAAATTGAAAGATAAAAACCATATGATCATATCAATAGATGCTGAAAAAGCATTTGATAAAGTGCAGCAACCATTTATGATAAAAACCCTCAGCAAAATGGGAATAGGGGGAGCATACCTCAACATCATAAAGGCCATCTATGAGAAACCTGAAGCCAACATCATAC